>OY754331.1:124362691-124796964 GCA_963573305.1 Pyrrhosoma nymphula | reverse complement strand
AGTGTATCTCTCTCTCTCTCACTTTTCTAACCTGGTTCGCTGGTTTTTATTCCGCGCCCTCCCTGCCCTTCCTTTCCCTCCCCTAGCGGCCCAACCTAAACACCCACCCCCTTCCCTCCCCCGGGTCCTCGCCGCTCGACCACACAATCCAACGCCGCCCCCCCCCCTTCATACTCTCGGCCCAACCTTTTTTATCTCGCCGCAAAAAACCCAAGGGTTGCGCTAGCAGGGCGGGAGGAGGTGGTCAGAGTCACCGCGCCACATCTCGTTGCCATGGAGCCAATCCTCTCTCTCTCGCACACACACACTTACACGTTCAGGGCAACAAAACTCTTCCCCTCTCGTACGCCCAACCCCCCCCTCCCTCCCACCTCCCTCCCTCCCTCCCCATGAGCCGGAGGATGGGAGAGGGGTTTAAGGTGGGGGGGGGGGGAGCAGGAGCATTATGGCATTTTAAATTAGTCTGGTTTGGGAAGGGGGGATGGGTTGGAATGGGTTGGAGGGAAGGAGGGCAGAATACCCTTAAACCCATTTTTATATTTGCCCATGCATCTTTCTTCTCTTCTCCCCCTTTTTGTAATTTCCTGCAAACGCAGGATATTGCTTGATTTCCTGAAATGCAGTGCCCAGACACACATACATACGGGGAACCCAGTCCCGTTTCTTTTTCATGCCCCCCTTTCCCTCTGCCCCCCCCTTGCGCCCCACCCCGTGGTACGCGAGAGGCAAAGCGAAACCATTAATAAAGTAAGAAGGATTGCTTTGACGTAAAAGATCCTTCGCCCCTCCCCCCCCTCGCCCCCCGCCACCCCCTCCCCAATGTTAAACGTGGCCGTGGGTGGCGGCCGTGTGGGGGCAGGAGAAGGGGGCAGTAGAAGGGGGCAGACGGGGGCAATTAACTGCTGTTGCCCCCGGTGGGTGTGGCCTCCCTAGGCGGCAGACTGAGGGGGGGGAGCGTCACCTGGGGAGGAGGACTTGTTGTTTGCCCCTGGAGAACCGGGTGGGGTGTGGAAATTTAAGGGTTGGAGTGGAATGGGAGGAAAAGAGGAGTCTCATTACTTCCGTCGGTCGCTGAAAATGCCGACGCATCCATTATAATACTCTCATTAAAAGCACGTATTTTGGATGGAGGGGATTTGTAATTTTTCGCTGATCCCCTGAAACAATGAGAATTTATTCTTGCTGACGGGAACTGTTGGCACAAGGATAAGAAATTGCAGAGTTGAATTCAGGAATCTGGGCATTCTCGACGGCTCCGTTGTGATTCATCGGTGTCTGAATAAATACCAAAGGGCACCTGAGGGCGGTAATACTTGCTCAGTGCGCTTGGAGCGTCGTCATTACATTCGTCCTCCTCTGCCACCGTGAGAAAGTGGAGCAACATCCATGCTCCTCCATGACGCCTTTAATGTTTGTGTTACATTTATAAATTCTGCTCTCTCAGTGTCGCCGATGCATTATCGCACGTTGGTGTATTTTGGACTCGTAATGCGCCATTTGTTTGAGCTATGAGTTCGCGCAATATTAATGTACATTCCTTCGTCTACACCCTGGCGTGAAATTTTGTGTTTGGATTGAAGTATGAAGATTTTGAGTTCTTATTACTGTAGAAATTAGTAGGCGTATAGTCCCCTTTGCGGGACAAATTCCTGCAGTAATTTTCTTCAAGAATTATTCAGCTCTGCAATTAAATGCCTAAAAATATTTTGTTACTTGTTACGTTGCTCGAAAGAAAGAATCGGAGAGCGCCAATTATGTAAAATACATGTTGCTGATCGGGAAAAATTGTTTCCCAGCGAGTAAACTGGGGCTCGATGCGGTGGCGTAGGATATACTCCCGGTTTAGTTATCTCGCACAAATTTTATGGATACACATCCTAGATGTAATCCACTGGTGGCCCTTGGAATGGAGCTGGCCCTTGTTTTTGTGAATTGCTCTTGCCTTCTGGCTAACAATAAGAGTGAAGGAACGTTAGGCCATCTAACTGACTCAGAATATCATTGTAAGTATAAATGATTTCGCTGATGAAGTGAATTGTGACAAGGCCAAACGGTGTGTAAATGTCACGAGGACAGCCATCTTGATTTACGCTATGGATTCAGAAAATTACGCTGTGGATGTGGATTTATAAAACACTTATGGCATTATTCATACATTTCGTGCATTCATCCATACATTTCCATAGTCACACGGCTCTTTCATTCTTATATCTACCCAAGTATTATGACGAAATAATTATGTAAATAATTGTCATGTGACTATGCCACAGAATTAGCACTTACTTAGAAGGGTGAAATGTTCGACGTTTATTTTGGATTATTTATATGTTCATCTGTTGGTCCTTTATTGAAAGTCACTCATGTTGAAAGAGATAAATATAATTGAACATGAAATACAGCGAGTTATAAAGAGGGAACTCTACTGTACTTATATTTGAGCAAGTTAAAAGATACACGTGCAAATGTGTGCACCTCGTGCAAAGCAGATGAAAATTTTGCTTAAGTTTGAAGTGTGTGTCGTAAACCGCGAGAAAAAAAGGAAAAACAAGTGGACATAATTCTGTACTTGCCTGACTACGCTGGGTTACCTTTTTCACTAGTACAACACATTGTAAAAACTACTTATTTTGGAGAATGAGCTTTCTGAGGTTATAATCCAAAACAAAGTTCAATATTCATCGTTCCCATGTCAAATAATTCAATTAACTGGCATTTGGCTACGGAGAATGTAAAATTTACTTGATTCTGTTTCCATGGGTACTTATACTTTTTTCCTATTCAAACTTTAAAAAGCGCAATGAAGCTATTTCGTTATTATATTTTTACACGTTAGCTTTCTGATTTAATTATTATCTGAATTGGAGACTAACTGCCAGATTTTTATTTAGTCTTACGTCTTATGTTTGCAATAAGGAATAACTTTCTTTTTGTACTTTTTCCACAGCAGTTTACTGTTTTGAAAAATGCACTTCGATTGTATTATATTGTCAATTCTTGCAAATTCTTCTGAAGAATGTCCATTGGGCAATGATATGATTGGTTTCTAAATCTTTCTCCATTTGGCTCGGACGGAGATATGAAGTTCTCTTAATATCGTGATTCTCGGGTATAGTAATCGCGAAATAACATCACAGACTCAATATCATCACGGCCGCTCCGTGACTGGGAAGGAAATGGCGGTCGAACATGTGCTGCTGGAGGAGCCTTCATTGCGATGTAATTTCACGAATTGAGAAGCACCTGGAGCTACACATCCAGTTATCATGTGAATGAAACAGTTGACGGTGGAGACGCGCGGTGCAATTAAGTGGCGATTCATCGAGATCCCTTCCAGTAGTTAGTAAGAGCATTGATTTCATTGATCTGATTGCATATCGCTGCCCGAAACGTCGATACGAATTGATTAGAATGAATGATTGAGTGACTGTTCCCCAGAAGCGGATGATTGGCCAAGTGTGATGGCGATTGAAATCTGGAAGGAGGGCGGCCGAGAATTTTCTGGCACGTCATCACTGGCAATCGGCTTTAAAACCCCTCATTGTTTGCGGCAGTGCGCTTTTGGACGGGTGACGATGGACAACCCTTTTCGGCTTTCCACGACTGCTTTTGACGTATCCAAGAATTAAATTAGGCCAAGTTAGATGTGGCTAATGAGACGCTGAAAGAGTTTGGTTGTACATGGGTTTCATTTGCTTCCAAGTTCCCTTTTTAACTTCGTTAATCATCCGTCCTCGCCCGAATAGGTTAGATATCGATGGTAATCAGGAGGCATATACCCACCATAATGATAATTTCATCAGCAATGCTAGGCAATGAGCAACGATGAACCTTCCTTTCAGTATATTGTGGTTAATACTACCTGTTATGACGAAGCCATCAGAAGCCATTGCGTCAAAGAGTTTTCGAAATTCCTCCATTCATAATAAGTTATCAACCGTTCTCGGGTATGTGCACATTAAAATAAAATTCAGATGCTAATTTACCATGTTAAACATGCTTTCTAAACATCAATTGAAACAAGAATGCGATTCTCTAACCACTTTGCTTGATGGGGCCGAGGAAGTGTGCCCGCATTGCTCTGCTACTCTTCCAAACATTGGTAGGAGCAAAATGACTGATCCAAAATTTCGGGCATACGATATTCTGCATTATGTGTAGAAAATTACTTCATACTAATAAAAGCGCTCTCGCTAGCTGCATTTATTCATTTTAATTGACATTCATTTCAGTTACAGAACGATACAAGTTACATTTACGTCTGCCTGACTCAAGCAAACGTTTTTCTCTTTGAGGTGTAAACTAAACGAATAGGGCTAGAAAATAGGAGGTGTAACAAAATGGTATAGCCTCTTCTGTTTGAAACGTAAAGAAATTTTAAGACGATTTTGGGTTTCCATGATATTTCGTTGCATTGATCGGCGCGAAACAGTTCCAAGCGGAGAGAGGATGATATTTTGATCTGCCGATTGGTTGCAGCTGTTCGTGGCTGCCTACGTAGGTGGTCAATTGATTCAGATCCCTGCACACCCCGTTTCGGATACCCATGGCATAACCGTAAGGTTACCGTCCAGCATTCGTAACTCACCCGCCGTGGTAAATGCTAAAATGCGAGGATTAAAAATTCACGTTGATGGAATGGATGAAATGAAGCCAAGACCAAGACCATATCATTAGGGACCGCCTGTTTCATTCAGATAAAAATGTATTCGATCACCACTTCAGTAACCATAAGTTGTATTTTGTTTATTCCTTTATAATTAGAAAACTTCTCTTCAGATAGATTGTTGATAATCTTTAGTTGGCCTGCGTTATTTTCAGAGAAGAATTGCAAGTGAGAAAAGTGAAGAATCGTAAATATTTACGTTTAGTGTAAAGCATTCGGTTTTTTCGTGGCCCTTGAATGAATTAGTGTTGATTAAAGGAAACCTTTTTCGTTTTTGGAGAAAATGATTTCGTTATATTCCGCATACTCGTTGACAATCCCCTTAATACGCTAACTTCAGAGGGAAAAATATTTTTGCTGAGAACGTTTTTCATTCATTTTAACCTGTCTCCTCTTCCGTTGGCCGAAACTCGAAGGGCCAAGTCTTTCTGCCCACGTTCCATTCGCGTCCGATCAGAAATATTGCATGTCGTTCTTCGCTTCTCGATCTACTGAAGAAGGGCTAATGTGATCTCGTCGCTAACTGTTAATTTGTGATGTTTCAACATTTATCTTTTATCCGTTCTGAGTCCCCGCTAACTAGTGCGTATTCATATTCGGAGCCTTTGCGGTGGATTCTTCCCCTTCCCACCCTCCCTACCCCGTCATCGGCCGTGAAAGAAAAAAGTGTTCAGGGAAAACTTCCACCGAAGCATCGAGACCATTCCCACCAGGTAGGAAGCGCGCTCGGAAATGTGCCAGTGTTAGGACAGAGTGAAATATGCATGGCTTTGTTTTTTTATCCAATTTGGAGAGGTAGTGGACATGAGGGGGGGGGGGGGGGAAGGGTGCCTGGTGAATGGAGGTGGGCGGGTCTGAAAGGGGAGGGGGTGAGGAGGGGTGACTTCGCCTCCAATAAAGAGTGAGAATGAAAAGGGGGAGTGAGGGTGGGATAACTCTTTTTCCACCCTCCCGTGGAGCGCTCAGACGAGCGGGAGGACCCTTTTGGAATCAGACCAGATACTACGTTGTTTGCCTCCCACTTCTATCTGGCTCTGGTCGCTTCCGAAACAAAAGATGGAACCCCGTCCTCCCAGTCGCACCCACCCCTCGGATCCTGTCTGATCCTGCCTTGCCCAGCGCCCTTCTATTTTCGTTTCTCCTCTTCCCCTGCCCTTTTCGTCTTTCTGAAACTGAGTTTGGTGATTCAAAGGTTGGGACCGAACCGATCCACGTATCGCGTGTTTTATGCACTATATGAATAACTATATCACGGGACCACTTTGGGAGCGTTTTGCCGTGGTACAAGTCCCGTGGGAATGGCCAGTTGAAAATCTGTCGCTGAAACTGTTTAATAGTTACTTTGTTTAATTCTTGACATGGAGTCCACTTTTTTATTTTTTTCAACGTA
The DNA here is from genome assembly GCA_963573305.1 of Pyrrhosoma nymphula. NCBI lineage: Eukaryota > Metazoa > Arthropoda > Insecta > Odonata > Coenagrionidae > Pyrrhosoma > Pyrrhosoma nymphula. The sequence goes on along the minus strand of OY754331.1, from coordinate 124,790,911 downwards.
ATTATGCATATCAGAATAGAGAGAGTATTAAAGATTTATTTTGCTGAAAAATCTGCTTTTTATTTTATTTAGGTGTCCCATTAAATGCATGAAAAAATGACGACATCGGTAAAGAAATTACATTGGACTAAATTATACAACAATATGATTTTGCCCCAATTGATACTAGGAAATTATTTTAATGCAAATATATGAAGGTATGAGCCACATTTATCTAATTGTATCGATTTAAATGCATTGCTATATTTCCGTTATTGTCATGACAAATCAAGTATCGAGCATGTGATCATGGTGGTGAAATATCATCGCATTCACTCTTGGCTATTAGTTCTTTTAACCCAGCCATCCAACTGTACTCGAATCCAATGCTATTCATGTGGGAGTAACTGTTTAAAAATCTGTAGTAACAACAAAATCCTTGCATTATTCTGGAGCTAGGTTTTCTGGAGCAGCTGCGTGTGTCAATAAACATGACGACATTTTCTCGGAAAATCTAGCTGAAGCATGATCGGCCACTGCGGAATCCAACTCCTTGATTTATTGTTTTGCATACAACAAAACGGAGTTCCCACATTGCAGTCATTGAGGCCCGGGAGCCTTTCTTGCCCGTCCCCACTTGTGCTATCACGTACTTACTTGCGAAATTTCAAGGTAATGGCTTCATCGGTCTATGCGTATTGAGTTGAAATTTTATTACTCCCGCAAAAAGCGCCGCCATCTCCATGGCACAGCGGACACTTCCTCTCTCTTTCTGTATCTCTTGCCACGCATCGCATTCCGAAGTGAACGAACGCGTTTAAACGCAAAGCGACCACCCTTCCAACCCTCCTCCTCACAATGCTCTGCTATTTTTCCCGTTTTCCTGGATATGCCGCCATCCGAACACCGGTCCACTCTTTTGACCCCAGCGCGGGAAGACGAGACCCCGATAGAGTCAGGGCGCCCGTTGGCCGAAAGAGCGGCTTTATTTCCTTTGCAGGAGAGAGAGGATCGCTCGTGTGAAATCCCTTAAACGACCTCCCACTCCCCTTCCGTCGACTTCAGCACGGCGACACCCCCCCCCCTTTTCCCTCCTTGATACCCGCTCAACCCCCTCCCCCCGCCCTGCCCTTCCCACCCCCCTTTAATCCCTTCTTTACCCCCTTCCCTCCCTTCCCTCCCACTCGACCAGCGAATAAATGTATGAACCGTCGCTGCTTCGGAAATAGTGGTGCTGTGCGAGCGTGGCTGGGTGTCCACTGGTGGCCTCCCTCGTTCAGGGCCGGCTGATCGATTCGCGCGAGCCCCACTCGGTGGCCCCTTCGTGAATTTAATGCCGCTATTCATAAATGAACGAGTGACGCCCGAGGATAATTATCGCTCTTTCGAAGGAGTTTCTGGTCCCGAGAGGTGAAATCTCGATTTTATGTACGGGTTCAACGGACGCAGGAATACATTTTTTTATTCAACCAACGAACTCGTTAAGAGTTGATCGCCAATACATCAAACATTTTAACGATAATCACGATGTCCAGGATCGGGTTCCCTCCGCCGAAGGGAGCTTATTTGACGTGGTGTAGTTGTTTAGAATTTTCCTATTTTCACTTGTAAGTTTCTTAAACTATTTTTAACGATTAATCCGCGAAAATAAAGCCTAATTCCGGTCGTTTCACAGTACTCCACGGATAGTACTCAATGACTATTATATCAGATGTTAGAAACTTATCCATTTAATTTTATTTTCCTCCGGCATCAACTCCGAGCTGACCCTAAGCTACATCTTGAAATGAAATCAAATTATAAATTAATTAATTTTACTTAAGTTCATGATTTTTATTACTGATAAACCATCTATTCGGATAGATGTAAGCCAATGTAGAAATTCTAATGTTAATGCTCATAATTCTTTAATTATAATAATACTGTCAAGAAGACCTTACGCCGTAGAAAACACCGGATTCGATTACTAAGTAATGAAATATCAAGAGATGATTGCGAAAATTTATCAATGAGTTGATTATTCTTCCGTGTACAATGTGAAGCGTTAGTCTGAATGAATCGAGAAGTCAGGACATGTTCAGAATGGTTTCCCAGCTCCCTCCTCCTTTCCCTACGGATACCATTACGCTGCTGGAAGTCCGCCGGAAGGTCTCGCTGTTGTATGTCCCTCTCATTTGGGTCTGTGAGTATCGTGCCAGCGTTTAACCAAATAGGAGAAACGTAATGAAATATGCGAATGGCTATGAGTACCGAATGAAATGTCGTGTAAGTCTATGCCAATGTCGTAAAATACGTTGAATTCTTTTTATGCATGCGTCAAACCGCACTAAGCAGTTTTCGCCGTGGGAAAACTTACGAGGGAATCAGAAACATTGAAAGCCAAGAAAGGAAAGTGCTTGGAACTAATTACAGCGATAGCAACACGTCAAGTGTTATGTAAGTTCAGAAGGAAGTGCGGGTTTGAAGGAAAACAGTGTATTATCGCTTTCCCGAATGGATTTATGAATACTGGCCATATGTCAATTAAATTCAGTTCTGAAGCTCAAGTTGATTTTTCTTAATTTGTTTGCGGTTGACAGAGTTGCATGGCAACTTTTGTGAAAAAATATCGAGCTTTTTTTAATAAGTTGAAAAAAATCCATTCTTTGATGGGTTACCAGAATTTCCGTGATTATTTCGTAAGTTAAAATCGGAAAAAATGTTTGTGTATAGTACGGAAGAACATCTACAAGAACTAGGTAACATATAAAATGAAACTGCAGTTAGGCCTGTAAAGAAAGCATAGGAATACGAAAGCACATAGTTGATGTGAATGGTTGCTAAACAAGTGCAGTAGAAGTTAGGTGCATATGTGGGTATTAATTTGGGTGAATGTGAAGGTACTTTCATAGTTAGTATTTCATATTTGATGAACTATTCCAAATAGTTGAGTAGTTAAATTTACTTATTGATTTATACAAGCGTTGTTCTTTATTTAATACTAAACATTATCTTGTAAACAAAACAGTTTAAATAACATATTTCCAGCGGTCAATCTACGCACAACCTCCGACCGAAACGGGAAATTATCAGTTAGTCACACACGACAGGCAACAACGAATCGGAACGCGTGATTCGCGAACAGGTATCTGCTTAAAATATATATCCTTTCATCAACCTACGACTAATCATTTTTGTGGTGCTCATCTTGTCAAGTGCACGTGGGCAAAGGAAGGGATACCTTTCTCTGAGAGGGTTTGGCTGCGACGCTTGGTAAGAGTTTGTTATTTTAGGAATATTGCGCTGCGTCGAGCTAACATTTCATGAACAACTTTTGGCGTTGCAGCTTCCGTCATCAGTTCCGTAACACCATGAAAGAATATTTATAAAATATTTAATTATATATAGTGCATGTTTTGATTAATGATTTGCCTATTTCATGACCAACATTGAATTTAAAATCAACTTAGATTACCGTCTTACTCAATGGGCGTAAACTGAGACTCAATTTGCCTTCATCAGATGATCTGATCTCTTCTTCTACCACTCAGGACTAAACTTTTATCAAATCGTTATATTTTAGAGTGACACTTTTGCCAAAGAAACGTCTCCGCACAGATATAAAATAAACCATACTGAGGGCCTCAACTACTCCTGCTGTATTACAATGTATGTGTGTTATTTATTAATATCATCGTACAGCATGATACAATATATTTTATCTTAAACATCTCCACGGGAAAGGTGAGCGCGTAAATTCTTCCAAGGGTCATGCGGTGCGCTTAAGACTCGCTCGAGTGCTACTCTAATAAGACCCACTTAAAATTCCCCAAAAAAATAAACCGCCCGGTGGTGGAAGACTTCCTAATTTGCTATTAAAACTTGAATTCTCAGAGAAAAAGGATTTTAAGGATGGCGATAAAAAATGCGGGTTTTAAAATAAGAGAAGGAGAATAGAGCTGGCCTCATTCAATGGCGGGTCATCTAGGCTCCCAAAATACCAGCCCTTGAGCTGGGTGCGGGAAAGAAGAAGTGGCCCTAATTTCCCTATTTTCCACCGACCCTTTTCATGAAACCCTGGGATAAAAGGGAGTCCGGGCACTCTCGGACTTCTCGCGTGACAGGGTCGTCGCGCTGTCGTGAACCTTCCTCAATTCCTCCTTCTCATACCAGCGCGCTGCTTTGGTCACTTCCAGACTCTCTCTTCCCCCCCTTACCCCCCCTTACTCCCCCCCTTACTCCCCTCGGCGCTTCTGTTTTGTTTGCGGTTGCCGCGGACGACACCGTCGCTCTCCCACCCGCCACTTAAATGGGCTCCTCCCACCCACTCCCTCCTCCGCCATTTATTCATTTCCTGGGGGCCTATCTCCCATACCGACCGCCCCCAACCCACCTCCACACCTGACGGTGAATCCCGCGGGAATTTACTGCCCTTTCTCCCTCTTCTCCCCTGGGACTGGTCCTCCCTCCCCTTGCCCCTCCTGCATCCCGCTGCTGTACCCTAAGAGCATTTTCTGGTCGTGTGAAATTAAAATATTTGCATGGCCGATGATTATTTTTCTTCTACGTAGTCGCTTCAGTTGCGTGTGACTTGTGGATCGAACGCTGACGGCCTTTGCCTTTCTAATGTTCGTTCTTTTTCAGTTTCCTGGATGTTTCCTCTCTGGTATAGGAATCGGACGAAGTTCTCTTTCAGGAGACATTCACGGTTGAATAGATGCGTAAATAGAAAAAAAAGAACGATTCGCGTTGCTGTCCGAGTCCTCCTCCGTATTTGGACAATTTTTATGGCTCTTTCAGCAAAAGAATTCCTTGGTTTTTGCCCGCTCGACAAAGCTATTTTGAATTTCGTGTTATCACGCGGACGAACTTTTCCCGCGAACTTCATATGTGGAAGACAAATAGACAAACTGTGGAAGTAATAATAAATAAAATAAATATATTTATTGCTCCATCAAGTTTTGTACACAATATATAACATTAAACACGTACTGGAGCTTTAGATGATCCCTAAGGCATTTGCCTGTTGGTGGAGTCACCTTTAAAATATAATAGTAATACTAGCACAAGTTTTTTTTACTACATATAACAAAATATCTCCATTTGGAAAGAGAAACTCTTTATTACAGAAAAATAATATACAGTAATGTTGTCTACCAGAGAGCATGTGCTTAATTATTCTCTGGCAACATTTATGGTTACAAGGTCAATTGAAAGGGGCACTAATCCACCAAAACATCATCTCAAATTTTACCCTTGCCAAAACTCTCATCTCTAATTTCGTCTAATGTTCATATCTGAGGTCCTAACACCCGTTACCACACGCCATTTCTGCGGCTCCCAAGTTGGCATGTAGATACAGAAACCATAGAGAATCTGAACGAGAGCCCTGTCCCCTTGGCATGTCTCAAATCGCTCTTGGGATTATTAAGAAGTGCACACCTATTACATTTCGGTGGTGCCGGAAGTGTTGCGTCTCCAGCGAAGGGGGATTTAAGGAATCAGCGATGATGATGCAGAAGAGTTGAGTTGTATTTATTCGCTGCTTAACTAACGATGTTTTGCGCACACTAAAGTGGGTGGAGTACACAGTAGCGGCATATAAAAAAGGAGGTGAAAGGATGGATGTTTGGAAAATGCGGTCAAAGAGGAAAGTAAAAGGAATTTTTGGCAGCAAGATTGGTATTAGCAAAATTGAATGGCTTACAATTAGCATAAATATTAGTCAAGCAAATATTCTTAATGAAATTATTTTGATATCTCCGTTATAGGTAATCGTAAAAATATCAACCAAATAATTGGTGGAACACCAGATAAGACTTTTTAAGAGTTTTTAAATGTCTTCTTTACCTTTGTTTCCTTTCGTATGGTAAGTTAGAAAATTATATTACTTGCAGACTGTCATCTATCCAGAAACTAAATGGGCCTAAACAGTGTAAACTCGTTTAGTAGGAGGCAGGATGAGGCAGTAATTCGGTGAAAACAAAGTTTGTAGATAGAGGCGAGCACGATAGACACAAAAATGAGGAAGACACCTCAAATTATTAATCAAACTTTCCGTAAAATTCGGAGATAGAGGTGATCTGATAGAAAGGTCAGACTTTTGTAGATAGTAATCACCATTGAACATGAAGTAATTTTGTGTAAGGCACCAAATCAAAAGGTCCTTATGGATCCCAGGATCACCGCTTGTGTTCTTAACTAAATCAAAGGCTAAGCATGAAGAAGCTGCCGACATAAGGATAACTCCACTGTAGACTTCACTTTATTCCTTCCTTCCACCCCTCCCCCCCCCGCCCTCATATTCCGCTGCACTTCACCCCCATCGTATGTCAGGCCCCTTTACCCCCAACCTCCCAAACTCCTTTTCCATTCTGGCTCTTGGTATACATACTAGGGAATTCTACTGTAATATACCTTGAAAATGACACTAAGTGTTAAAACCATGGTCGGTGCGCATTAAAAAAAGCGTGTAAATTTACTTCAGAGTTTATTCTCTTGCCATTATGGAGATTGAGTATTTTCTCCAAGTTTAGCCGGAAACACTTCCGCAAGTAGTAAGGTTATCCGAAAAAAACTGAAACATGTATGCTACTTTTCTCTAGGTGACATCTCAAAAATTCCGTATTTATTTGGGACCTTGCTTAAAAATATTCTATTCGCGAAGTAAAAAAGACAAAAGGAAGCTGTACGTTTCCTTAAAAAGACTACTACAAATGAACAGATAGCTGATCATGTTTGAAAAACAGCTGATGGAAGGATTGGGTGGGGAGCAGTTGAGAGACTCGGAGGCTACACGCTAATCTGCGATTTCATTAAATACTCCAATCAGGCGAGTTTCATTGCGAGGTTCAAGATTCAAAAGCTGTTTATTCCAACATTGGCAAGGTACAGGAAACAGAATAGGTGCAGCGTAACATAACAAATATAACAAAGGAAGAAGTAACAACGCAATTGTGGACACACGAAGGATATTATTTTATATCCCCTCGCTATATCTCTAGAACTGATGGAAGCGAAACAATAAGAGAGATACACTGCCGAACTGATCGGTGCGAAATCTCAGTCTTTCAACGCACCATTATTTATTGCAAAAATATCAGCGTGACGCTAACATAAGACTCAATGTTAACATGTAATTTACCTCTCTCCTCTCCCCCTCATTTCCCTATTCCTTCCTCTTTCATGGCTGGTGTCCTTACATCCCCTGCCACACGCCTCTGCGGTGGCTCCCAGGGTAGTATGTATGTATCTGGCCTCGTATGGGTTAAATGCAGCTTCAACTTTCTATTAGCCTTAAACTTGAACTTTTTGAAATCATCAGGTAACATGAGGCTTTTTTTGCAACCTTTTCTGGTAAAGGGTCTTCTTTTCAGACTTTTTTGGGCGTTTGTTTAAAGTACTTTCCGACATTTTATTGCTCTGTTACTTCATGAAACATGATGTGTGAAAGGTGAGACTTCACTGATTCAAAAATGTTTCAGTATCTTAAGAAAGTACCCACATTCTAGGTTTAATACGGTTTTTAAAACAATTTGTGAACATTTCGCCCTTGAAATTTTTTTAAATCACTTTAATTTGTATTCGTATCCTTGTCACTTTAAGTCTCGTACACCTTGGCATTTCATTGAATATTGGAGCTCTGTACATTTTAGGGATAACGTTGACTGCCTAGTTCTCTGGCTCAGGTATCAAAGTGCTTGCTTCGGAAACATAGTTGCAGCAACTAATCATGGCTCGCACAGTCGGCTGTTGTGTGGTGACAAAGTTTAATGCGCTAAGAACTTCCGCTTCCCATGATCCCGCGCGCCAAGCCTTGTAAATTGCTCCCATGGGAGCACGAGGCGCTGTGAATTGGTCCTCGGTGAATATAGTGTCCTTTCGCTCGACGGAGTAAAAGCAGGGCGACTCCTGTGATAACCTAAGCCTGGTTTTCCGCAAACATGGAATCGATTGCCACGGGCGTACCAGGGAGGGAGTGGTGAACATTTAGTACATGGCTGCTTGTTCATAGTTGAGCTGCGAAATGAAGGCATTCAGGAAATAAAACAACGGGAACACCTCCCGTAAATCGTTGGAAAATAATTTTGTCAAATTTTATTCTGAAAAGCGGAATTCAATAAACGTTTCAACGATTAATAAAGTACTTAATTTTGTCTTAAAATAAATTATCGCTGTTTTCTGTGCGTATGTTTAGCTGAAAAACTGCGATTTTTCAATACTGAAGCGTAGTACACATAAAAAACAATATTCATTGTCTTTATAAGGACTGAAATTTGTTTTTACGTAATGTTTGCTTCAATTCACTGAATTATGGCATCATTTATTAGTACGCACATTTCATCTTACAAATTCTGAAGGGTGGTTATTTATTATAACTCCTCTGTAAAGTGACCCTTGTGAGCCATTTCAATGGTTTATTAATATTTGTTCATGTTTCACTTTTCGACTTTTCTCATAAAAAGCTGTTTATTGTAAAATCCCTTAAAATATTTGCTGCTGTAAAACTGCTGATAAACTAAAGAGGAACTTTCATTTTTTTTACATCGTTTTATCTATTTGGATCTCATACATTGCCACCGTACGTGAAAATGTCTTCAGTTATTCTGAATCACTATTTTACTCTAGATAAGAGAAACATCAATGGGGTTTGAGAAGGAGGGTAGAGCGTTCCATGTTGGAAGTTGGAAGCCTGACGTCACAACTGCCGTTCGCCGTCGCGGCCGCCCATGATTCACTAGCTAATGTTCGCTCCTCGGAGTTCGTTGCAATTCTGCGCCTGCTGCTTTCGTGGCAACGTCTAGAAGCCTGTACTATACGATTTCCTAATAATCTTGTAATTAATTATGTATTTGAGAATTGGAAGAGGAATATATCCTGGTGAAGTCAAATAACTTGCCTCAAGTGAACTTTTTGGGCGTCTGTTACGAATCTTTTTCCGAAAGCGAAATTGTGCGAAAAAATTTTTACTGTGCGATAAGCAAAATTATATTATGTTTGTCTTTTTTTTGACGTCCTAACGTACGATTTGGACTGATGTATCGTACGCTATCTTCCACTTTCGTGGGTAATGCTATTTCGGTTCTTCATATAAGCTGATAACGCTGAGACATCTTATGATATGCTGCGTTGAAATCAATCTCGCTGTATTTTAATATTGTGGTAAATAAAATGATGTTTAGTTAATAGTACTTAGTGACTTTATTTTTTTAGACTTGATTAATTAATATCAACGATATTCATTCAGTGGCAGTGTTATTTAGCACATAACACACTGATTTAATAGTTTTCTGGGCATTTCTTTGTTAAATGTTACTGGTTTTCACATAATAGAAGGTGTGCAGAGGTTTATTTTCCATTTAATTTGCAATCTATGATGATAATAGTTGTTCATTAGTGAAAATAATACATATCAATTTTTCGGAGAGAGATTAATTGTACAAAGCAATTTAGTGTGATAGCCTAAGGCAGAGAAATGTTCGAAAATCACCATAAAGCGAAAGAAAATTAAGTTATACTTAAATGATTAATTATTAAAAGATGGAAATATTATTGATAACAGTCATGGACCATTATAAATATTAATCCCACCGAAATGGATGTCTCAACTTCCTATTGTGACGTTACTTGTAAAGTTGCAGTTTAGGAATTTTTCAGAGCTGCAATGGAAGAATTTGCATTTGAAGGCTGACATGAGATGCAGCTGCTGCACAGTAGTTCTTGCTCTGATGCAGTATTTTATCATAAAAGCTGTTTATTGTAAAATCCCTTAAAATATTCTGCTGTAAAACTGCTGAATAGAATATTATTGAAAAACTAAAGAGGAACTTTCATATTTTTTTACATCGTTTTATCTATTTGGATCTCATACATTGCCACCATACGTGAAAATGTCTTCAGTTATTCTGAATCACTATTTTAAAGTGGGTAGCATTGATTGAATGATTGAATTTGATTGATTGAATTTTATTGTATCGTTAATGAACTTGGTCGCTATTTTGGAATGTTTATGACTTACATTTAATAAATAACAAGTAACAGTAACTACCTCCGCAACGTGAATCATAATTGCCAACGACTTAAATAAGTTTTCCAATTCTGTTGTTAATGTAATATGAAAATTTCTGCACTACCATGTCGAAGCCAATTGTGTGAAATATATAGTGAAATATTCATTCACCTGGACTGGGATTCGAACCCAGACCCCTCAATTGCGCGCCGAGTGTTCAAACCAGTGGACCTTCCCAGGCGTCCTCTCCCTATATTAATTCCAGGGAGGCTTTTAAGGATCGAGTTTTCTTCACAGGTACCGTGGCATACAATGCTACGGAGTACCCTTGTGTGAGTGCTTAGTGCTACTGCCCAACTATAAACGCCCAGCCCAGCCCTAGTCTACTTAAGCCCAGCTTACATTTTTTACCGTGAATTTCACACAATTGTGTTAGCATCAGGGGGTGACTTCGTTAATGTTTACTGCGCGGTCATTATCGCAGTTTTTTTAATACCTCAAGCCACTGAGTGTGATTCACTATTTATATACCTGAGGTAACTCATGATAAAGTTAACGGAGTTTATAGGAATTATAGCTCAACTGGCCTCTTTAGGTACTGGTCTTTCTCAATTTTCTACGGCAAAGCATGGAATTGATTGGACGTTTCGTTGTAACTTTTGACTTTATCAAAATAATATCACATATGTGAAGTTTATTTTTCAGATATAACGTTTATTGGAAGAAAATCTATCTTCTTGATTCTTATTTGAAGGAAAGAATTATTAAGATGTTCTCCTCCTAATGCAAGTCAACTTCGTCGCTAAACCAGTTTCGCTCTTCTTTTGTCTCAGCCGCGCCTCACTGCATGAGAAGAATCAGCCTTAACGATTTATGAAATTGTGAATACTACGGAATAGTTTTTTTTAGTTCACTTGGATTAAATAGTGGATCTCCTTACCCTCTTCAAACTGCAACGGTGACCTTAGGTTCCAAACTGTCCACTCTTCTCCACTATTGGCGGTCTAATACTCAAGGTGCAATGCCTGGCTGCATTCTTGTTTTACCTTTTTAGTATTTCTACCTCAAAAATTTATCATGGCAACCCATTCGCTGAAAAAAATGAACTATTTTCACTTTTTTGAATTAATGAAATATATGATTAAATGTTCTTGAATTGGTGATCTTGGAAAGAGTGAAGTTACACAATTTTTTTTAATAGTTTCACTAAGCGCGACTCTGTCCATCAAGCGTAGAAATGCTACACGCAGAGAAGAAGGTGGTTTCATGAACTCATAAGCTGGCAGCCACTACCAAGTCAGAGGTTTAATTTTCGTTTAACCAAGAAGATAGTAACGATTACCATCTCACTTGGTTACCTTGCGTGGGTTGCCGTCACCGCGTCGTGCTGATAACCAGAACCAAAAGGAGGTTTATGCCTTAACCAGACCCATAGTTATGATAGACATCTATCATTATCTGAGTTATTTAGTAAAATGGTCTCGTTGCCAAGCTCTAGTGAAAGAATCTGTGATGAAACCATCTTGAAATGGCTGCCTTGAATCTCTCTTGAAGTTGTGTTGAAAATTGAAACATGAATCCAACAGTCTTTGTTAAGACACTTTAAATTCTCTGTTGAGACTCCCTTACCCTCTCAGGATAAAAAAAAATGAAAAAATATATTTCAAATACTATGAATGTAATAATAACACTGTGGCATACATTATTATAATACATTATTCTATCCTACCTAACGAAATAGTCCCTAATTCGCATGATCATCTTCTGACTATGACTCAACGCGCACATTCTCGCACCCGATATAAGCAAACCAACGTCAAGAAAGTCTTATATATATGTAGCCACTTACGAGGATTTATGAACGTCGAGAACTCATTTTTAAATGGAAATTCCGTGATAGTCTGAGGAAATACCATTACATCACGATGACAGTTATTTGGCATCAATTTATTGAAACCTGTATTGCCACATAGTATAAATGTAAATGCAATATTACTGAGAATAAACAAGATATTTTCCAATTACCGCACCATGCGCATGCGCACCATCACCCCTACTACGTTGCTCCCCCTACCACTCCAGTGGGTTCCTCGAGCTTCCAGACTTGGTTGTGTGTGCCGGCAACTGGCTGCCTGTCTTTCAACTTTGAATAGATGGTTCCCGTTACCAGCCGCATAGCCATTGTAATCGTGGGCGAGTCGACCAGTCGTGTTGATACTGATTACCAAGCTCGGATAGTTACAGTGACTAATAGATAATTAGGGTGACCAACTGCAAGTGTTTCATCAAATTACAACCACGTTACCACCAATTTTACAGGTTACCGAAAACAACCGTTTTTTCTGCGTGTAAGTGGCTTATCACTGTCATAAATAACACATTGTATTGCAACATCCAACATTCTACTAACGATGTGCTTTTATTGTCAGTGAATTCAAGTTATATCATACAGCATTATTCAAACTGCCTTAAATGTACTACATGATAAAACAAGTTTTGATCGACGTTCTAAATACAGTTACTCGTGGCGATGCCCAAATGTTTTTACTCAATACTAAATGTTAACTTTAAATTATTGGATATGATATTTGCGTTATTACCTAGAGCATTGGAAATAACATATTCCAGTTTCCGAAAATACCGGACAAATTAGGTCAGGTAAACATTAATTTGCAAATAATCAATACAAATAAAGAGTAAAAATGCGGGTGTACCAACGTGAGCTATTTTATGATATTAGGATGGAGGCGAGAGATTGAGGACTGATTGTTCCTCTACTATTAATTACCCCTATTATTATATGCTAACGACCTTTCCTCTCCCTTGAATGATAATCGAACTTCTATAAGTTGAAGCACTTAAGGAGCTGGAAATCTTTCCATCTGTCGCTATTTCAACTAATATAAAACCCACTTGCATTGTACAGAAAATATTGGGAGCACAATCTGTAATAGCTTTTCAAATTGTCCGAAATTCGACTTAAAGAATTTTCAGTGTCAGAAAAATTGACATGCCGTGAAATATGTCTACATCTACGGACGTGTGTCTACTTCTGCTTTCGCCTAGAGTAAAAATCAAGAGAGATACAATTTATATTCCTCTCAGTTCCTTATAAAACTCTTCTAGATGAAGAATGATTCATACGATTAGAGGCAGTCTTCATTTCTGCGCGCTGAATTCTACGAACGCATCTGTCTTCCTTTATTGTTGAAATTAATGTTTCACACAACTGATGTCAGTATGTTCTAATCCTAAGTCTACTTCACCTCAGCACTCGTGTTCTTGTTGCATCACTTTTTTTACGTTCGCCTCCCACACGACGTGTTTGAGGTATCTCATGTCTTCGGTTGACTTAAGCTGCGATGTCGATGATGCAAGGGATTGATTCCGTTTCTACGCCTTTGTTTTCATTATTTACCACAGTTTTTATCGATTTATTTACTCCCTGAATATGCTTAAAAAGTTTCTTTCGTCGTATTCGCACATTTGTAGAGGTATTGAATGTAAATTTTCTTTTGATTCCTTCAGTTCCTTTTCAGACTTTTAGTTGACCATCTCCATTCTTTTATAGCCCATTTGCTTTTCCAGTGCCTCTGATGTCATATGTCCCATTTTTTTCTTTGCATTCCTCTGCATAAGGATGTAATGCGATGGTATGTTTTCTTTGAACAAATTTCCCCAGCTCCTGTTGCTGCTGAGAGCAATTTCGCCTGTTTGAGTTCTTACTCTGCCTGCCGGCTAATCTGGTCCCCATCGCTTTCTTTTTGTAATTTTGAACATGGTATCAAATTATTACACTCGCGTAGTAGCTAATAGGTATATTTGGAGCGTATTTTTTCAGTTTCTCATTCAAAAACATATTAAACTTTTTACGATAACATTATTTTGTGTTTGCATTCTTCTTATTATTCACCATATCGTTTTATTGTTGAATCGTTTTCATTTCCTATCCAAAAATGCTTTGTCAATGTCTCCCGTATATGCATAGAAGTATAGCCCATTACATAAATTGCAGCAGAATCGTATCTTCTGACAGTAAATATGGAAAACCAGATGAACATCCCTCATAGAATTAAAAACATTCGTATGAGCTTGGCGTATTTTTAGCCTAGGCGTAATTTTAGATTAGTGTTAGCCTGCTTCATTGTTGTCATATTTCCCGTCGTGAGGTATTCTCCTGCTTGGTATTTTTCAAAACTTCCCGGCGTTGCTATTTCCTTGTTGAGTTTCTGAGCATCTTTTGACGATGGCAGATGCCTCCTATTTTCCTTTCGCCTGCATCGCTCTTGCGGGGCTCAGATCGACGCTAACCGGCCTCATGTCCTCCTTCGCCCTTTTAATTCTCTCCGGAGACTCGGTTCTAAAGTTATCATCGCTGCCAAATCAGTTCTCATTATGGTCATTTCGTTCTTGTTTTCTCTGATGTGAGTGTGCCCCTCCTCAGTTTTGATGCTGCATTGATTTTTTCAACCCACTTTAATGTAACCATAGTAAGTGATATTTACATCTACATTCTACATCTAAATACTACCCCACAAGCCGCCTCAATAGGCGTGTGGCGGGGAGTGTTAGGACACCAGCCGTTTACATATAAAAAGGAAACGCTCTAGTGAAATTACGCCTAGTATTTATTAAAGTCCCTTATTGTTCGGGGGAAAAACGAATTCCCATACCTATCCGTTCGGCAAAATATCTCTCTTAATTTATCGTTTCTGTCGGACCTGGAAATATAGTGGGGTTCAAATATGATGTTCTCCGTGTCGCTCTTAAAGATATCTATTCTTAATTGCTCAAGTAATCTAAGCCTAGCGCGCAGCCTCCGAGTCTCTAGCGGCTCCCAGCCTAATTCGTTTAACATCTGTGTAACGCTGTCTGTACGCCCGTAGCAGTTTTTGACGAATCGCGCCGCTTTCCTTTGTTTTTTATAAAGTTCCCGGATTAAGTCTTTCTGCACCGGATCCCATATGCTCGCTGCATCTTCAAGGTGTGGCCGGACGAGTTCGAAATAGCACCTCTCTTTTACTTTTTCATCCGAAAATCTTCCCACAATACGCTTGACGAATCCTAGCTTCTTCAGAGCTCTGCCACAAATATTTCTTATATGTGTTCCCCACGATAGGTTTGAGATTATCGTAACTCCTAGATACTTCACTTCTTGTAGACCTTGTAATAATCATACCCATTAAATATCACCCTATTGACCGTAAATTCGCTCATGATATTGTCTTCTGCCGTAAATGACGGCGTATGAATACGTTGAAATTGCCTCGGGAAAAATCCACCTGGACCGGTATTCATACCCCTGTCCTTTGGCCTTCTGGGCCAATTCGCAGAACAACCAGGCGCTAAAGCAGAATTTTAGGGATCTTGATGCATAGTCGTTATGGTTCATCGGCTATGGCTATGCAAGTAAGATACGCGAGTAAGGAATTCATACTGTCCACTTCCAACGACACCAAATCCTAATACACCCCTAATGCCGGGATCAGCTAACTACGTAATGAAGATGTGGGCTTCAGCCACAAATTACGAACTTGAAATATATGAATAAATCAAAGCACAAAGGTCTGTTCCCATTCCGGGCATATTTTTTCTCCTGGCAAAATATTGGTAGTAATGTTGTTCTCAAGGTAATGGGACGCTAAATATTGCTTATGGCAGTGGTATAAGAGTAAGGAGAATTCATCTCATAATCCCATTGACTACGTCCACATTCATAGGAAAACTCCGTTCTCTGAATTCTATCGGGTGGAGAGAAAAGTTTCAGAGGAGGGTGTTCTAGAGGAGTTCATGAACGTATAGTTTGTTGAATTTATTTTGCCTTCCTCGTAAATTTCATCTGATAAATCTTTGTCCAACTAAAATCAAATTATATAAAATCGTGCCCGCAGTAGAAAATTCGGTAATTTATCCATGGATATTTACAAAAAGAATAATTTTTTAGAGAGAAAATATAATACGGCAAACCCATAGATATAAATAGTGTCTTCTGGCGTTGTGACGCGTCGTAATGCCTTAACACTTATGCCGCAATGCCCGTATTCCAAAAATTGAATTTGACAGAAGTGACTTTTGTCAAACTAAATTGTCTCACTGACTAATGCATTCAATCCAAATAATATTCCACTTCTCGCTCTAAATCTCTTTTTTCAGTTCGATTCAAGCCATGATTTTAGTGGTACTTACAGTTATTTTCGATATCGAATCAGTACATTAATAGTGTTACCTAAAATCTGCAGTGCTTAGTGCTAAACCTTTGGCTTAAATATAACAAAGGTTTCTAGGTGCCTAAGGTATACAATGTTTTATGCTAGATGAATATTAACTTATGAATAACTCTGACACTTCGACATGAGCAATGGGGGTTTACCACATTTGTATATTGCCGAATCTGATAGAGTTTGTATAGTAAAAAGAACCGTATTTTTCCATTTTTCGATCCGTCACCTAGTTGTCGAGTCATAAGCGACGAAAAACTGATGTTCTTAACCCTTCCGCTGGAATGGGTGTGCTGAGACTTATTACGTCACCCCTTCGTCCAATCGCAGCTGATACGACACAGCTCCTTCTCCCAATCTAAATCTGTTGCACCAGAAGCTGTGTAGGCAGACCTCCTCTCTCCAACTCCACTCCCAACCCTCTCCCCAAAACAGCCAATGAGGGGAGGTGGATGACGTAGAGGGTCTCAGCGCAGCTCATTCTATGGGCGTCACCTTTTGCGTATTTTAATTTTCAATTTATGAGTGAATGGCTGCGATTGGAAGATTGATTTTGTCACTAAAATTCATTTTTTATTTCCATCTAACGATTTCGAGAATAAAATTGCAATATCGGTTCCGAGTAAACGCCACCACTGTATTTCACCTGCGTCTTTCCTCTTTTCGGAGTGGTATTTTTTTGTCACCGTTCCAGAAATTTACGTAAGGAGTCTTACGTTTGCAACATTAAAATGGCTGTAATAATCTAGAATACGCATCTTCATGTGGGTTGGTTTCGTGAGTCTTTCCTCAAATTCATTAGATTTATGTGGATGCAATTGGATCCAACCGCATGATAATTTATGCGAAATAGAAAACTCGCGGTCAAAAGCAGCAGTCTCTGAGTTAGAAGTTTCTCCCGCTGCTTCTTTTTAACGTCTTCGGGAGCGCAAAGTTCCCAATGGATGGCGCCCTTGTCGCGGGAGTCTTATAGGTAGGTAGAAATACGATAGTAAGCATTGTTTTCCGATATAGTTTTCTTCGCTTTATTATGGACATTGGGAGAATGTAACGTTTGTATATAATGTGAATGTGATGTATATGTTTTTTTCTTCTTTTTATCGTGCTTGGAAAAAGAAGGCTAAGTCAAAGGTTTGTCTTTTGGTCGCCCTCCCTCGCCCTCGACCACTCACCCTTCCATATTAAAGAGTGCGCCTGCTACCCCCGGTGGAGGGAATGTGAAGGTTTAGAGGTGGAATGGGGGGTGGGGCCGCGAAGTGGAGGTATACATACGTATGTGGAGTGGCGGGGAGGGAGAAGAGGAGGGGGGGGGGAGGGCTATCGGCCGCCGTCAGTTCCAGGCATCTTATTCGCTTTCCCTTAGGGTTCCCTATCGGCGAAGTTATTGACCGGAAAAATTCGAGGCCGCCGCCGATACTAAATCGTAGTTTTATTACAAAAAGGTGAACTGCTGTACGATCTCAAGAGTCTTTCTTTCCCCTTCTTTGCCTGTGACGTTTCGGAGGTTGCTTGGATGATTGGAGGTTGGGGGAGGGAGGGGAGTGGTGGGGAGTGGGGGAGTGGGGAGGATAGAGGAAACTATTTTCATGCTGTTTAAACGCGGAAGTCAACTGCGGGTCGACGTCATAAAGCAGGACAGTGATATTACGTAGCCTTTTTGGCTCAGTTTTATGTCCAGTGTATGGACTGTTTCCAGTATATCATGCATCTGAGAAAGAAAACGCGAAGCAATAACTCATCAGATTCCTATTTCTCTCGCTGGTGATTTATCGCCATGCACGGTGGAATGGGGTGGAAAAAAAAGGAAATCGGGAAATGGCGTCCTCTCCCCTCCCTTCCCCTCCGCCCCCTTCCCCCTTCTCACCCACCCCCAAGCCTCCCCCCACCCCGTGAACATTAGACACAGATCTTATCCAAGCGATATATATATATATATATATATATCGAATTGCTTGGATTGCATTTTGTCGTTCGTCCCGTTTTTTGTGTCCTATCTTTGTGAGTGTATGCATTGCCAATCACCTTGCATACGATCCATTTTCAGTTTAAAATATTACCTACATGAACAGGTTAACTGCACATTGTTGCGTTTACTTAATAGATTGGCAAGTATCAATTTTTGAAAGATAAAGTACGTCTGCTCTTAGTGAATAAAATGTCAGAAATGTCTTCTCATTTCGCGATATAATAGAAATGAAACGGGAGATACAATAGAGCCTCATGTCTTTCGTTTTGTTCTTTTATTTACTGACTGACTCATTGAATTGATTATTAGTTTTTCAGATATCTACTAAAAACGTGCTGTAATTACTTCCAGCTGACAAATGCAATTAAGATGTGAATATTTTCGTGTCTCATACGAATGCATGCTAATCAACTCTTTGAGCACTTGTTCTCACGTTTTTTATTATCTTTATAATAATTTACCTTACATAAATTTTCGTTTATGCTCCCAGTGAATTAAAGACCTTTCCAATTTAAAATCCCAGTGTCTTTTATATGTATGTTGTTGGTGTAGGTGTTTCTTGGAATTGCGTCTTCTAGCAATTGGTGGTCATTATTTAGCCGAAAGATAATGGATTTTTTAAGTCACTGGAGTTCTTTCTGAAGTGGAACATTTCTTATGGATGGTGGGTAATCTTGTATGAGCCTTGCGTCACGCGACACCCGACTCCCGTATGGAATTTTCGTGTGGAAAATTTTCTTCCATTTATTTAAATTTAAGCTAGAAGTTTGGTATTTGGTTCAAAATGAGGCCGAAGCATCATTATCTTTAATTTTCTTGATAATATTCTCTCTATCGATCGAGAAACTGAAATAATATTGTGTAAATTTATAGCTTTTTTCTCTTTCGTTGCCAAGAAATGTTTACATTGCTACCGTGGATTTCCATATGCTATACAGGATATTATTGCTACTACATTAAAGGGAATTTAACTTTCACGACGCTTGCTTGAATGTCTTTCAATAACATAAAACGTTATCTTTTCACGATTTACGATGTATTATGATAATTAATGCACTATGAATGATGCACTAACATTAAAAATCCATTCCTCTTGCGATTTATGAATAAATCCACTTCTTATGATTTTGGGGGTAATCTCGCAGAATCCTAGCTTCACGCGACACCCGACTCCCGGAATCATCGATTGTTAAGTCGTTGCGTGGTTACGTATATAAAAGTGCATCGAATTGATTCACAAAACTTAATACTAATAATATTAAATTCATGAGAGGGAAATAATGTAATTTCGTATGAATATTTTAAGTATATGTGCCTTTCATGTAATTAGGAGTGATCATTACTGGGGATAGGTATGGGGGGTCAAGGAGATTGATACCCTCCCCCCATTTAGGCCAGAGTATTTAATTGCCTACATGTCAGGGGTGATCGAAAATGATTGTTTTCGGCAATTTTTAAAGGAATTAAACCCATTTGTTCTACATATATGAGCAGTTTTAGTACTTGGATTCCAATAACCTCAATTACATTCACCGTATGTTTTGGATGAATATGCCTACAACTATGACTGTTAATTACATTTTCTACAGTAAAACAGCAATTCTAATAGCCAGCCAGCAGTGATTTCCATCAAAATGACGGGATTTTATACTACTTTAATTAGAAATACCACTAACAGTGCTCCTCTCAAATGAATAGAATATTTATCGTAACTTGTTTAAACAATATCTACCTATAAGTGATTTTCCCTCGGGTGAATCTAAAAAAAACTTTCTGGAATCTGTCCGCGTTATACAAAATTTTAAAGTATACTTGTAAATAGTAACATTTATTATGCCGTTCCAACCATTTGTAACAATAGGTCGAAATTGTAAATTTCCCTTCGCATAAAATTAAGCATAATATACTTATTCCATTTTATTTGATCAAATGAATAACTTGCGTACAACTCCAGTAAAGCACGACTCAGCGTACTGACAGCATTGTCTGTTAGAAAATATGCGAAGACGAAGTTGCTTGACAGCGTCATAATAAACGCCACTCATGGCCACCGCCTTCGTGTTCTTACCTTAATGTAAGAAGGTAAGTGGTAAGTACCGATTTGCATGTTAATTAGCGTTGTTACAGCTAACCTCAAGTTCTTAGTTAACATTCATACATATTACGTCATATGGAGAGGGAAGAGGAAGGGTACACCCGTAGGCTGCTGCCGCTATTGAATACATTCGTGGCTGACGAACAAAAGTTTTTAAATGAACACGAATGAACACGACTAACTAGACAATGACATTATGCTCAAGGGATTGTCAAAATAATACAAAATATTTTATTGATGTGATTGGTTGACGAGTCCTTCACTCAGTGATCGGAATGTCTGTGTACAGGGAATCAACATATACGATTCAAAATTTCGCTCAAAAACATCCAATCAGTGGATTTCAGAAAGTTATTTTTCATTTTTTCTAAATAAATTTATTTAAATTTTATAAGCCATGACGCGCTATAGCAATCATTAAATCTTCTTTGTCTGAAGAGCAACCCATATTTCTGCAAATGGCTACTTCTGGCAGCTATATGCAGATGGCTATGTGGCTATTCTGCAAGTGGCTTACGAAAGGATATGTGTTAGGATTGAGAGCCCATGAAAACCGGGCGGCCTAAGGTTTTCCACAAGGCCCCCACCCCCCACTTATGGATGTAGTTCGTTGGGGTACAGGGCGGTGCCGTGCTGATCCAATTAGAGTCGATTAAGTGCACGCCCAGTACATGGGTACCGGGAGTACACCAACATACAATTGTAATTTGCATCTGTATTCTCTATTGAAATAATTCGGGTGTTTTTCAATTTCAATTGCTTCTCCAATCAGCATTGGGTAGTTTTTTTACCCTTTCTAGTATTCTGGAACGCAATAGTAAAGGTGTATGGCAATAAAATAAATATAGACAGGAATTCCCAATATTTGGCTATTTTGATAACCCCTAAACTAATTCTGGTACATAAATAAACATTGACACAGAGCGATGTTTTGACAATAATTTATCTGATTCCATTAATTTTTTATTCATCTTCTCTTGCAACGTAAATATATAATAAATTCAAGTAGAAATCATGCACCTCTCTGCGTAGGTTATACATACATGTTTATATTTTTCACTCAGCTCATTCTCGCGCAAGTGGGGCTTCAAGAGTTCTGCAATCCTTGTCAGAGGAGCTAATGGTTTTACTACGGGCATCAGGATGTTGGCACAGATTCTCAATTCAGTCAGTTCAGTCTTCTCAGTTCTTCAAGCGTAAATTTAAGAATAATTCAAGTATGGTTCGTTATAATGATAGTAATGTATATTATAATTATATCTTTTGTAATACTTCAATTATCAAACGATTTATGACCTATGATTTCAGCAAATGGCCAAGAATTTGAACATTTCCTTTTCTGTTAAAAGGAAAGGGAATGCGCAGAGGAATAATCCTTCTGTATCAGAATATTACAATACACCTGGAGATTATTTTTAATAACAGTTTTTATACCGTACAGTGACTTTTTCATAAATGAATTAAGGGAAAGTTTTGCCAAACACGTGTATATTTTTGTAGGCTTTATACGCTTGTTTTCTGATGATGGTAATTTGGGTAAAAATGAGACACTGTTGTTCAAGAAATGTTTCCATGAAATTTTACCAGGGAGTATTGTCTGCACTAAAAAAGTTGGAGAGGAAACTTGGCGAGAACAGCAACGGTTGAAAAAAATGATGTGATGAGTGTGATGATGAAATTTATCCCACATTGCTGAAAATTATATGCACTTTACCAGTGTCTACAGCAACGTCCGAGAGAACTTGGTCAACATTTAAAAGAGTGAAGTCTTACTTGAGAAATATGACATCGCAGGTAATTATCAAAATAAATTCGTTCGTCATAAATGTGGCTTTCAGGATATCTTGATTCTTATTATATTTTTATGTGCATTTAAAATATCTTGTAAGTTATGTGTACATATATCTATGTATCTATGTCCATTATTATGCACCTTTTAAATATCCTAAGGAAATTTATATTATTTTTATTTCAAGGCGGGCTCAGCGGTGTAGATTTTTATCAATCCACAAAAATATCTTAGTAAATACAGCTGAAGTTATTTATGAATTAGCTAAGAAACCACAAAGATTGCAGCTCTTATTGTAAAATACCAAAGACTTTAAATTTAACTTTTTTATATTTTTGCTATTTTATTGCTTTATTTAGATTTGAGGAATGAAGCCGCATAACAGACTCGATTTTATTCACGAACAACATACCTGTTAAGTCTCTGCAGTTAACGCCGCGCCGTTAGTGATCAGCAGGCAAGAATTATTAGCCTGGGCTTCCGCGTAAGTAGGCTCATTGAAGCCGGGACCTGACATTCATTCTCCATAAGTACTCGTGTTTAAAATGATGACGAAACTCTTTCTAGGTAGCACTTTCCAATGATTTTTGTCTCGCAAGAGTTCGGTAGAACTTTTAATGCCCCTGCGAAATAGGCAATATCAATTCATAAAATATCAATCGATCCCCCCCATGGAAAATTCATATCTACGCCACTGCAATAATGTATAACCATAATTTTCTTATTCACATTTTCAGAAATGTTAATTTAATTATCTATGTTTATTTTTATAGTATATTACTGTACTCCCCACTCTCAGTCCTATATCCATACTATTATGTTCCACTTTTGTCAGGCGATCCGCGACGGCCACACTTTTTTTAAGTAAAATAATCTAATAATTTAATTGCAACCTTATTAATGCCAATGTTTACTGTCATTTTAAGCTTATTCGTATTCTTTTTATCAACAGTTCGTTTTGAGTCTGAAATTTCTGTCGTCTTTATATATTTGATCAATGTCGGTAATATTAACAAAATTGGAACGAAATAACGTCGTCGAAATTGTTATAATAAAATACAAGTTATATTTTTTTAACCATAGCAAGAGAAAAATGGTCATGATCTTTAATTTTTCTTTCTTGCCATAACCAGTGGCTCTTCTAAGGCATGCCACAGCGTAAAACTCATTATACCTGGACCGTTATCATAAATTTTAGAATACCGACCCGGGATGCGAAATCGGCCGGAAAATTGCCGAATTGATTTCCTAACGTTCCTTTCGCCGATTTGAAAATAAGGGCCGCGGGAGATTTATTTTTTATTAACTTTTGGCGTCCAACGCATTACGTCCTTGGTGGAGCAGTGGTTGACGCAAGCCCCTCGCACACAAATATTTCTACAGCGGTCGATTTTTACGCAGAATTGAATCTCAAGAATATTGAAATACCTTTCATATACCGAATATCGCGGGAAATCATGGAAACCACAGAAAATTGTTTATGAAACGCAGCAACTTAAATACTAAATAGAGGCCTAACTCTTTTGATAACGTGGGCACGATACCATTATGGCGTAGTTTCCATGAAATGTGAAGGAGCTAACGGTGAGCCATAAATACTCAAGCGAATGGTGAGCTACACGAGTGTTTTCTACCTGCATTGAGAGCGGTATTGATTTATGAACTATTAGGGATTCTCTTTGCAGAGTATTCATGCGGAAATTAGATCTATATTATACGTAAGGAAGTATGGCAGTGAATTTCAAGGCAACAACCATGTTTGCGGCGTATAATATGAAAAACTATGTCCGAAAAGGAATTAGCAAGACTTAATATTAGTTTTTGCGGATGCCTCGCTCTATTCATGCTATAATTGCCAGTTGAGTATCTAATCAAAGATTCATCTCTGTTGTGTGTGTTGGTTTATCGTCCACTGTCACTTCTGTATACTCTTCTGATGTGTTTTTGAGGTTAAGTAATATCTATCCTCCGTGTCAACCTTCTACTCATATGATCTGAATTTTTCTTGAGATCTAATAAAGTCTAATAGATCTTCAGAAGAATCATTAGTCCGATCCGATGGAACAAGAATTACTCCTTATATTCGTATCATGATCTCATTTTTACGATTAAAATGTTATATAACTCCCTTAACCGAAACCGAAACAGAGTTATAACCAAATCTCCTATTGGAACTTTCTGTTCCTGCAAATCACTGCGTGATCACAGATCCTTTCGACTAATCGATACAGTTCGCCAGCAATCCGGTGACGGGCACTCGTCCGACACACCTGTGTATGACTTCGGGCCACGCGATATAT
This sequence comes from Pyrrhosoma nymphula, assembly GCA_963573305.1. Taxonomy (NCBI): domain Eukaryota; kingdom Metazoa; phylum Arthropoda; class Insecta; order Odonata; family Coenagrionidae; genus Pyrrhosoma; species Pyrrhosoma nymphula. The sequence continues at coordinate 124,766,576 of OY754331.1, read as the reverse complement.
CGTTCGGGATCCAAGACGGTCAAATGCATCGCCATAATATCTCTGGCTGACTCGCATGACATGACCGCCCTGGAATCCATTCCCCAATTGTTGCAGATAGCAGCGGTGGAGAGAGTCGGGTGGGGGGGAGGGAATATAAATCTCATTACCCTTGGATCGAATATTGCTCGGCGGCGGAAGAGATGGAGGGTAAGGGCGGGGGGGGGGGATTATTCCGCATGTTCTAGCGTCCCAGAGAAGGAGAGGGGAAGGGGAAAATATGCAAGGGGGGGGAGAGTGCTGTGGGGGGGTGTGGTAAACCCATGGAAAACAGCGCGCAGCTGGATTTTTCAAACTTGCTGTACAATTGCATCCTGGGGCATCGGGGAAGCAATTGCGGATGCCACCATGCTGTGAGGACTGCAGAGGGAAGCAGAAAGTTGCGGAAGCCGTGGGAATGCTCGCGGTGCTACGACTGCGGAGGGCGAGGACGGGAAGAGATCCGTGCGGGAGCGGTCAGCTTTGAAACAGCCTCGAGAGGAAAAAAACCATCCATTGTTGGCGTGCATCATAAAAAAGGAAAATTTAATAGCTGAAGCGGCTGATTACGGTTGGATAAAGTCCGTATTTATTCCAAGATATGTATTACTTGTGATATATGCAGTTATTTTATCATATTTTTATTTAGCCATAATATAGCAAATCTTTTCCTTAGTACTTCCACCCCCAAGAGGGGATCAGATCGGCGCGGTGGCCTGGATGAGCACGGGTTTCCCATCCCGAGGGCCCGGGCTCGGAACCCAGCGGTGGCAGAAAGATTATAGTGGAATCCAGATCTCAGCTTCAATGCCATGTGGAGAGCATTTCAAGTGTAGCACTCCGAACATCGAATGGGACGTTAAGTTGTGAACCCTTGGGCACTAAATCTAAATTCGTAAAAAAATTGTGGGTGCCCTCGTGTCCACCCTTCTTCAATTTCCCGATCAATTCCTATCTTTACATCATGTCAGCACATCGATAATGTCACATCCATTAACCCTCATATAATAAAATACCAGCCAGCCGTCTGTGTTAGATTGCCCAAATATGACTTGACTATTACTCAATGGCAGTACGAATGCAAGGTAGGTCGTTGCGCATCATTGACTTTTTGGTTGAAATCTATGACGTCCCCCGGAGTACATGCTGAAGCTGTCCTGAGCTTTCAGCATAATTGAAATGGTTGATCTTGAGAGTTTTTACTCGTTCATATACATCTTGGACTCAGAATTCCTGGCAATATCTCATTGCCCAGTATTTGGGTGCAATAATATCTACAGTAAGGAATCGAGAGGGGAAGCTGCTTTTTTTCCCGCCGACAGTTCCTTGCGGGCAAAGTGGATACGCACATGTCGGAGGCGGTACAGTTTTAATACTGATAACGGCAATATCATGTGTTTTTATTTGTTAATTTTTTAGCTCTTATTAAAACATATTATAGTAACATGAAATCATTTTTTGTCATAACTTGCGATTAAGTTAACATTGCGAAAATTAAGTTCCATCCTCGTGTTTTCTGTTTGTATTAGGACTAAAGTTTATTATCCAAAAACTAAGACAATGTCTTTATTTAGCTGAAACATGCTCGTATTTATTCAGCACCAATTTTCTCGGTGCATTTTGAAGAGGATGCCTTTCTAAAAGTTTGCAGCTACAACTTTTAAGCTATTCTCCCAATAGCTGCAGGAAATTAAAAACAGACGCCATTCCCTTGCTCCATTTACCAGTGTCAATGGGGGAAAAGAAGCTCGTAGTAGGCGGAGGGTAAGATGTGAAGTTAGGGTAATGAGATAGCAAGTTGACTCTCTAATAGAGGATAATAATGCTTTGGAAGAGAATCCGTGAGTACTCGTATTAATTGGAAGGGTGAAGTACAGTGCGTCATAATTTGAACGTTGTTCTGCAACCGACAATTTTGAACTTTGAACTAGGGTATATGCAATTTTTGGACTTGGCCGCATTACGTTCTTAGCATTGGATCCATTAAGTTTCACCTTTCCAGGAATGCGTAGTATAATGTTTCCGTCTCATTATCTTCATTGAATTGTAAAACGTCCTGACTAAGGAGAAGGTCGCTTTGAGAGTTTAGAAACAGTGTAACTTTGTCATAATATACATTAAATATAATAATATACTGGTAATATAAGAGAAACGATTGCACTTTTCTAAATATTGCTTTGTCTTGTACCTGATGATGGCTCTGTGAGCCGAAAAGCGTTGTACGCATTAAAGCAATTTGTGGTAAAGTGCAATTGTTTCTCTTATATAACGAAGAACTTCCACGATATCTCGCCTGAATCTGTTGAATTTATTAATATACTAGTCCCCTCTTCCACCTACCCTCTGCATATATTCATGGTTTGAATATTCTATATAACTTCAACTAAAGGGGCTGAGTAAGAAGAGAGAAGTAACTGACAATTAATCTATGGTTAAAGGAAGTAATTTCCTTAAAGCTGTTACTCAAGGTTGATCACTGTTTTTATCCCAGCTGGTAACGACAAAAAGTGAGATAAAATGTTTCAATTTTTTCTAAAATCCTTTCCTATGAAGACAGGGTAGAATAAAACTTTTCTGAACGGTCATAGCCATTTCTTATATGGTATATCTTATCGATGTTCTGAATACTTACATAATAGTTAAGCCCGGAAATTAAGTTTTTAAAATCTTGAATCAGTTGCGTTATGTGATTGTCAAGTATTAATGCAATGGCGAAGAAATGTGAAATTTCGTAGGCTAACAGATGCGCATTTTGGAGCTGGAGAGGTTGGGCAATTTAAGTGCTACATTCACTTGCATTTCGCTACACAACGTTGGGATAACAATATTTTTATATATGGTCATTTAGGTAGCTACTGTTCCCTCCTTTTATCATAATTCAATACCGAGAATCCTCATTCACAATCAGTGGACTTTATTTTTACTGCCTCACAAGCGTGGCTTTAATGTTTCTACGGTGGCATTTGCGCATCAGTAGTTATCGAACAATGCTTTAATATTTCGTCAATGGATTTTCGTTAAAAAACAGTGTGAGCTTAAAGTAGTGTTTAACGCTTTTCCTAGCCAACTAATTTTTTCCTAACAAAAAAAACAAATCATGATATTCTTAAGTGTCCCCGTTCGCTGAAACTATAGATATAAACCACAGTTTTTCTCAGCCAGCTCCATAGATTTGGCGAGTTGTCTGCTGCTCCTGTAATCTGCGTGACGTCATGCGCAGAACGGTGTCATTTTGGTCACGGAAACGGCCTACCTTGTATTAGTTTAGTATCATGGGGATTACTAATGCAAGTAAAGCCACTGGGGGACGTCGTGCCACTTAGTCGATTCGCAGCTCAGCCGATCCCAACGGAGGGCTCCTTTCATACATTGTTCCATTGGATGCTACGCCGCACTGTAGACCCCTTGCCACTCTTCGATAAGAGTGAGCTGAAGCCAACACCGGGTTTCCCTCCCATGTCCCTTATAATTATAATATTGCCAACCGGTCCTCGATGGCTAAAATGGCCTCAGACCACCGCAACGAGCTGCCAACCCCCACCCCCGCATTCTTTTTGGCCCCATGACCGCGGGAGAGAATCGAGGGAGGGGGACGTGCACCTTTTTTTATCCCTCCACACTCCCATCCTGCCCTCCATCGCGGTATTCGGGAATGCCGTATTATGTTGTAAGGGGAGAAGAAGCGATAGACGCTCCATCTTTAGGCGATCGCCATCTGGCGGCTTCCTTCTCGAAGCGAGCGAGAAGATTTCCACCCTTCTCCGCTTCTACCTCCCCCCTCCCTCTCTCATACATGCAATTCCTCCTCCTCTCCCCTAACCCTTTACTCTTGAGTTTCTCTCATCTTCCTCCTCGAAGACGTCCGCCATTTCACACACACGCACGGGTGAGGTCTCCAGCACGCACACGGCTCGAGAGGAAGGGAGGCTGGAGGTTGGGGGCGCTGCTTTGGTGTAAAAACAACCGAATCACGCCGCCCGTCGGCTGCGATTTATGGCTCCTCCATATTCCACTCCGTCGCAGTCCAAGTTTTCTCCTGCTAAAATGGAGCGTCTCCTGATTCCAGAAATCCTTCGCCGCCGCTATTCCCCTACCACTCCCGCTTTTAATGCCCGACATCCGCTGTTTCCCTGATTCACTGCCCCCCCCCCTGTGTGGGGGATCGACTACATATAGCGAGGGAGGAAAAGGGGGAGGGTGGGGTTCTCGAGGGCCTCCAACGAGGAACCTCCGTCGATGGCGGAAAGGCCTGGTTTCTCTTACTCTCCATATTGTTGGTGGTTGGCCGAGCGCATAAACTGACGTGAAAAGATTTAGGAGGTGACACAGATCTTCCGATGGACTTTATCATACTTACTGTGAATTTTATTTTGACTGGGATGAGAGTAATTGAGCGGCACAGCAGCACCTGGTACTCTTCAATCTTATAGTGATCCTAAGTGTTATCAGGTCTCGATTAAAAGTTCCTTTAAACGTCCTTAGTCTCAGTTCCGCAATTGAGAAGTTCGCAGTGACCTGGCCTGTCAACTTTAAGTTTATTGCTCGAATCCTACCTCTAATTGTAAGAGGATGTATATTGTGTTCGTGTAGGAATTCAGAGTTCAGTGACATATCCTTAGCAGATGGGTCATCTGAAACACGACTCTACAACGTCCCAATTACCGATTTCCGAGCAAAGTACTTTGGGAAAATATGTCCTGAGAAAGGGATATCAAATAGACTCTCAATATGAGAAAATGTAACCATTGTCATTGGAAAATGACACTACCAAGAAGAATGACTTAGGCTAAAGCAACAACAGTGACAATAATTAAAATATAGAGTGATTGTGATCAGTAGTAGGATCGGTGTGGATACTTAATGCTAGATATCATGGAAGCCTTCCATTGAACATGAAGATTGATTCTTTGTAGGTCTCAGTGACTTATGGGTAAAAGGGATTTAGTTCCTTTGAGAGTCTTCCCTGTGTGAGTTATGCTATCGGTGTGCTTTTTAAATAATGAGCGCGTTTGTCTGTTTGCTGCGAGAGCGGGAATCGCGGCGGAAGATGTGTGCGCATATCTCGATCCGTCGTGTTTCTATGGGTACCTCTCCTCCTCCCTCCCGTCTCCCTCTCCTCCCCCACCCACCCCCACCCTTAAACACGATGAGTCGACACTCACCTTTGAAAGCGCACCATGGGGCAATGCCATTAACCCAGTCACAGATAGGAACTTGAAGGTATGTTTGTCAGTGAAGTTGTGCGATAAGTCACCACTTTTTTATTTTAATTCCTGATGGAGTTCAAGAATCACAGTCTTCATTCCCTTTTTTTTCCAGTAATCCATCGAATTTCTGATAAAATATAGGCGAGGAATGCCTTTACGAGCAAAAGAACGCCGATGTTTGCTCCACCAGGAGCGTCTTGTAATGTATTCGCCGCCGTAGTTCATTCGTTTAACTGAGACCAACCTCTATTAGAATACAAACTATTCCCTTTCTTTGCCTTCCTTAAGAGACATTTACCCAGAAATGCCACTTCATAACTTCATATTGCCATCTCTAAGATGTTTTCCTCTCAATCGTATTTTGTTTTCTTTTTCTTAAGTAGATAAAGACGAGATCTAAGAATTAAAAAAAATCCACCACTGGTGAAACTATTCTACCATGCACTATATTTATCTGTGAAATGCAAGTAATTTAATTGGAAATACACATTTGGTCACATATTTTTACTAAGGTTTGATCACCATATGATTGTTGTTTGCAGTTTGGCAAATGTGCACACGCATAATTAATAAATTCTCGTTTCGTTTTGAAATTACCTTGCTGCCCTAAACATTCGTGAGGCACTTTGTTATGGTTGCGGTTTCTGAGTCGTCTAGCTTAATAAATATTAATTCTCATGCATTTATGAGTTAATCGATTTCACTTCTTACGGAAAAAAGATAATCCAAATAAATATAGCTGCAATTTAGTTTCTGCTGCGGTTGAGAATTACTGCTGCAATTTACTAATGAATAGTCCTGTATAAGCACAGAAATGTGCATCGTTTAATGAGCAGGCTTTATTATACATTCCCTGGGAAGATAAAGCATTGAAGAATCAATCTTCTAATATTCTTACTTATTCCGTGATACTCTGAGGCCAAAATCTTTTAATACTTTATCCAGGCACTGAGGTCATCAGAGTGAACGAAATCGCTCAAAAGCGAGTGATTATGTGACGTGCCTGAGCGACTATGGAGTATACGGCCATTTTGGCTGGGTGTCCAGAGATTTTAAAAGTTATAATTTTCAAACCATCTTCTCTACAAAAATGAATAGTGATTTGGTGTATATGGTTTTTAATACATATCACTAGCAACCATCGATAATTTTAAATTATAATTTTCATATGATCATAGGCATGTTTTACTATGTAATTTAACGTTTTTGTCGTTTACAGAATATAATCCATAAGTGACCATGTTGAAATATCTCTTTTAAAGGGGGGCAGGTAAATGAATCAATAAATGCTGTTGTTTAGTCTTTGCATCAGATGAAACGCACTTAAAAGATAATATATAGTATTTTTAAGAATTTTAAATTCACTTGACCCCCTGTTTTTTATCAGCTCTACAAAATTTATATCCAAATGCTGACCGCTGTTACAATCCAGTGACGCACCTGCCAGAATACCCAAAGGGCGAGGTTTCGAATGAAATAAAGTTGATTCGTGGGATCCGTTGAGACTTGCATCATCGATTTCCATTTGTACACGACCGATAACATTTTAAGCTTAAAATATCGCTCCTTTTAAGTCATTATGTGTACATATATGTACATTTCTTCTTTTCCATCATGGTGTATCGGAATATAAATTCAAATGTTAAGTTCTCCAAAAAAAACTTGAAGCAGATAGAGGTCATTTCAATGTTAGTGAGTTAGAAATTTGATTTTCGACTATTTTCATAAAATTCTGATCAAGGAGAGCCCGAGAAAGAAGTGTGAGGATGGACATGTGAACGAGGGGATGGTACAGACCATAAGCAAGGAAGGCAGTGGGGGTAGACCAGATTCCTGTGGAGGTAGAAGCCTGGGCAGCCAGGGTGTGGACATACCATGGGACCCGATGAGAAAGCTAGAAGAACAGGAAAAGATACCGGTGAAGTGATGGAAGAGCATTCTCGTTCCCATATTTAAAGAAAAAGGAAATGTTCAGGACTGCAGCAACTACCGATGGATCAAGGTTATGACTTACTCAATGAAAATCAGGGATGAGTGATCGAAAGGAGTATAAAGCAGGAAACAAGGAACCTGAGAAGTGTGTGAGGCTGGTGATGGAGGTGTATGAAGGCTTGGAAATTCAGGAGAGTTCCACTGTGGGCGTGACTAAGGGATTCTCCGTCACCGGAATACTCCATCAGGGATCGGCTCTGAGGCCGTACCTCATCGACCTGGCCATGGACGTGTTGGGTGTGGATCTGTTGATATAAGAGATGATATAAGAGATATCAGATATAAGAGCTAATCTGATGATATGAGATATCAGATGTGGAACATGCTGTTTGCGGATGATATTGTTCTCTGCGAGCCGACCCGAGAGCAATTTCAACTGACCCTGGAAGAGTGGAGAAAGACACTGAAGGAGAGAGGCATGAAGATACGCCGGGGGAAGACGGAAAGCATGTCAACGGCAATCACTGAGGATATGTCCGTACGGCTCCAGGGTAGCAGGATACCATTAGTGGAGATGTTCAACTACCTCGGGTTGGTTGTGGAGATGAATGGTGGACTGCACGAAGAGATACAACATAGAGTAACATGCGGGTGGATGAACTGAAGGAAGGTGAGCAGAGTCCTGTGCGACAAAAGAATAAGCTACAATATCAAAGGAAAGCTGTTCAAGACGGTTGTGAGACAAGCGATGATCCATTTTGCGGAGGCATGGCCAATCACGAAGACCCAAGAGCGTAGGATGGAGGTGTCAGAGATGAGGACGCTGAGGTGGATCAGTAGCGTGACAAGGAAGGGCAAGATTAGGAATGACAACATCGGAGGGTTGGTCAAGGTGGGACTGATAAGAAAGAGAGCGCAGGAGACCCGGCTGAGGTAATTTGGCCACGTCGAGCAGAGTAGCAAGGAGTACATCAGGCAGCAAGTGGAGTTTCTGGTGGTGCTGGGTAAGAGGAAAAGAGGACAGCCCCCAAGCTCAGGTGAAGGGACAAGGTGGTGGAGGACCTGCGGGAGAGATGGTAGACCGCGCAAGATACCCTGGACCGGAAGGAATGGAGGAGGAGGCTAAAAGAAGGGAATGCCGACCCTGTTTAGCACGGGAAAAGTCTATGAGGAAGAAGAAGAAGAAAGGCATTTTGCTTCAGATAAATGCCGGCAGTTTGTACCCCTGGTGAACCCAATTATAGATTTTCTGGTTACCCGAATTACCTCTGAAACCACAGGTGTCACTGATAGAAGAACTGATCCCATTTTTATTCAATATATGACAATTTAACTCGCTAGTAGATGCATGGCCTCGAGAGCACGAATTACGTTTCTAAACACACACTATCTACATCTACATACTACCCTTCGTGAGGCCACAGAGGCGTGTGACAGGGGGTGTTAGGACACCAGCCATGGAAGAGGAGGGAATAGAGAAAAAGGAGTCGGAGAGGACAGAGATCAACTGCATGTTAACGATATCTTTGTTCATGTCACGCTGATTTTGTTATAGTTACTAATGGTGCGAGAAAGGAAGTTTTCTATGCCTAGCAGTCCAGCAGTATATCATTTATTTTGTGGCATCTATCACATACATAGATATGTCGCGGGGTCAAAGTATCTGCGTCGTGCTGAAACTATTGCGAAGTCGTGTATACTTCTCATTTAATTTTATATTTCTATCTTCACATCTTGAAAAAATTCAAGTATCGGTCAATAAATGCAAGTGTATTGCCCTGTGACCGTTAGTCTGTGAGGCGAGAATACCATTTTTCAGTTTATTCACATCGGTGTCCAAGGCAAGGGAAGCAATTGGTCCGCTCTGTATTTAAGAACGTTGGATGCTTAAGGTGGGGGTTGAATGTGGTGCCGAGGGTGAAAATGAAGGGAATGGGAGTGGAGACCATAAAAAGGGAGGGAGAAAGTGGATTGGGGATAGCTATTAGAGAATCGGTGAATAGTCTGGGCCGCACCCCGCCAGCCTGCAACATGCCTCCCTATGTTTTGGTGTTTTCTGAATGAAAGTGTTCGTGGATAGCCCCAGTGGGTCTCGCCATTCTTGCCTCCCCCCCTTACCGCCATTAACCGAATAAACGATAAATTGACTCCATTTCTTGCGGAATTTCTTAAGTCAAACAAAGGCGTAACAAAATGGAGGGTGATCAAGACCGGGGGAGAGTCCTGGAAAAGGCGTGAACGGTGAAAATATTCCGTGATAATATAGTGCGTGAAATTGTAGGAAACCCGACTTTTGTGTTACCTCCCACCAGCACCCTTACGAATACCAGTCTTGTAAGAGGCTCCTGAATCAATAAATTTAAGCATTTATCGTTGATGAGTAGTATGTGGACAAGTTGTCACTTACAAAGGGCTTAAGTAATAATACAGGGTTATTATTTAATCTTTATGTTCGTCATAATGCTCTCTAAACTTCGTTTGGTGAGAGGAGAAAGGAAAAGCGCGGAAATGCAAAGAATTGTATAACTGTGGAGAGAGAACTGCTATAGGCGGCAGAAAGTGGTCGAGAGGCGCGCAGTGGGTGTTAGGCGGTGCCCAAGGGGATGACGGAATTCCACTAATTGGCGATGATGTTAATTATTATCCCTTAGGGCTGTTATTCCAGGAATTCAGGAGCCATTAACGCCGGGACAAGAGATTATGCTTTCGCCTCTTCCCGACGTGCTCTACCTGGCAAATCATTGTTCATGGGCGTCGGAGCGGATCTAGCGGCGATAAACACGTGGGGGAGATGGGTGAGCGTTGGGTTGAGAAAAAGAGACGGAAAATGCAGAGCCTGCCTCCGACATCCAGCGACCAAGTGCCCGACTTCAACTTGCCGAGCCCAATCGCCCTCTTTGAATAGCACCCACCCCGCAACGCAACAATGAAAGCCCGTGCAACAAGGAGGCAACTACGTCCCCCCCCCTCTGAAACCCTTCTCCTCCAACGCCTTCCGATCCCTAGAACGCCCCCGTCATCTCGTATTTTCGTGCCTCTCTTAAGCACCCCACTTCATCAACCCCACCCATCGCACTCTCATTCCTTTGTACACACCCACCTGCTTTTGCCCCCTTCAGCTCGGAAGCGCCATCGCCCGCGCAGGTTCACCTCCCGTGCTTGGTGTGTGGTGCGTGGAAGCGACCCTCCCCCGCAGCCATTTCTCCTTCGGAAGCAGCCCTTTCTCCTCCCCTATCCTCCACCACGGACATTCCGCCCCTATCCACTCTCTTTCCTCATACTCCCTCTTCCAACGCCTTTCCCCAACTTCACACCTTCCCCTTTCTCTTCCTGGGGCCATTTTGCATTCCTTCCCTTAATCCCTGAAGACGCATCCCCATTCGCGAACGCCCCCGAATCGCTTTAAGATGAACACGGGAGAGCAAAAGTGTGAATGCGGTACACAAAAATGAATATATTTATAAATACACAGGAACACGAAAATAAATTGAAAGGATACTCTGACTATGAAAAATCTGAGTGAGTCTCTTGCCGCCGACGATGGTGGCATGCCCCCCAAAACGTCCATATATTTTTTGTAAGTGTCCTTTCAAGGTATTTTCGTGTGCCTGTGATTTTAAATATTTAATTGAATAAATAAATATATTTGTAAAATGTTTCTGTTTTTGCAAACGTCTTCAGTGGCGACTAAGGTAGGAATGTCTTCGTCCTCTGCGTTGTTGTCCCAAGAGAGGACATAAGGGGGGCGGGTGGAGACGACCCATTCTGTCCCTTCTGCGACCCGAAGGTCTAGGGATTAGATCGAAGGAGGGGCAATCGGGAGATCGGACTCTACCCAACTCAAATTTCTTGATATTGACATTTTCATCAAGGACGATAATGCCTTCGAGACTTCGGTCCATACCAATCCTTCCAATAAACAACTATATCTTGTTTGCAATAGCTGTCACCCTAAACTTATCAAGCACTCCATCCCTTATTCGCTGTCAATTCATAGGCACCACAACTGCAATTCCGAAATAAACCTCCAAAAGTACATACTTTGAAACACTTTAATACTCTTTAATTAACCGTAAATATCCATAACCTCTATTAAACAAACGCATTTTTTTTCCCTTCTGCCAATTTCACCTCACAAACTAAAGACAACTCCCCATATGCCCTCAATATCCACACCACATATTTTCCCAGCGTTCGAAAAATCAAGGTCATTCTCAAAGATTTATTCCCCACATTAGAATCCAACAAATCGATAGCCACTCTCGTGCCAAAATGTTGAGCAGTATTTTCGGACGTCCACCCAAATTAACCTGCCTCCGCTGCTCTAATCCTTAGCTGGAGAGGAGCATTGATGACTCTCGTCCAGCCGTGCTAAGGGCCTCTGTGTAAAACTTGCAAGATCTCTGGCCCGATTTCTTTCTGTCTAAGTCCCAACACAGTGATCTAACATCATTAAAGCTGTCGGCTCATCCAATACACCAAATATAGTCTACGTCCTCCAATGCAACCTTTGTCCCGCATTTTATATCGGGGAATTCACAACACCCCTCAACATTTGGATTAATAACCACAGGTGTACATGGTGCAGTGACCCTTCTCCTTCCCCCCTCTCATTCCCAACTCACGCACGAGGAAACGATAAAAATTTGGACGACAGCTTCACACTTCTCTCCAGTTTGCATTCTCTTCTGCCCCCCTCCCCCCCTTGAACACGCAATATGTGGTATAATCAGGCTTTGACCAGTAATAAAAAGACACTGACCGAATAATGTTTGTTTATGTTGATCCCAAACAAGAACTTTCCATGACTTTATAAAACTTTATTTGCCCTTTTGAAATGTAACTGTTTCTAAAAATTTTAATCTAAACATGTGTATGGTTCGTAAATATTAAGTGCTCCAAATACGAGATTTATGAATAATCTTTGTTTCCTGTAGAAACCGGTTTCAATTCGCCCTGGCATTAGTTACAAATAGAAAGTGAAAGAGAAGATAGGACCGAGAAAAAAGGAATGAAAAACGTTACAAAAGAACAAGTGTTTAAAAAATTAGCAGTTTTCTAGATTTAAAAATGTTTTTTTTTCAATTGAAGCTATAAATGAAAATAAAATTGTTTTTTTGAATTATTCCACATTTGTTATGCATGTGATAAACTTGGCCCAGGGCCGTAAATGGTTGCGAGGGGCGTCAAAGACTGGTTAATGACTGCCTGACTAAACTACCTAGTGTGTGTATTTATTAATGTATATTTTTTTAAAGGTTTCACGAACGTTTACATATAAAATACTTCTTCACTAGGGAGACTACATACAGGATAAACACAAAAAGACACTCTCAAAAACATTTGAATATTTCGGTGGATCACTACCAGCAGGTATCTTCAGCGAGAGGAAGTGCTTGGAATGGGAGGTAGAGTGAAGGGATGGGAGCAGAGAGGAGAGGGGAAGTGAAAAGTAAAGGAAGGGAGGGAAGGGAAATGGAAAATACGAAATATGGGAGTTGCCATGACCACGTGCAGAGACAAAATGATACTAAGTTTAACATTGGGAGGGGTGAGAACGTTTGCAAATTAATGGGATAGGTTGAGTCCGGGAGGGCGAAGAGCATTAAAATACACTATGCTCTACACTTGCTCTAAAATTCTCAAAGCAATTGGAGTGGCTGTGGGGGGGAGGGAGGGATGCCAGAATGACTACAATGTAGCAAGTACCAAATTTAGTATTTTGGGACGCATTGTGTATGAACAGAGTGAGAGAAGTTTTCGGAGGATGGATTGCATGAGGCACCATGATTATTCATTCTGATAATGAGAGGTGAACTACTAACCAGTTTTGAGGTAACCGGGACTAGCCACGGCAGTAACATTTACGGAGTCACCCGCAACTGCATATACGTGCGATAAGTCCTCTGTGGAATATCGCACTTATGAACTACTAAGTCCAATGTAGAAGGCCGGGCATAGCTTACATGCTTGGCTATGTTAGAGGTGGTGTGGGAGGGGGAGGAGACGGAAGGGAGGTAACAATTTAGGAATTATTTGGGGAGTCGGTTCGGAGTAAATATCAAGCATGTTTTGCATATAGGCTGGTTGCAAGGTGCGGAAAAAATTAAGGGCGCCTTTAAGAATATTTTACTGACGCCCTTAATTTTTGCCGCAACTTAAAATGGAAAGTATTCTGGAGCTCCCAATAACATCCCAAACCAGTAAAAACTCTCTTCACACCGAACTCACCAACTTCAAACCCACATCCTCATATGAACCCAAGCCTCTTCCTTCAAATCAACCTATGGACATTTTTGCCAACCAGTTACTTTTGAAAATGTCCAACCTAACCTCTACTAACCACTGTATTTGGTCATGTAAGACACATTTCTCTGATGAAATTTCTGTATTGAGTACTTAATGTAATACTTTGTAACCCTGTTCCACATTCATTTGTTGTGTGTTATTTCTGGTCACCAATCCAAGTGTACTGTAAAGTGTCTATGGATTAGTGCTCATGATTTAAGATAACACTAAGTACTTTTCTAAAAAATATTGTATTGTAGACGCGTTTCACCGATTTACGGCATCGTATGTATGTATGGCTTTGGATTGTTGACATTTTACACTTGTACTTTGGTCTCTGACTGAGGCATCTGCCGTTATGCAACATGAAAAATAGAGATTGGGGCCTGGTGACCATCGATTTATCTACTTATCTTTGTACTTTTGGTTTTCCTTTGTAGCCTATCTATGTAAGTATAAATGCACATCAAATTTGTAACTTTTGTGTTGCCCTAAGGAAGTGACGGCAAATCTTTTTTGCTCGGTGTGTCAATATTCTGAAAAAATCTAGCCTAGGTCGGGCGCCGTGTCACATCAAGGAATATAAATAATTTGGTAATATTTGCACTATTAAATATAATAGGAACAGTTGTTTTCAATTATTTATTAGTTATTTCAGAAAAATACATAACTATTTGTATTAGTGAGTTTTTCGTTGCTGAATTCCATTTGCTAAATCTTCAATTGTAGGTTGGTATCTCGTGCATTTCAAGCACAAGGAAGCATTACAAACTTCATAAGTCAGTCGATTTCTTTTATTTATTTTGATGTTATTTAATGCTGAGAATAAAGTTTCAAAAAAGCACGTTGAGCGAAATATAATGAGTAAATCCATCGCTAGATTTTTCAGAGTGCCAAATGTGTTCGGTAAACGATCCCAAGCATTCCAAATTTCTTGTTCGTAGTGGCACTCTTGTCCTCTCCAAACTATTTTTTTTCTAGATTTATGAGTTTGGACCTCAAGTAGACAAACTCCTGAGCCCAGATTTTGGATTGAAATTCTGCAAGTTGCATTTCCAAATCATCAAGTTCCAACCATTGAAAAATCTCAAATTTCAAAGTACTGTAGACTACAAAATCTGAAAATTTTTCCTGTCAGTTCCAGGCTTCTGGAGTGATTGAATCTTTCACCTAACTGGTCAATTAATAAGTTTAAAATGTCCATGTGCTATATATTCATGGGTTTCATTAAATGTTTTAGAGCTGTGCTAGCCTCCTTGAAATGCTTTTTTACTCGAGAAAGGATGTTTAACGAAATTTTATGCTTTTTGAATAAAACTTTTACCAAAAAACGATACGAAACAATAGTAGACAGTATTGTAGCGCGATAAACTGCAGCAGAAATGGGAAATGGAATCCAGAAGTGTCATTTTTACGATTCTCTAAAGAACCCAAATGGTCAGTTGAATCATTTTAACGTTATGGTTTTAAGAAAAAAAAATGAGAGGGCTCTCTATTTCTTTTACTCTAATACGCTGAAATATTTTACTATCATTATTTTTGGTGTTAGAAATAGACCATTTGCCGTGGAAAATATTTTGACAGGGAAGATGCCGCTAACTTGCGTAAAATATATTTTCTCTGTTTGGTGCATTTTGAAGTTAACTAGTTTAGGAATTCAGAGAAATGAGATTGGTGTGATTCGCTATCCCCAAGACATTTGATGCACCCAATAAGCTACATGCTACAAGCTACGGAAGGGACATGCCAGAAAGTCAAGTCTCCCCGAGGAAGATGACTAGTGTATCCCATCTTCTACTTATGATTTTTTTCTTAATCGACTTTATGCATTGCTAACATGTTTCTTTTTCATCCAGTTTTGGCCAGTCGTGGCGCTATTTTCCGTGATATATCTCGTAAGACCAGGATCGTCTAACCAGTGGGTGACATTTAATTCATTTAATTGAAAGTCTATGGGTAAGTAATAGGCAGTTAACGATCTCGCTAAAGACAGCTAGATCCGGTATTCATCGTTTAATGAATAAAATTACTATTCTTCGAATTAAAAAAAGTTAAGTAATACTGAAAGTAGAACGAATAAATGTATGAAAATAAAATATTCAATATATATTGCGGGATTGCAAGATTCATCAAAACATTATTTTGATCATTTTGCATGGATATTCCTATTGTGTAAATTTTGGGGTCATGGGTCTTTACTGGTTCATTTATGTCAAATTGTTTTCACTGAGTATTCTCTATCGCTGCCATCAATGCTACAAATTTATTTCCAAGTACTTTTATCGTACTTCATTACGTACTTTGAAGCGAAATGTCATGGAGATAAGTTCCAAAAGCGGCGTGGATGTAAGAACTACTGTGAGTTTGAAAAAAACTCAGAAAATTACTTCAACGAGGACAATAAATTGTTTTTTTCTGAGCATGGATGAAATGGTGATTGTAATTCATTTATCGTGTAAGGATAGTGCAGATTATGTTTGTAGCTTAGAAGACATGGATTTCTGCAGAAGCAGTAAGGTAGCAAGTGTAGCTCTAGTGCTAATGATAAGTATTCATATTCTGTAATTATGAGTATGTAATGAAAGTTAAATGATAAGATTCTCTAACTTAGGGCCGCCTATAGGTTAGTTCTTGTCTTATCAGCCTTTGAAATCAGACCTTTTGAATGAGATTTTTTAAACTGTTGTTGAAGTGCTTCCCAAGGCAGAATTAACCGTGAATGCGTGTTGATGACCTAGATCCAAAGTTTGATCAGTGGTGTAAGAGAGAGTTGGTCTCTTAGCTGTACTCCTTGAATCCCAAGAGTAGATAGACTGTAAATTGGTCCCAAAGTTGCAATAAAGCCGTTACTCTCCCTGCCTTTTCAAAAATTAAAGACAATTTTGTGAACCTGTCGGGGTTTATACCATTAAAAATCTGTGTGGAATATACAAAATTTATTCATTTCATTATGAACTCGAAATTCCACAAAGTTCACTCGCGAATCATGGAAGATAGACAATTTTGTGGCTTCCATAAGTACGACCTTAAGAGGTGCTATAGTACGTAGCAACGCCTGAGCACATTGAAGCTCTCGTGGTAATGGAAAAGTGCCTGGGGTCTACCATATCTATTGTTGAATTAGGAAATGATAATACATCCTAGACAAATTTTTTTTAAGGTTGGCTCCTAAACATGAACTCTTTGCAAGAGCTTTGGAGAGAGCTGAGAACCAATGGCCCTTCAGATAAGTAGATGTCTTCTAACAAGAAAAGTCAATCAAGACATTTTAGAGAATGTCTTGTTTTCTGATAATAAGACGGGTTTTCTTAAAACCCAAATTCTAAGACAGTTATATCCTTCTAAAATCACTGTTTTATGTTAAAACGCTCTTCTAAGGCCTAATTGGCGTCAACTGTGAATTATTCGAGAACTGGAAAGAATTCCTTGGATGGTTTGAAAGAATTGGTTGGCCTGCATACGATATCTTGTTTCGTATCAATTGTTTCGAGCACCCAAGAAGGAACAACTTGGTGTGGTAGGGCAAACAGACTTCCCAGAAAAATGGTATTTTTTTGTTATTAAAATTCATTGTTTTGTTGTTAGAAATATCACCATAATTTTACTCCAAATAATACCTGCTATTTATTACAAGACCTCACTCCGGGATCCTTAAACGCATGCACCGAATGTTGAACAAATTTACCCCACACATTTTGGTCAAAATATGGGCACTTCATAGCAAGTGCTGTAATATAGTATATTATTAGCCAATTAAAAATACTTGGAAATTTCACAGTTTAATTATATCTTAAACTGAGGAATTGCAATGCACGATTTGTACATGGTGAAATTATTCCATGAAGTAGAGCCTAGGACGGTTTAAAAAAAAATAGTTTATTGTTTTGCATTTATTCTTTAATAACCTTATAAATTGTATAAAGAACCAGGGGCACAAACCTTACATTTTTTCATGCTTGAAACACACTCAATTACGGCGTTTGCTGGTATTGTGCTCAAGTTAATTTTTAATTGGATGTCGATGTGAATTTCGCTAGTTATTCTCGTTTGTTAAGGACTACCATCCTAATAGTTGTTGGTTTTCGTTTTCCGTGGCGCAGTAGTGTGGTAAACATTTCGTCATCCGTCATAAGCCTTATGACGCACGGGGGCCTCCTTTCATGACTGCTCGAACGTCACAGCCGTCTTTGGCTCTTTTGAACACCCATGACTCCTGCATTCTCGGCCCACCGGAGTGGGCTCGTGGTCTGCTTTGTGGTCACTGGGCATCGCGCGTGGGACAATGGGTTTTTGGGTCATGCACAATTTTAAAATCGGAGAGACGTAGAACCGGGGTGGCTCTTTCATTTTGAAAACTCATTCCCAAAATGGCAGGGCTTCTTTTTGATAGCTGGCGGGATGGGATCTCTTCCACCGAACTTAGCGGCCAAGGACGCGAGTATGTGAGCGATGCGTATGGTGAAATCTAAATTGCTGACACCGTTGGGGAATCGATTATATCGAATATGTGGTGAATTATTCATCACGTAATGTGGCCCACTCGATTAGCGGGTCTGCAGCCATATTCGTCCGTTGGTTGTGGTTGACCAGCGGGCAGCAGCATTACGAGAGTCATAGTGATGCAATCGGGTCCATTTGCGGTATTTTCATTCAAATTTGGAAATTGAAAAGCTTTGATCAACCTGAACTCGGATTTAAAACAATCGACCAGTCACTTGATAAACGGTTGATGTCATTGCGATGTAATTCAACTTAAGTTTTCATTTGTTTGTTCTTTAAGCATTATTCTCTCATGTTTTCTAGCAAAGGTTCTAAATTCCGAACATATGGGCAGTCTTGCTAAGAATGTCGGTGAGATCCCTGATGACAATTACTTGTGATCACTCATAAAAAAATTCAATAAACCCTTCCTTTCATAACAATGCATTGTCTGAATTGAAGGGACTCTTGGCAATGCTTTAATGTCCCATCCTTGGAATGCTCGCTTTTGACTTTGGCGTTCTTAAAGTTTCATTTTAAGGGCGTGCCAGCATCGGTTGACCTCATACCACATTGAGGACTCCGAGAGACTGGAAAGCGGTGATAAGCAAGGGTAAATTGTGTCACGCAGAGTTGAGTTTGGTTTTAGCGGAACAGCTGTGAGTTTCGTTGACAAATTCATCGCAGCCTATCAAAGGATGCCCTCCTCATACTTATCTTTGCAATAATGCCGATATCTTCCCGCGATTTTCTCACTTATTTCGGGAAACGTGCTCGTTGGGTGGAAAATGAAATCCAATTTCTTGATTCGGAAGCAATTGCTCCGCGGGACGTAAAACCGTCCTTCACTCCGGTAAGTCAACAACTCCCGCTGCGAGAACGTAATGGGAAATTGATTTGTTTGGAGAACATTAATCATTTTTTAGATATTCCGGTGCGCCGTACCATCTCGCTCCCGAAGGAGAATGCACCAATATCGAGAGGAGTCAGTCGGTCTGCATTTCTGTCCCGTTTGTTCGTGGCGGCATCCATGTGGCGGAAGAGGGGTGATGGGTAGTGGAGGGGGTTGTCGGGTCGCAGAAAGGGGAATGCTGAGAGGTCATGTCCTTCCTCGAAAGGATCCTAAATTAGTGACATCCCAGTGGCCACGGGGCGATGGACAACCGAACTCCAGTCTACGGCTTTCCAGTCAGCACTGATGTCAAGTTTTTTAATCGTGTTGTTATTAATAACCCCCTATAATACCTTTTATCTCCAAATGCACTGTAATTGCTCAATAAGGTTCCTCCAAGAACCTTTTTGCCCTCGTGATCCTTTTTAATTAATGATTCTGTATAGAAGCTTGAGGACTACCAAATGACTTTTTTCATTTGCCCCGCTTCTTATTTCTGCCCCAGGTATATGCCGTAATAGAGTCAGCCATGCGGATAAGGAAGGAACTGCACTTATGGTATTTCCCTTGCTCACACCCTGACGGAAAAAATGTGAAGCTCCATTTTACCGAGCTTAGTTAATAATACTCATTTGAAATATTATGGACTTACAAAATAGTACAGTTGCATTTGGTCTTGAGTGCATTTATAGGTCGGTAACTGAATAGGGAAGTAGGTACTAGGAAGACTTTCACTGAGCCTTGAATCCTGCATTGGCTGAGGAGGAATTAGGAAGAGTTGCTAATTTTTATGGTATTGTCACTTGAGGGAAGTATGAACAGCTATCTACGCTGTAAGATTTGTTCCTTCTTCGCTGCATGTAAAGAAAGCCAATCACCTAATCATTTAAATAAATTTATAAAACTTGAGTAACTCATTCCATTAGGTCTTGGATGATGGAGATAGAGCGTAAGCAGAGAAATAAGCGTTGGCGGAGGGAAGTGACGGGATATTATTCATAGTGTAGTATGGACCGTATTTGCTCGGTGCGTTGTGGGAAAACCGGTGAGCAATACTCATCTCGTAAAAATTGCTGATTCTTTTTCTAATGTTACGGTTTTGGTGCTGGGTTGCAATGCAAATGTTACGCCTTTTAATTTTATTAAATAATTCTACTATTATAACGGCTCGTATTTTATGCCTAAATATAATTTCAAATAATTAGAATCTAAGCCCGTAGTCCAAAGGACTTCTTAGCAATTTTTCCTCTCTGCAGAAACTCTATACACGACGTGATCCGAAGTACATATTTCGCTCCGAGCAGTTCGTTGATGGTGGATGACGTCACGGATGGGATGGAGTTTTGACGGGTGCGTCGGTGGTGGACGGGTATCTTCTCCCTGCGCCCGCACAGCATCGGGTGGGCCAGCGAGCACCAGTGCCGCGCCCTGCACCCGAGGAGAATCGCCCCCTGCGTTCACCTCTCAGGGCTTCGGGCGACGATACGTGAGAGAGATGTGATGTATGAGTGCGTGCATGTGCGCGTCGAGAGAATGCGATATGGCGAGGGTGGTGCACGAGGAGACGCACCGCCAGGGTTTTCAGCGTCCCGTTGCATTGTGGGCAAGAGGCGAGCTTGTGATCTGAGGCTGGGGTGCGATTCAGGATCGGTCCCTTTTCACGCTGCGCGGTGTCCTCCAGTGTTGGCGAGTGTCCCGGATGCCATTGTTGTTCCCGCTGGGTTTTTGGATGCGAAGTGGTCCACCCCTTCCAACCGCCGCCGCCTTCCACCACTCCCAATATCCACCGCATGGCGTTATCTGGCCCTGTGTGTCCTTCCCTCTGATGAGTACTGCAATGTAGGGAGAAGGCCAGCTATTGAAATATGCCCCGGGTGTGAGAGCTTTTTAAATATCCTGGAATGCCTGTTATTATCCCTGGAATGCCTGCATGAATAAAGTGCTGCGTTTCAAAATGCCTACCCGGTTTATACGAGTCGTTGTATTCGCTGCTCTGATTGTGATATATTTTCCCAATCAGTGAACTAAATCGTCGGCCTCGGTGGCGGCGGGGTAACGTCCTCGCCTGCCAACCCAAAGGTCGCGGGTTCGAATCCCGCCAGGGGAGGATTTTTCTCCTCCCAGGACATGGCTGTGTGTGTTGTCCCTTGTTACAACGCCTGATGTAAAATGGTCCTCGAGGCTGTATTCAGGTTATTGATATAAATAAAATAAAATAAATAAAGAGGATGGAAATGTAACCGACGCAGACTATGCGATCGTGTTTGCCATAGTTGTTTCACCTCTCTTTAAGTACGCATCCTTCCTTCCACGATAGGGCTACTGGTGTTAAATGGACCGCTCTCTTCACCTTACGTGTCCTCCAGATAGCGTGTATTTTCCCTAAGATTCTCGAAACATGGTACACGGTGAACAGGTGGGAAAAAGTTTTGGAATGGCATCTTTGTGTCTGAGACTCGCGGTATGCGTAATAACATAACGTTCTGTGGCCAGAATGAATGGGCAAAACTACTCAGCCCCCTTTTCTTACGTTGAGTCTCCGAAGGGCCAATTTTATAACTGTAGCGTGGGGTAAGTGTAGGAGTAGAGGAAAATTTAGGGTATCATTGAACTCTCTGATGGGTTTCGTATTGAAATGAAGTTTGAAGGGAGTCAAGCTGGTACTACCGTGATCAATTTCATTTTAACCTTTAATTAATTAATGGGATCTCTTCGAACCACTTATCATGATGTTCGTGGCAATAGGTTCTGAGCACACAAGAAATCTCCCTTATTAAGGAGATGGAAATATAACCTGCCCCGCCAAGGTACTGTTGATTCATCTATAACAATTTTTCCCCCAGGAGTAACAATTGATTGAAAACACCTGTATATAACATCAGGCTATGGTTTTATCTTTGCCAACATGTTTACTGTTTTATAAACTGCGCTGTTAAAATGTTAGCACATTAGAATCATTTCCAAGCGGTTAAGTTGCATTGTCATTCCGGTTCAGTGGAGAAATTTGAACAATACAGTCGCATTGTTGGCAAATAGTTTATTCTCATTGCGATAAAACTGAGGCGAATCTTTTAATTTTTCTTACCGACGTTTTCCTCCATTTATTCATCAGATATCTTCTTTTTGGCTCGGCAGATGCTAGGTGTTGGGCTGCCTATCTATTCGTTTTCAGCAATATTAGTTCTAACACTTCTTTATTTAGGAAACAACTGATTTCCTTGCCTGCAAACAACTGATATTTTTCCATTAAACGCAAGAGTATATAAAAAGAAAAGCCCTCAAAATTGATCAATGAGATGTATTCGTCTAAAATATATTTTATGGTGCTGCTTCGGAGTGTAGATCGCCGTACAGAGAAAACAACACCCCTCCTATAAAACAAAAAGCTTCTTGCAAATAGTTGATAAAAATAATATTATAACTGGCAAGGAGAATTAATCACTGGTTTCCCATGATTATTAGCAACAATTATATACAGAAGTTCTCAGAATAGCATCTGCAAGAGATGAGGAATGGGAAAGAGTTATCCAAAGTGTGTTCCTTAGCTAGAAACTTGAAGGACCACGTTGTCCACTATCCCTCCTCACCTTCTCATAATGATCACCCACACTAATTTCAAAAGTATTAGGGTCAACGGGGTCCACTTAGGTTCTCATCTGAATGTCAAAGTCACGCCTTGGTAGCACATAGTGTTTTTTTCGCTTTCCTATGAAGATATTTGGATGTTCAATATTCCCTCTAGTTTGAGTTTTTCCGCCCCGTCTTCTTCACGGGTTTTCTGGCCGGAGCAGTGTCCTCACATGCATGGGGATTCTCTCCCTTCCCACACTCCCGACCCTTTGCCGGAGTGTCACATCCGCAGCCGACTGCTCCCGCAGTTGACTGCACGAGCGGCCGAACGGCATATCCCAGTCCTTATTCCTCTCACTGGCAGTTTCCCTGCGTGCCAGGTCCCCCTCCCACAATATGAGACTTGGGATCTCAAGACCCTAACACTGAAATTTACCTAGATTCAGGCATTATTACCTAGCTTCTCGTCCCGACGCATTCGTGGCCGGAATGCTCAGTGCGGCAGGAGTGATGTCCGAAGGTTTCAATGTTCCTAGTGGTTGCCGACACCGAGACCCAGGTGGTCTTCAACTTGCTCTGGAGACGCAAGTTCAGCTATGGTTTCGCCAAAATATTAAGCTGCCACTATCCCGGCACTCTCCACTGATAGTATCCCAGGATTTGTAACAATGGACCTAGATGCCTGAAGATTAGCTCTAGTGTCAATACCCTGTATTGAGTGCATGGCGGGGAGGACCGAAAAGGGCTCCTTGCAGATTATCCTTGAGTACTTACGGCCGAGGATTTGAAAATGTTTGAAAGACTTTTTGGAAATTTTCCGTGGCCGTTAATAAACGATAGCTGCTGGCGAATAATTGCCTAACTCCCAAGAATAACATGCGTACTTACGGATAAAATATAATAACCTCGAGTGGTGGCGAAGTAACATAGGCAACGCTTTTGCTGCCACGACATCGCAGATGCCACGCATTGCCGTCTTGCTCAACAAAAACTTGGCTGGGAAAGCAGCAAGGTGAAAACACTCAATAGTTCTGAGAGACTTCATACGCAGAAGTCAAGCGTGAGGATATGTTCCGTTTGAGAGTCAAGGAAGAGACAGACGACTTTTACTTATCAGATTCCCGAGTTCGGTATTTGAATTTGTGCTGAGCGTGGTTACATATACCACAGGAAATAAAGACTGATGAATTCGTTCAAAGTTTATTTTACAGTTTAAAAAAAATAATTTGTTGAAAGATGATGCCAGAGCATCCAAAAATATTTGTTATACACATTACGTTTCTACTGGTGTTGAAAATTAAGTAAAAGAAAAATTATCCTGACAAAAGTGTCAACTTTGTTCTATGTGGTATGCAACCTACTATGGAAATAGTTTAAAAAATTGTCATTCAATTATTTACAAATGCTTTCCAATCCCCGAATGTATAAAAACATTAATGCTATAGTAAAGGGAAACTTCAATTATAAAAAATAAATGAAAAATAAATTTTCATTCCTAGGGAGGTAAATTTTCATTTTCATTAAAATTTACCTCCCTAGTAATCGTCTACAAAAAAAGGCCTTCGTTGCGAATGTGCTAATTTAAGATTACTTGCGTGGTAAAAACCCAAATTTATTGTACGTAACATGAACACTACTCGGAAATAAACGTTTAAATAACACCATTTCAGTACGATCGTCAGTCCACTTAGAGTTTGATTTATGTATCAAAAATGTTCGTGTCACTTCATTGTTAATTCAGACTCCGTCTATCACAAATTTATACAACGACATTAGTGGATTTGAAAGGATTATTTGCTAAACTCGCAGCTAGCGAGAGTGAAGTATATCGTTATGATGTTCACTGTTACGCATATTTATCCGTTTATGCTTAACTATCTTAAGAATAAATTTTAATTGTTAAGTTCTTGTTATCACTTATGGATATTTTTTCTTTCAGGACTGACCTTCGGCAAGCGGATTTCACAAGGGATAGAACCCGGAAAAAGTAAGATGTTTTTGTAATATTACTCTGTAAATACTGGTTTAAGATTCGGATAAGAATGGATGGCATGTTTTATGTTACGTCAATGACCGACGTTGTCCCATGCGGTACCATTGAGGCCAGGTTTATCCTCCGAGTCAGGGTTCTTGAATGGTTCGTCATAACTTTTTTCTTTCTCGAATGATTACTCATGATAATGAAAGCCGTGTCTATCGCCTAAGAACCATCCGCTTTCGACGTGTTGAAATCCATCCCACGTATTACTATTTCCAATATTAATTACGAGATAGCGTAGAATAAGTATATAGATCGGAGTGGGAAATAGACCAATGGGAGGTCAAATTGGACACCTTGTTCACCTTGGAATTGAAGAGGTGACAGGGTGCAGAAAATTGTAACATGATGCAATGGAAGTTAGGAATGATAAAAATATATTTGCCCTTTTGATTTTTATTGATTAATATTTCTATTTTTTATTTATAATTAAAGTAATTGCTACTAAACTCATCATTCTTACTCTGGAAATACCATAAAATGCTGAAAAATAGATTTACTAATTGGAAATCATTCATTTATGGATGCTAAAATTTTCCATCACTTGTGATTATGCATATCCTATCGATCATATGCTTTTAATCCAGTCCATCCCATTGTAGTGGAAGACTTAATGTTCATGCTACAAGTGAGAAAATCGTCAAGTTGAAAAGAGATTTATTCTGTTAAATGGCCTCCGATCCATGAGAGTAATTCCATCGGTACACGTCCCAGAAGATAACTCACATTCCTGAGTTACGCGTGGTGGTTTATTTGCAGATTTAACGGCGCTTCGCTGCACTCTAACCTAGGTAGAACTGAAACCTACTTGATAAGAAACTCGGATTTTCAGAAGTATATTAAAAGTGACTAGAGAATCAGTTTGGCTGCCTGGTATCCACACAATATTCGAGTTGAATATGCAGTGCCGACAATTTTCCACGGAGCCGAAATGTTCCCTTACCAGCAGTTTGGTTCATTTATTATCTTAATAATGTATGCAGCGCTGAATCACAGTCTCTATAATGGATACTGACTCTTAGAGATATTCACAGAAGAAAACCCTTATGGCCGTGCTTATTCTTTTTGGGAAACATTACATTTTATGAGTTTGGACGGAATGGATTTGGGTGTATGGTATTGGATACCGTCCATTGCCTTGTTCGGCGCTTGGGCCTTGGTTTTGAATTCACTTGCGGACGGCGAAGGGACCTTTCTCTGAGATTCGTGGCCCCATTGGCTGTTAATGTTAAAGTGAATCCCTCGATGGGCATGGAGTGAAACAATTTGCATGCATTAACCCATCCCGATACCATTTTCCTTCCATACTCTCTCTGAGAAGATCATCTTGAATCGCAGACCTCCCAGTGACTGTATTTTCTTATTCAAAGTTTTATCTCTTCGGTGCGCCATATGCTCAGGGAATTCCTTTCGCTCACGCCGTTAATCCTGACGCTCCAGGTGAGTGGAATTCTAGTCAAAAAGAACATGTTAAAAAAAAAACTTTGCGGCTTGCTGTCAAAACTCGCGTTGCATGCTCTCGACCGTCATTTTCGTCACGTGATCTTTCGTCGCTCGCCTCTTGCCATGGCTTGGAGCGACGCGGGATCGTTAGAGAAATAATTTATATCCATAACGTAATAACTTTGAAAATACCTGGGTATTCCTGGATTTTGAAAACCGCCCATGTTTCTTATTCCATTCCGCACATCGCTTCCGAGGGCTTTTGCAGTGTTCCCGCAGCCGCGCCGTTATAATGTACGCCCCAGCGCCTAATCACTCTCAGCGCCACCGTCCCGAAAACTTTAGCGAACTCCCCTCGCGCTGCCTGAGGAGCGGCCGACGACGGCGCTGCTGTCTCTGCTTCCTGCACCTCGTCTATCTCTCTCCCTATGTATTTCCATTCGAACGACTGAATCGTGCTTTTTACGTCTCGCTCCTCTCCTAATTGGGGCTCGGGCATTAAAATCAACAGCACAGCTCCGCGGAGTTGTAACTAGGCCAACCTCCTCTCTCTCTGCCTCTCCGAGTCGGCAGATCTTGCTCCACGGCGCTGAATTTCGCGCAATCTCTCGGGTAGCGAGAGCAAGTGATTCCTGGCTCTCGATTCTTAGCTCGTGGCCGTATTCGCTGCTCGCCTCCGCCTCCGTCTTCTGCCTGTCCTTCTCTCTCTACCTTTCTCTAACCCTCCACTTCCCACTGTCTTCCTTTGGTGAATAATTCTAGTACTTTTTTCCCATGAAAGTACCTTTCCCGCATGTGCAACTAGGCTCAGAAAGGAGCATCCGTGCCAAGGAAGGAAAACTTAATTTTCATATCGTTCTCTCTAATTTGCGTATGTTCAAAATGGTAATATATACGTATTGCTCAAGAAAATATAATAAATGCATAGAAATATATCGAAGGGATCAGTGTGCTTAAGTTGCTTGAGAGGTATTGATAGTGCTGCAGCCCATAATAGAAATTTTGATAAAACTTTGTGCCCCATTCAGCTCCTTGTGTGGAGAATAGAGTTAAACATTTGTCCATATAATATAATATATCTGGAAATCTGCAATTTAATTTGTCTTTAAATTTTCTGTGGTCAAGCCTGGAGTAGCAGGAGAGGCTGCATGTGTTTCCCAGTGAATACACCTTGGGGGTGTTCGAAAGACGCTCCCTGCGGGGGTGCAAGTGGGGCATCACGGGGCATTTGTGGGCGTCGCCCTACGGAAGCGGGGCAGGGCGAAGTGAAAGCCAATTGCTACTCTCACGATGCCTCTGCTGTGAAGCTTTATTGTACTTTTTTACGCCATATTTAACTCAGAAATAGTCGTAACTCACCATATTTTATACCGTTATCCAACTTGGCCAAATGTTTTTCGTTGTATCGTTTCCATCATCGAAATGGAATGATGCTTCAATGAAAACCTTATGTAAAGCATGTGAAAATCGTTGTCTCTTCCTCGTTTCGTACTGTTGGATGAGAGGTTTTTTCCCAATAACTTCCCCGTGCCTGGTAAATTTAAGGAGTTTCTAGCTGACAGCTGTTTTGAAAACCGGTTTCTTTATAAATCTTTACTACCAAAATAAGTTTGAGCTTACTACTTATTCCTATTCACCCTGTACATTTATTATGTAATGCTCTTTTGATTGATATTTTTAAAAACTTCCCCAGAGTATTTAATTAGCCAATAACTCTATAATTTTGCTCAGCCGAAAATCAATTTTCTGTATTGGTTCCTGCCTTCCTCAGTATTACTGTTTTTGTACTTCCTTCTTTCCTCCATCTTATCAAGCATTTCTTGGTTTACCCATTTTTTTCTTTTCTTGTTATTTTACACTTTTCGTACACATTCATCCAGCCCTTTCCAGATAGCATTTTTTACTAATTTCCATTCCTCTTCAATATCTGAACTTTTATCTGCTTTTACCAGTTCTTCGTGAACTTTCTTCCCATACATTACAGCATAGTCATTCTTTAAGGCTCTTAAGTCCCAATTCTCACTATCACTTTTTCTTTTTATGTGCTTCATTTTAGTTCTTATATTGGCTACGAGGAGGTTATGATCTGTATCAGCGTCTGCTCCAGAGAAAATTTTACAGTTAGATAAACTGTTTTTAAACCTTTGATTTACAGTTTTAAAATCTATTTGATATCTAGCTCTATCTCCTGGGCTTTTCCATCTTTTCAATCTTCTTTTATGGTTTTTGAACCAGGTGTTAGCTATACATAAATTCATAGACTCGCAAATATTTACTAATTTTTCCCCTCTTTCATTTCTCTTTTCCAGCCCATGTTAGCCAACAATATTTCACTTTCTTCCTCTTCCAACCACACTGTTCCAATCTCCCATTACTATTGATCTTACCTGTCCCTTTCCATTTCCTTCATACAATTCTTCTATCTGATCATACACATCTTCCACCGCTTTTTCTTTTGCATCTGAGGTTGGCATATAGACTTGAACAATAAGATTGTCTATCGGTTTTGAACTTACTTTCATACCTATTACTCTGTCGCTCATCGGTATGAATTTTATGACATTGTATTCCTAACTTTTTCTTTATATTATTCCAACTCAGCCTCGTCTGTCATTTCCTCCTTTATATACCATTTCAAAGTCGTCAGGTTGAAGATCTCAATCGCCTTCCCACCTCATTTCGCTCAGTCCCAAGAGCATGGACGTCATATCGTATCATCTCATTCTTTATGTTTTCCAGTTTCCCTCTTTTATTCATAGTTCTTACAGTCCAGGTTCCTGCTCTCAAATTGGATAGAGATCTCTTCTTCTTCTCCTTTGTTTGCATTGTACATGCTTCTCCTGAAAAAGTGCCGACCCGGAGACCCAATTGTGGACATATTTTAAGTCCGGAAAATTTCTTGACAGGGTTATTTTTTTATTATTAATTAGATTTATTTATACATTGTACATTGTATAATTTAATTATTTTACATTGAGTAACGTAATATATAGTATTTTATACATAATTTGGTCCTGCAAAACCTCATAAGGTTTTTCGGCAGGTTCCAATTGGTCAACGTTACTTATTCAATTGGCCCCACACATTAGTATATAGTGATGCAGCTAATACATGAACAGGATTACTCACTGATTACGAATAGGAGTATTCGGATTTACAAAATTTAATTGCATATATACAAGTATGTTTTCAATTAGTATGTTCACGTAAACATATGACTATACAATTCATGATGAATTTAGATACTCTCTTAATCTCTATTTTATTTCGCTAATATTTTTGAGGTGTTTTAGGATTTCTGGTAAACTATTATGCACCATGGGTATTTTGACATTTAATCTATTTTTCCATTAATTGTTTTAATACCTCGGTACAAAATATTTAGGGTTATTCCTTTTACTCATTAAGTGTGTATTTTCAACATACTTCAGCATTCTTTAGTTAAAATAATGATCTACTATAACCACAAATTTATACAAATTTGAAACACCAAGTATCCCCATTTTTTCATACATTGCTCTGTTACCTTGAGGTTGCTGCTTGCTGGATTTACTTTTTACAACAGTTTCCTTATAATAGCATATCTTTCACTATTGTTTTGCAGCAATTTAACAATTTTATTTTGTTTCGCTTGCAGTTTTGTTTTATAACACTTAGCCATATTGCCCCATATTGTTAGCCCGTATCTAATAATCGATTCTACCAACGAAAAGTATATTATCATCTTGATCTTAGTAGAAACCAGTGTTCTTATTTTGTAAATCTGGTAGCATACCTTCCTTAACCTGCTATTTACTTTTATAATGTGCATATAAAATTTAAAGTATCGATCGATTATAACACCAAGATATTTATACTGTTGCACTTGTTCCAATGGCACACACATGCAGGAAGACATGTGACATTTCCTGTGTAGACATTAATGCTCGTGCAGATAGAGATTAAATGGAACTTTGTTTAACCCACAGGAGAAGATCTGCATTACTTTAGATTTACTTGAATTGATGTTCATATCATGATCATGAGGCCAGTAAGGTAGACTATCCAGGTCTTCCTGAATGTGAGCTATTGCCATATTTATGTCTTTATGGGTTGAAATTAGAACCACATCATCAGCGTACATCAGGATTTAACAGTATTTTATACATTTCACAATACCAATTACATATAAAATAAAAAGCGTAGGTCCAAGAATGGAGCCTTGGAGTACCACATACTTTATAACCTCCTGCTTGCTTTCTTTGTCATTTAGCTTCACAGTTATTTTTCTGTTTTCAAGGTAACTTCTGAACTACTGTAAGGTTATCCCTCATATACCCAACTTTTGCAAATCATCCAGTGATATATTTTGATTGACAGTGTCCAATGCTTTTTCAGTCAATAAATGTGATTGTTTTTATCTAGATTAGTATTAACTATATCTGAAAATTTCTCTAAAATGTCTTTAGTTCCTTTATTTTCCTGAAATCCGTATTGATAACTAGATATGATTTCATGCTTCTCTATAAATTTAGTAAGATAAATGACCACATATTTCTTTAAAATTTTGCTTATTCATGTTCGTAGATTTAGTTTAGGTTGTCCAGTGAGACTAGGGAAATCACAAGGATCTTTAATGGAATGGTTTCCCCTTGCCTTTTCTATCTTGATGCCATTAGTTTTGAGAGAATCATCTTCCTTTAGGATAATTTCTCACCTCTAGGACAACAAGGTGCCCTAACCCACCACCCGCACACCCGCCCTCCAGGGCGGGTGTGCGGGTGGTGCAGGGGAAACCTCTTATTCCGATCCCTGTGTTCTTTGGCCGTATAGCATACGTTGCCACCCCCCCTCTACCACGTGGAGGTGAACATCAGGATATTCCCTTCATCAAGTCTAGAACCGTAGGGGCATTACCTAGGCTCTCCAGTACTACCCATCTACCACTTTTTTATTATTAAGGATGTAATAAACATTAACATATTATCACATCATTCTTTTCAATTAATTAATTCATTCATTACTTGTCAAATCTCCCACGTCTGCTGATATCTTCATGTCATTCACTTTACTTCTAGGATATTACATCCCCAAGCATGCATCCATACCGTACTCTCACCTCTTTGCCTAGCAACCCCTCTACTTTTACTCTTATTTGATTACGCAAAAGCACTCATCCTTGGAACGCACTTACCACCCTGCACAGATCCACTCGAGAGAATTAAATAGTCGTCTGTCCCAAATTCGGCACCCTTCATCACTCTTGTATCTGTTACTAATTCCCTCAATCTCTCGTCATACGCGATGAATCAGTCATGCTCTTGCAGTCGCCTCTATGCCATGCACGGATTGTTTACTCCACTTAAATCATGTTCTCGAGCCAATCAATCGCTTTTCCTAGAACAAACAAAATTTTCACGCAAAATACTTAAACTCATTCAGAATCTCTGTCAGTTTTCCCAAAAACTTGTCTTTCACATTGCCACTCGCAACAACCAGATACATAACATGCCAAAATTACATCTCTTTGAATACCGACATTTTTGCGAACCCAGAGAATTCTTGGGGAAACAAGCTCATATATCCTAACCAGCATCTTAACTATCTAACTTATGATCATGACTTGCATGCAAATTGACTGCCATGCTTACTATCTTCAACTACTGACCACAATACCAATCCATTTCCATCAGTAGTAACAACGTCCCACTCGTTTACTCTTAGTTTCACATACACAAAAAACATCCAATCGTGTCATTCTCATGTCACTCATCACACAACAGCGCACTTAAGTGAAATACACGAACGACGTTGAATGGAACCATGTGCGCTGGCGAAATGTTTAGTAACGGTCTGCCGGTAGGGGGTTTGTGGGTGAACAATAGTCACGGCCGAATGTTTAGGCAAAAGTTTTTCAATTCGTTCTAAATAAACATTTAAAAACGTAAGCTTTTTATATCAGAGTTATCAATTCCCTCACAATATGCATGTTTGACGCCTTTACTGAGTGCAAACAAACTTGACAACAATCACGGACGCCATTATGGACGTTCTTTTGTTGTTTAGCGCACATCAACTTTGCTCCCTATCTGTTTTTAAGTGCGCAGGGTCTGAGTCAAGGGTGGAAGAGAAGTGCACTGTTGTTGTATGGCGACGAAGTAATTTGCGCACTTGAATGCGAATTGAAGGCACCCGATATCAAGGCCTGTGTATTATGTTTGTTTTATTCTGAACCTTTGTCGACAAATTCAATAAAGTTAAAATGGGCCATACAAAGTTATCTTTTACTTAGTTATGGAGTACCAATTAGTGAGGCCTGAGAACAATGTCTGTTAGCAGTAAGCTGGAGTAGATTATGCAAGGTTACCAGCCTTTGCAATACCCACGCCACGTGCCGCTTTCTCTGCCTACAGCTACGGCGCTCAATCGGCTCGTTGGCACATTTTTGCCAGTACGTTACAATATAAACCAAAGCGTAGTAATATATAAGGCTCCCCGTCGTTATTCCACTCGAGCTAGGATCCCTTCTGAAAGGCCTACCCTGAGATCCAGCATATCGTTGCTCGCGACTCAACACTTGGAGGTATATGCAGTGTGTACTGACTCACCGGGAAGCGTTAAACCAAAGAAATTTAAAAAAAATTGTAGCATCAGCAGCAGTTGAGATCGCGACTGACATCAAGTTTCTATTCCATGAAACGCTTCTGGGAAACACAGTGAGCCATTTCCAGGAAGACACGGGGGGAGAGGGGGAAGGGTGATGAGCAGCGTGTTCTGAGGTCGCTTTCGATTCTGATGACGGAATTTCTCTCTTGGTCATAAGAAAGCGTTGTGTGTCGTGAAAAAATATGCTTTAGGATGAAAGGAATGTGATAGTCAACACCCTTCTCTCGGTCATTTACATTTCTTGTTATGTTTTTTACAATTAACTTTTAACTATAAATGCAATTGTGGATCTGTCAATAAATATTAATAAATCGCTTTAGTTTAAATCAATTTGATTAATTCACTTTCTTATATTTTCAAATTTTTCAAATAATGATTAAAAAAAGTATAAATCTTATGAGACTTCATCTACATACTACCCTCCAAGCCGCTGAATGGGGGGTGTGGCAGGAGGTGTTAGGACATCAGAAGCCACGTAATGGTGTGAAGAACGTTATGGGGAGGTGAAAAGCTGAAGTGAATTTCGGCTTTTTTTCTGTGGATCTCAGTTTTTATTATGGTCGTGTATTGTGCGTGAGAAGAACGAATTTTTGTTCCTATCTGTTCAGAAATTTATTTTTCTTATCTTTCCTGTACGACCTACAGATGTAGTGCGGCGTCAAAATGGTATTTGTCACACTTAACACATCTGTTATAAATTTCTCTAGCAATCTAAGCCAAGCGTTTAGCCTCTGAGTCTCTAGTGGTTCCCAACCTAATCCCTCTAAAAGCAGTGAAACACTCTTTGATCGCTTGTGGCAGTTTTAACGAAGCGCACAGCTTTTCTGTGTATTTTATTTAGTTTTCGAATCAAACCTCTCTGTTCAGGGTCCCTAATGCTAGAGGCGTACTCGAGGTGTGGCCGGACCAGAGCGAAGTAGCACCTCTCTTTCATTTTTTCATCCGAGGAACTTTCTACCATGTTCTTGATAAATCCTAGTTTCTTTAAGGCTGTCCCGCATATGTTTAATATGTGTGTTCTTCTGGATAGGTTTGAAGTAGTGATGGGGAAAGTCGGTCTTTTAAGAGATCTCGGTCACGCCAATCACTCCCACTTGTGATTCGATCGTGAGTGTAAGGTCAAGACTGATTGATGTTCCAGCTAGTGATCTGTTCAAGTTGCCTACAATCAATGATCTCTCAGGAAAGTCGTGATTGATACAAAATCGTAAAGAACACTGCTCTCGCTGGCCATTCGTGATTATATACTGCAGTCATGACCGATGTATACAGCTACCTCGTTTAGTGCCGGTTTCCGTGGAGTTGTGGATAATTTTTCGAAAACAATTGAAGGCAAAATTGTGCAATACGTTCGAAGGTTTGTTTTGTCTTTCACAGTACTCTTGGTTTGTGATTTTAAGCACAATTAAGAAGAATATTAAAAATATCCCTTACGATTACAAAACTATTGAAGAGTGACATATTTTTTGGGCCACAAATTATTCAAAACTCATTATAAAAACCAATGATAAAAGAAGCATAGAACGCTGCGAAAGTTAATTTAGGAATGTAGTTTGAACAAATCGACGTTTTCATATGGCTGTAAGAATTTAAAGCAAATTAT
Organism: Pyrrhosoma nymphula; assembly: GCA_963573305.1. Lineage (NCBI taxonomy): Eukaryota > Metazoa > Arthropoda > Insecta > Odonata > Coenagrionidae > Pyrrhosoma > Pyrrhosoma nymphula. The sequence goes on along the minus strand of OY754331.1, from coordinate 124,732,461 downwards.
CCGACTGTAGCACTTAAATTCAATTTTTAATTACAGTCGGTATCACTAAGTTTCACTTGTGCAAGGGATGTAACATTTGTCAAGAATATTGAAACGAAGGTTTATCGTGTGTTTAAGTGATAATGTAATTATGGAAATTCAGTGATTACAAATGAATGTGCTGTGATGTATTGCGTGTGTTCTTGTGGTGATATTTTTACATTTAAAGGTAATTTGTATTAGGTAGACTTACGCTCTTAATGAACTAAAACAAAAAAAAAGTTTTTTCTAACTTTCTCAAGACCACAATTGATTGCAGAATCGATGGATTTAGAATGCCATTTTTCCTACGCACAATAAGGGATCATAATAGTTGCGATAAATAAATCATATGAAACTCCCACCCTCAACAAAAAGAGTAGAATTTTCACTTGTGCTTAATAACACAACATCATTCCTAACATTTCACCGGTTGATTTTCCGGCATTATTTTATTTTGTTTTCTGCATGAAGTAGCATCTCGTAGCACTCATGAATTAATAGTATTAGTAATATTAACCACTAGATGCGTGTAAAGCATTGTTCTGCATGTTTGCATGTTAATTTACGTATCACTCTCCCAGTTTTTCGTCGGACTTCGCACTGTTCTCCTGACTGCTTTTTGGCCTGCACCTAGCGGCCTGGGGAGCGTGCGAGGTTCTGATTTGTGCTGGGACGAGTGCTGCATGCCTGGTGTGGAATCACCCCATGCCACACACCCTAGTGGTGACTTGCACGGTACTTTGTAGATGTGTGTAAGTAAATACTTTTTGCTCCATTTACGCTACGCGCATAAAGCACCGCAATGAATGCCTCAAGCTCTTCAAGAGAGAGAGAGACTATTTATTATTTTGTAATAACCTGCGCACCTCAATTTGAGTGCATTCCAAAATATGTTGGAGCATCGCATTATCCACAAAAAGCTACCATCCACTACAAGTGCTATGCTAAGATACCTGCCATTTTGCCTGAAGTGTAGTCTCGGTGAAGCACGGTGGTATTCCACGAAGTTTATTTTGGCGAGGTCTCCTGCCAGGAAAAACCTCACCTGTAGCTATTTCCTGCTATTTGGTACCATCATAGGCAACATGAGGATCAGACTCCATATCGATGTCCGATCTTCGGAAACCAGTAGTATTTCCCTGGCTACCATCTGCTGTCTTTTTACCTGGAGGTGTTTGCCTATGACGAGATCCTTGCCCATCGATGCGTCGTATAGTCCGCCCTTGAGCCACTTGTCGCGTGCCTTTTTGGAGTGCCTTGAGCTGTCCAGATCCACCTCCGTTTACTGAAGCACCACCGTGAACATCAAGTAGAGCAAAACTTGAAATAGAAGTCTGCGTTGATATTCCCCGTATGATCCTGCAAGATGCTGAACAGGAGGGACTAAAGAGGGGAAAATACATAACGTTATACGTGATGGAATAAAAAAAATGTATCACTCAAATATTTTTTTGATGCAGTAGAGAAACAAAATAATATAGCATACCTGAAGGAATTACATCACCTTCTGATACACTGGAGTCAGTTATTGGAATCGGCATGTCCTCGTCGTCGGTATCGCTAACTTCCCCTCCTTCAGATTCTTTTTATCTATTCTCTGTAATTCTTCGACTATTTCCTTGATTTTCGGACGTTTCCTTTGTGCTATCCTCGCAATATAAGAATGAGTTACTCCAAGGGTGGACAATCGGTTGCTGGAGTTCTAGAAGTGTCCTTTGCACAGAACGAGAAGCCCAAATATCTGCATAACTGACTGCCTGCCTCTCAACTGCCCATATTCACCCCTCCCTCCTTTGTTCCCCCTGCTGTGTCCCACCATACGACAGCGAGCCGCGACGAAGTCAATGTAGGCGGTTGGAGGAGGAGGAAGGGGGAAGAGAGTGGGAATGAGGCATTTGCGCATTCTGAGAATGAAAAACGTACATTGAGAATTCTCATCTACAGCATATGTAGTTATTAATGGCAATCAAGAGTGGCAATCGCCTTAATAGAACATATCTGCATGTCGGAGTCGATTTGACGCCTCTCGGGCGTTCTAGGTAAAACCGTAATTTATTTATACATTTTGAAACCTAGGGGGCTTAAATTTTGACAGTGTAGGTGAGCAAAATTAAGAAAAAGTCACGAAAGGAAATGGCTTAGACATTTAAAGGAAAAAATAGCAGCTATTTTTCCGAGCGGAGGAGTCGAAATGACGCCTGTGGGATTTCTAGTGTTAAGGAAGCTTTGATAGAGATGATAAATATCCAGTAATATGGTCAGCACTTGAAGCACAGTCTTCCTTTTGTTATTCGTGGCTGCGTAGCGGTTGGGACATAATAGTGGGGTATGGGCTTCCGCCCCTCATGAGAGCGGGCGCGACCTTTGACCCAGCTTTTCGTTTTTAAGGGGCTCTTTGCAGGGGGTGGGTGATAGTGAGAGAGGCGGGGATCTGTCAAAATTGGCGAAAGCGGAGCGTGTCTCCCGCCTTGGCCTGTCTGTCTGCGTGTGCGTGCACGTACGCCTGTGTTCGTTGGTTGGTGGTTCCAAATCCCCTCCCACAAACCCCTCCCGCACTCCGCCCCCCCCCCCCCCCCGCTCCCTTCTCGTGGCAATCCGTTTCCCTCCTCCTTATCGCCTTCGCGTGATGGATGGCCCATCTCCGAGGAGGCATCTCCACCACCGCCGATTGTCGCGTCCTTCCTTCTCTGTGGGGGTGGGGGGGAAGGTGAGGAGGGGTGTGGGAAGGAGGCAGGGCAGAGAGTTGGGCATTCTCACGCCTGCGGGGAGTGAGGGAAGGGATATCTGCTCTACACTCCGTTCGTTCCGGGTGGGAAAGGGGAGTTTGCGAAAAGGAGAACTTTATTTTTATCTCGCGCTAGAATCCGACAAATCTCTTCCTTCTTCTTCTTCTCCCCCCCCTTCTTATATCGCGCACTCTTTGAATTTTCTTCCCTTCCACTTTTTTCCCCCTCTATATGAAAATATGACAGAGAGGGAGTGGGCCGTGTTATGCAAAGTTTTCCACCGGTTTCTTCTTCTTTCCTTTCCGTCCCACCCTCACCCCACCATCCTCCATCCCTCCCTCTCCTCCCCCTTATTCCATCCTCGCTTCCCTCGCTGCAGGGGTGTAGCGAGGAAGGAATCGGAGGAGGATGTGTCTTGGAATGGAAAGCAGGTCCGCAAGACCTTTTGCTTCGGAGATGTGGGGTGGGGGGAATATGGGAGGGAGATGGTAGGATGGATGAGGAGTCGTGTCGCGGGGCGGGTGGAAAACTTTTTCGTCCAAGGGTTTGGAGTGGGGGTTGGATGTGAGGGTCATGAGGACGTTAGGTTTCCTCCCTCCTTCCGTCCTTCCTTCCCTCCCCCGCCCCATCCCTCCCCCTTCCCTCCTTTCTCCCGCTCGTCTGGGAGAAATCTCCGGTGTGTGGTTCGGCAGTTTCATTTATTTTCTCGTCCCTTCCTCTCGCTCTCTTTCGCAGAAAAGTTTCACTTATTTACTCGTCGACGACTTCAAATGGATCGGGACGCAGAGAAAGTATTGTTCGTCGTCGCAAAAAGGAACTTCTCCGTGGGTTTTTATCCAAATGATACCACAGATATTTATGAGGCTCGCGGAGGGGATGGGCGTGAGGCTCATCCGCGACACTCAGGGTGCGGATTGAGCGAGAGAGGGGGCGGATGGGAGTGTAAGAGGGGAGGGGGATGCTCGTTTACGCGTCAAGCCGCGTCTGTAGGCGGTGGCGTTGCTGCTTGGAGACGCGGATGAAATATTCATTCATACTGCAGGTAAATATTGCGCTTCGAATCCCCGTGTGACTATTTGGTCGGCATGATTCGAAAGTAAATTTGCGGTGAAATGGAACTGTGCATTAGAGCATACTTTTGGATACTGTTCTCCGCGAATGTACTTCGACTGTGATAACTTATGCTGCTGCGTGTAGACAATGAGGTGAAGATAAGAAGAAAGGGATCATTTTATTGAGATAATAATAATAATATTTGTTGCCAGCATCCTCTATAATAAGTTAGTCGTCCTTCAGTAATATTTGAATATTTGTTCAATTTTTTTCTAACCAAAAACCTTAACATTCCGCTAAAATATTTTTCGTTATGGACTTGGGTGGAAGCACCATCTCGTAGTTGAACAGCTTAGTGCTCCCCGCAATTTTTTAAAGTCAGTGTGTTTTAATGGGAGTATTCAATGAGAATTTTGGCCGTTGATTGATTTTTGTATCATAATAAGACCAAGTGGTGGATATAAATCTTTTTATTAGAATATATCTCAATCTGATAATGGACCTTCTCAACTTCTTGCAAACAGGAGTTCCCTGGCAAGGAATATTTCATAAAGTATGGAGTTTATTTCTGAATGTTCTTTTAGAAAATATTGTAGCCGCTGATGAAATTTTTTACTGAATTTTATTTTGGAAAATATTGTAGCCACTTTGAAAATCACCGACTTTCAGTTCTGGGGCATGCAGGTGTCAGATCACATAATTAGTTCACTAATTTTAATTTTCTCCTGCAACTGCTTCCAAGAATCTGTGGCAAATTGTTGCAATGTCGTTTCCGCTTCTCCATCCTATTCAATTGCTCCAAAAAGGCACGGAAAATGTTTATGGTTACAACTAAAACATGCCGTTTGATTTAACACATTAAGCTTTCTTCAATGAATTAAAGAGGTTAATTTGATCTGCAGAGATTAAATAACTGTTTAAAGATCAAATAAGAAAATTGGTGTATCTTTACCGTCCGTCCAATTTCTTCCAGCCTCTCGAATTGCATGAATATGAAGCCGAGGTGCAAGCCCAGCACTACTTCCGCATTTCTGAAAAAAAGGCGACATAATATGAGAACTGAGACAACTTATTTCTTCTTACGCTTTATGAACAACCACATCGTAAAGAGAGAGAACTTTTTTTACCTATCTCCTATGTACGTAGACAATTCCCCGTTCTTTCACAATGCAGTTTTTCTCTTCTCTCCCGGTTTCTGGCTGCTGATGACTCGAAACACTTTCCACAAGCATCTGCGGCGCTTCGCAAGCTAATATGCCAGTTGGGACAGATTGGTATGATTGTGTGACGCATGTTGTTCTAAGGAATTTTAGTTGTGGAGATGGGGATATGAGTGAGTGAGGGGTAGAGAAATACATTTCGTGTCGAAATTGGATGTAGATTTGGAGTAAGAAGCAGTTTTGGGTAAATGCGGTTGGCATGGTGTGCCTGAAAATGTAAATTGAATAACTAATGTGTAGGATGAATGAATTATGCCACTATGTGATGAGTTGCTCACTATCAGTAATTACAATGATCATGATAGAATGTGGTTTGAACAATCTAGTACTGGACTAGTTTAAAAGGAGTGGGATCCAGTGGTGATTCAGCTAATATGAGAGAATGGATGATATTGAAACGTCGAAACACATTTTTAGTGAAATTAAAAACGGGCAGGGTGAAGGAATTGGGGTGGGAATATCTAACTGATCGAAGGGAGAAATGAAGGTTAAATCCTTTGCGCAAGTTCGGAGCTGACAGTTTTTTGCCGGACGTTCAACATATACTGCTAGAGCCAACGTACTACGGTAGAAGCGATCACAGGAATAAGATAAAGGAAATTGACTGCAGAACCGATAGATTCAAAATGTCATTTTTCCCACGTACAATAAGGGATCATAATAGTTGCGATATATCAATCATATGAAACTTCCACCCTCCATAGGTAGAGTAGAATTTTCACTTGTTCTTAATAACACAACATCATTACTAACACTTCACACCGCTTGGTATGTCCGGCATTATTTTATTTTGTTCTCTGCATGAAGTAGCATCTCGTAGTATTCATAAATTAACCGTATTAGTAATATTAACCACCAGATATGTCAATATCATTATTTTGCGTTTTTGTCCATGTTCATTTACATATCACTCTCCCAGTTTCTGGTTAGACTGCGCATTGTTCTCCTAACTGCTTTTTGGCTTGCACCAGCTACCGGGAGATCGTGCGAGATTCTGATTTGTGCTGGGACGAGTGCTGCATGCCTGGTGTGGAATCACCCCATGCCACACACCCTAGTGGTGGCTTGCACGGTACTTCGCTAATGTAGATGTTAGTATCTTACTCACTGGCTAAGTTCAGCCAGGGCAGAAGTGATGCTGTGGAGCCAAATGAGCAGCTGTCAGGAGTGGAATCGTTGACACCTTTGCTAAGTAGTTGGCTTGGCCGTGTTGAGAACCGAACGGAAGTCATACTAAGAAGGCGACTAAGCCGAGGTTAGATCGGGACTGACTTTTTTGAATTGTTGTCCTGACTAATAAACGCTATTGGTGGGTCCAAGGGTTGATTATTTGAAGGGAGTGGGAGTATCCGGTAATGAAACATTGGTCCAAATATCGATCAGGCCAGGTACATTCGTAATTGGGTGGTTGATCGCCACTCTAAATATTCAGAGATATTATATTTACGGAGGATACGCTTGAAAAAGTTATGGGCCGGTTAAATACCATGATAAATCAAGAAGCCTCTGTTCACTGTTAGATTTTATTCCCCGGTTAACTGTTTTCTTTGGAATTGTCGAACGTATTTCTTAGCGTCCATCGCGGTGGGTTGAAATATCTTGTGTTAATGCATTGCCCTTATTATATCATTACTGGGCATTTTATGATGATAAGGATACGTCTTTCAAATCAGTCTGACAAAGGTCTGGTTACCTGAACGGAAGTAGCGATATAACGCTTGCGAGTTGATCGGTTCCGACTCTTTGACTGGGTGAATAATTTCACTGTTGAAATAAATGTGCTCTCACTCAATCGGGCATGTCGTTGCAATGCGAGCGTGACTTCATGTTGGCACTGCGCATGCATGACACGCGGCTGTAATCTTCTGGCGGTCATATTGGGCGTGGGTAAACATTTCTGCGCAAATTATATCGTGCCTCCGATGTGCTATTCCCGTGACTTCGGTGCAAACTGCAATATTTCGTATAGATTTTTCCAGACAAGTAAACATACACTAGCTTTGATAATTATTTTTAGGTGACGAATCAAAACGAAGTAATGGCATCTCAAAAAAAATCTCAAATGTCAATCCATGTTGAGCAAATTTTTTTAGGAAATAAAAAATAACATAATGGGGACGGGAAGGGGAAGAAGGCCCCTGGCACGTCGGAGATTCGCTGTATTTCCTCCCTCCGGAAACGATGGCACAAATACGGCCTCTATGGCCACCACATGTTGTCTGCTTTCACGCATCCATCTCTCCGGCCGTGGCGGCCCTAGCACAACCGAATCCATCTTTCATTTTTACTATTAAAGAGAGAATGCGGGAGATAAAAATAGTTTGATAGAGGAATGAAAAGGGCAAATGCTACGGGCATGATTCACGACAGCGTTGGATTTTTAATGGGCCGTTGATTTTCGGAGTGAAATCAGTTTTTGTACCTAGTAATATTGCTAGAGCACCTGCGCTGTTGGCAAGCACCCCGCTAGAGAACAACGCGATGGGTATTTTACGTATTTGCATGTGCAGGGACGTGTAAGGAGTTGAAGTGTATGGAGGGCGAGAGGCAGGATACACACATATGCCGAGGCTTCTGTTTGTCTCTCAACTCCTTTCATTCATGCGTTGCCTGCCGGTGCGGAGATGAGCCGCGCTCATCTGTTTGCGCTGCGGGGGCGGTCGGGAGAGGGGGTCGACGTCACCGCCCGGGGCGACCCGCCCCTGCGCCCCGCGCGCACCAAGCGGGTGCTTCGTGCATGGGTGACAGTGTGAGAGGTGAGGGCGTGGCTCCCCCGTTCGCTCGGAAACGAATGCCGCGCTTCATGCGAAGGCGAAGTCAAGTGGGGCAACTCCTCCTGCTCTTATCCTTCCCATGTCGTCTTTCTACTTCCCATGATCCTCTTCGCCGAGGGGATAATTTGGCGAGAGTCGGAGGAAAAGGGAAGGCGGGTAGAGATAATAATGCGTTCGATCATCCGGGTGTGTTCACCGAGGTAGAGGCGGCTGGGTAAAGAAGGGAGGCTATGTTGTTGTCTTAGAAACGCAATCTCCTTCCTCCTGCGCGCACCTTGCTCCCATTGCATCTCGGAATCGAACTCCTCTCGTCTGCAGCAAGCGAGGATGCGAGAAGGGAGCCGACGGCGAACCCCTAAATCCTTCCGTCCCTCCCACAGGGGTGCAGTAGGATACGCCAATGGGTGATTGAGAGAGAGAGAGAAGGGTGGGGACCATGCCGTTCGCTCGAAACTTTTGCAACGGGAGTTATTCACTAAAGAATTGGAATCGGAAGTTGAAAAAACTGTTACAGATCGCATTCTCGGGTTGCATTCGTGAATTGGATAGTTTCAGGCTCAATGATGAGTAAGCTCATCATGTGTGTAAGTGAAACTGAATGCATCGTATTTTAACTTTTAAAGAAACAAAGAACCAAGCAAACGGTATCGTTGATGTCTGAATATGTTAACTCTACGCTGAGTATCTATAAGTTGCCCAAATTATTGAAAATTTTGAAATCTATAGACTTTATTTTACTTGGAAGATCAATCGTGTTGACATCTACTTAACCTGAGGAAATCTTTATTTCAATTTTGACGTAGATGAATGCGCTATTTCAGCACCAAAAAATGTACACGAACAATGTTTGCACTCAGCAGATTATAGTTACAGCCATTGCAAAAAGGAAACGTTTATGATATATCGTGAATCCATTTCCGAAATGATATTTTTGAAATCCACTTTGGAGCCTCCGATATGTGTACCACAAAATCGAAAGATCAGAATCCCATTTACAAATCGCAAGGTAGAATCCCATACACGGAATAAAAGGGCGAAAGCGTAGTGAATAACCCGTGAGGGAAAAGCGGGAAAGTTGGAAAAGAGCGTCACGTTGAGTGTCGTACGAACTACGGACAGAATACACCACGATTAAAATCGAAATATGTTGATACACTATCGGAAGAAATATAATGTGCAGCAGCTTTCTTTCATTTTGAATGCGGAGGATATTTAGCAGTTACTACATTTCCCAAACAGAAAATATTAAACTGGATTTTCGGTAGTTTCAATGCGATTCTGCCTGTGATCTCTCTACTGATGACGAGCTTTCATTTTCCGGCTTGGGAAGGAAGTATATGTATCAAAATATTGAGATGCATACCGTTTTTCCACACTTGATTCCACTAAAAAAGCGTATAAAAGCATGTATTATGATACTTTACATATTTAAGCCGTCGAATGATTAACCCAGAAGTTGTTTTCTCTGTGCTCTCAGATGTGCAACATGAGAGCGTAATTTATGCTTCCGCTCCGTATCCGTAGTCATGCTGGGGCTGGCAAGGTGAGGTCACGCCCTAGCTGTGTTCCAGGAATTAACATGGCATAGGGCTAAGAGCCCTCTGTGGAAGAGTATATGGAAATACCTATTTTTAGATTATTTTTCTGCCTACATGTGACGATAGTGTCTGATTCCTCACCATATGTTCGTTGCTCTCAGCACTGGCATCACATTCCCCAGCCCTAACATAGCCACCCTCCCATCCAAACTTTCCTTGGGGTCATTTCCTCTGGAGACGGTCGTCTTCACTCGTCGCACTCCTCTTAGTCAGTTGAGTCAGTTCTTGAGAGGAAAAAGGTGCTGTATGTGTTGCGGTAGAGCTCATCAGGCAAGTGACCACAGCCTATTTTCACGGGATACTGGGTCATGCAGTCGACGTTTGATCATTGTATGCATGAGCAAAACAGGCGAACAGCATCTCGAAGGATTTTCCTCTGTGGCGGGAATACTTTACGATTAAGACTGCCCTAGATGCGATGCAGCTCAGCCGAGCCTCGAGGTAGTTATGCGGTTCTTCTCGGAGCATCAAGTCTGCTTTATGTAAAATTCAAATTAGCTGCCGCGGCTGGGAAGCTATGGGATATTGATATCCAATGTTATTTTACTATTCCCGATCAAAAACTAATTTTTTAAATAAAAGTTATTGAGAAAGTGAAAATGTTGGTTTATTATTGTGTCCTCAGCAATTATTTTTTTTACTTGAAATGTTGTCACGGCACAATTAATGCGGGATGAAGACAGTCGAGGTTCACTAGTGTCTCGCAAGGTCTCTCTTGAAACAGAAGGCTAGATCTGACCATACCTACTCAGAGTGCCGGCAGGAGTTAATAGGAATTGCTCCTAGATGTTTTCCGGCCAACTTGGAAAGGCTTAAATGAGTAACGCTGAGAGTTCGCACCTCATAAGTCTCTCTTGTGTAACGTGCTGTCATTTTGTTTATAAAACAGAGTCACTGGAATTAGTGGATCGTAGTAGGCGAGGCAGAAATGACCGTCACGAGTGAAACAGAAACTTAAATGTAAGCAGAAAGAATCCTTCATCTTAGCAAATGCAGTTAATTCGTTTCCACAAATATAGGCACTTCCCAGCAGAAACAGCTTCTAATTGAAATATAGTTCCTGAAATCTTCTTTTCTGTGTGTAGAGACCTGTTTAAAAAGAGAGTGAAATGTCGTTTTACTTCAAGAATGCGTTGTAAAACAATTCACCTTTTGATTCTGCTGATTGGCTTTACCATTTTATTGTGCCCGTAGAGGGCTTTCAATCTCGGTGGTAATGGAAGATGGAGCCGAACTTGCAAATTGTTTTCATCCATAAACTTAAGTCAAATCTCCTGCCCTGTGATGTAGAATAAAGCGATTTGCATCACTCATTTAACGCACCATATGCGTAGTTTGTCTTTGTTTAAAGTTAGCATTTGAATTCAGAAAATGGATAACTAAGATAACAGGTTAAATTATAAACTTTGATGTAGTATTTTTAATGGAAATGGTAAGTTTGGTATTTTGAATTGTTAGTTCATTATTGTTATTGCTGTCAAGTATTATAATACATTTTCCTCAGATACCTTTGTATATTGTAACTCCCTGTTGAACAACAGGCAGCCTCCTTCCTTACCCGCTATCGAATGAAGTTCGGCTAGTCACCGTTCGGCGAAGCAGCTGGCCAACCCCCAAACATACATTCACAATCAGGAAATTGTCATAAGTCCACAGGTTCTGATCTTGGATACACCATGGATCAATCCCGGGAATTTTGATGGTTATGAGTTACAATGTAAGCTAATAAACAAAAAAAACGTTATTAAATTATACGCCCGTCACTTCTCCGTTCCAACCCAACGGCTCGTGCGTGACGACGTACAATGATCAGTAGGAGGTGTCAGGACATGGAACTATCTAACCAAAACGAATTGATACCTTAGAAAATCGCATTTAGTTTCCTTTTTCACGCACATATAAAAATGAATGATGAGATGAAGAATGGGGAGGACCTGAATGAACAACGGGTGATGTGAAAATTAACGAGAAGTGGCGAAATACCAAAGAAGATGAATGGCAATTTTAAAAGGAATTGAATTGTGTTCATTGATATCGTGAACAACATCAAAAATTAAGATAGCTCAGACTAGGGATATGCGGTATATAAAAATATACCGATATATCGGAATTCAATGTTTTTATAATATACCGATCAGCCGATAGGTATATCGATAAAAATATACCGGTGTACCGGTAGATCGGTACCATTTATATAAAATGCAATTATGCCACTATTTTTGCTGGTATTTGCAATCTACTTTCACCTACCTACCTACTATCTTTGGCTACACTTATTTAGATCTCAGAACACTAGAAAGCGAAGTATAATCATATAAACTATTAAGGATATTGAGGAAACGAGCAATAAATAGGTCATTTACATTTTTTTATTAAAATATATATTTATTTGAGAATATTTCCGAGGAAATATTGTTTGATTCATTGTGATTTGCAGCCCAGAGTATGCGGAATAAATGCACAGCTGGTATATTCTAAACATGCTTTTATCAGATAAGTAAAATTTTTTAAAGTTATTTTTTATGCAGAAAGCACATACTTTGATAATTACCAAATGCTATTTTCATCATTCTCAGTTAGGGTATAGTTTTTCATGCGAGATAGCTTCTATAAAAAACACAAAAATAGGCTAAGTAATAAGTCTAAAACAACTTCATCGTCGTATTATGACAGATTATGAATATATTAGATGTTATCAAGGTAAATACATACAGTGCACCGGTCTCAACAAAGTATTCAGAATTAAAATATGCCATGCATTGATGAAATATTTACAGGAGTATGGTTTTGGCTTAGCACATTCCTAGTTTGGCTGATGATGTAGTGACTAGACAAATGCGATTGATCTCAAATGGCAATCATGGAAACCAATATTTTTTCTAATTAATGCCAAAAACACCAGCTGGTTAATATGATCACCAGTCAATCTGCTCCGATCATCCGATGCAATATAGTTGACCAATGAGAAAGTGCGCTAAGATGATATTGAGGATCCCAGAACAATCATGTATTTAAGGGCCACTCCGGCTAAAGCAGGGAAAGCCGTTTTACTGTTATGCCAAAACTTCAGAGGGTTCATTGCTCTGAGTGAGTGTAACGCTTGGCTGAGATATAATTGCAGCTCATTCGGTATCGAATGTGACGTGCTATATTCGCTCTCTTGTCCTATTACCCGTGTTATGTCATAATGATTCGCCGAAATGGATGTAGAGGCTTCGTCATCACTTATAACTGGGTTTTCATGATGACCCTGTGTGGGTGATGAGAATTGACCAAAGTGATGAAGGTCAGCGTTTCCTTCAATACTTATGTCAGCTATGGCGTTAGATACAACTGAAAAAACGGAAAACTAATAAAATACATTTTTATTCTGTGAATGCATTTGCCTCGAAAGAATGTTAAGGAAATATGATTCCGGTATGTGATATATGATTAATAGTCAAGGATAAATCTAAGAGAGAGAAAGAGCCGTACACAGGACCGCACGTGAAAGGCTTCAATAAGGCTCCCCCACAGAAGCAAGATGAATTATATCGCGCCGCGTCGCGATACAGAATCGCGACATAAACGTTTTAATTGTGCTCATTGGTTGTGTTTAAACTTAGGCTATTAACACCGCAAGCGTTGTTTTTGCAGCAATTAGTTCGCGGCAAATCAACATTTTGAGATTATAACGAAAGGCAATATTTTTTTTACTGAAATGTGATTATTTTATCTAAGCAATAGCAACGACTAGAAATAACAACGATATCAAATCAATCTACATAATATATGAAAATTGAATAAGAAGAATAATTTATCCTCGCATGTACTCACAATTAAAGTTATTGTTGCATTACGACAATACAAATAACCGTATCACTTTCCATTAGACAAGTGGTGCCAATGGTGGGAGCTTGAAAAGATAGTCATAGCAACCTCCATGGCTGCAGTCTTTTCAAATATTCCATGGGTTAGGCTATGACGTTTCATAAGTGTGTTCTATAAATTCATTTTGGAAGAAATAAAAGTTAGGGTAAGCATCTGTTTTCATTGCAAATGCGTTGTGTGCGGAATGCCGCGGATCGGTTGAATGGATGGTATAAAACGGAGTTCATCATCCTAAATATAATTAGTACACGCAGGGAAAAACAGTGCGTAACATTTTTTCCATGCCTGTGATAATTTTTTAAAATTATTAGATTTGGGAACATTAATTTTGTTCCACCAAATCCGGATTGAATTCTGTAAAGAAAATTTATACCTGGTCTCATGGCCTGTTTTTAAGGCATAGTGTTTTATAGAATACGTAGTAGCTGCACCGAATAGGCCAAAAAACCTTCATTAAGAGAATTTACAACCAAGGTAAAAAGAGTTCATCATACATTTTTAAAATCGTAGTAAAACAGTAAAAACCATGAAATTTGAATTCCCATTTTCCTTTGCTATTGGGAATTTTCAACAACTCCATTCTCTAAAATAATTCCTTGACTTAATTACTGAAGTTCGGTGTGAAAAGTTTCATTTTGAGCAATATATCGGGTGCCGGTATTTTGAAAATAACACCGAATATACCGGTATATCGACTTTAAAAAATATACCGGTGTATATCGGTATATCGGCAAAAATATACCTGATATACCGGTATATCGATATATACCGCACATCCCTAGCACAGACTATTCCTGTTGAATTCGTCTTTGTTTAATGGGTGCCAGATATTTAATTTTCACTAAAGTCCATACTTTTAGTTATAGATTCAGTCACTTGTCCATCCATTGAAGAATGAGGAGTTCGAAGGGGGATTCAGTGCCCAGTTATGGGAATATTCAAGGGCGGGCGATGGATGTTTCTCACACTTAGAAGCCGTCACACGATGACGACGCTCCCGGGTGCCAGAACCTAAGTACCGTCTCTTGGGCGATCAACTAAACAGAGGCTGTGCAAACACCGAACTAGGAAAGTAGAGCAACAAAATCGTGCGGAACTGCACGGACTTCAGAACTTCTACCGAATCGCCACGTGATCCCGAGCGACCAGTGACTTAGACAGCTCACTATTATATTAATTCTCCATGACCATCCTTCTGGATAGTCTCTCTTCCCTTCATTCGCTCTTTTGTTTTTAACGAAAAAATACTTGAAAGTGAAGCACACATACGCATGTGCCTCTATATGCACTCGTGCAACTACCACCACTCTGGCGCGACACAAATCACTAAAAACATACGTCACACATAAAAACATAAAGAAAACCATAAAATACACAACTTGTAAGGAAACTATTTCGTTATAATATGTATAAATATTTCATTCGGACCAAGGTGATATAAAGAGATAGGTAACACATTGATGAAGACAACAGTGGTCTGAGGATGGAACGATGGCCGACTTCAAATGAAATTAATTTGACTGGAGCGAGAATCGAACCACGGACCAGCCGATGTCGCATGATATGCATAGACCAACATGCTGCACAGCCGTCTTAGAAGCCAATGGATCGGCGGGGGGTTTATGTCAAATTGTCGGCCTCGGTGGCGGCGGGGTAGCGTCCTCGCCTGCTAACCCAAAGGTCGCGGGTTCGAATCCCGCCTGGGGAGGATTTTTCACTTCCCAGGACATGGTTGTTTGTGCTTGTCCGTTGTTAATTGTTAAAATACCCCGATGTAAAGTCAAATATGTGCTGTTTTCGGTGGGAATGAAATAAATAAATAAAAATAAATAAATAAATACAATAATACAACTTGCGAATAATTCAAATTACAAATTGCGTTACGCAAAACGCAGCGACGACGTAACGACGTAAAAACGGCCTTTAATGAAAATGTTGCTTTATACTGACTTGTGATTTACTTTAAACTGCTTATTAAATAAATATTCATTTATGTCTGCTTACTAGAAGCGTCTTGGATGCGGTTGCGGTGAAGATTGAAGTGTGTGAGCTGGATTAGCGAGGCAGCAGAATAAGTAGCTATTACATATGGTGGGAGAGGAAAGTAAATTAGTTACGGAGATTCGGATAAAGCTTGGAAAAAGGATTGAAGAGGTTCTGACAGGTAATGGGACTTGGAGGACGTTGATATAGTGGAGAATTCTCAGTAAGTGTTGAATAAAAGGAAAGAGGGTAGATATTTTGGTGACATACTCGCATGGGAGACACATCTTGGCAAATCAAAGTTAAGTTTGTGCATAGGTTTACGAGGACCGCAAGAAAGGTAAGTTAACGTAGGGGCTTTCGAAGAACCCACCTAATTCGGTGGTAGAATTATTTGAAACCTTAATCATGAAGACGGACTCTGATGCATAGCTCCCTTCTCAAAGCTCGAGTGTGATGCTCCAGGCGTGCACCATCCGCGAAATTTCGGACGCGGCAAAAACTCGAGTCGAGCAGGCGTTTCCACGCACGCGTTCGTTCCGAGCGAGGCTCCGGCAGGAGGGGGAAGCGAAAGGGGGAGGGTCTCACCTCCACGCGGAGCACGTGCCCTCCTCCCCACCACCCTCGTCACCTCTATCTCGCTCCCTCTCGGCGGCACATCATCAGATGGAAGAGGAGGAGGCGGAATAGCTGAGGGGCGGAGGAAATAGGAAGGGAGCGGGGGTCCACACCCTTTCGGGCGCGCAGCCTTTCACGCGTAAGGCACACGACGCCGCTGTCTCCTCGTCTGTCTGTCTGTCCCACTCATTGTCATCCGGCGGAAGCTTCCTTTTCTCTCTCTCACGGTCTGGTGAGTCAAAACAGGGGCGGCTTATACCCTTATGTGGATTGGGGTGTGAGGGTTTTTGAGGGTCGTAGACGAGCGCTTTCCGCACCTCCCCTTCTCATCTTCCTCCTCCACCTTTTAGTTACCCCCCCCCCAAATACCCTACCTCTCCCTTCTAGTGCTGTGCTTTTAAGCCGTTCTCCATCCATATCCCTACATTTCCTGTCACGTTACTCCGAGATGGAAAACCTAAAACTTCAAGAATCGGCTCCAAGATCAGCAATCTCAAAACGCTCACAACATTTTACTCCGTAGATTGAATACTTGCGTATAATTTTTCCATGTATTGTCTCCGTGGTTGAGGTGCGTTCCAACATGCAATAAGTGGAGGCTTCCAAAGAGATTTTATGCTATGTTGAAGACGGATGAAAATCAGCATAGCTTCGCGAATGTTTTGTTGACAAACAAATGGCCTATTTCTGAGTTACGTGCGTGAAGTGCCACTAGTTAGCATTCAGAAAGTTACGAATGCTGCATACTGCAGACAATGCAGCTTTTAGGCTGATTAAGATAAGCACTGGAATGCACTCGTTGGATAGGTGTCACAAGTCAGTTATGTCGACTACGAATTCAGTATTGTGCCCTGTGTTATAAGCCTGGTGCCGAGGTTTGCTTGTTCAATGTTGTGCCCTGTGCAATTGCACTGATGCCGAGGTTAGCGAATTGCCTTGCGTTACATTCACCATTGGGTTCATTAATCATCAGCAGTCAATTATTCGATTACTAATTTGCTGCTACTTTCCACTTCCTTTATCTTTTGAGGTTTCCGTCTCATTCCAACTGCTAGAAAACTTTCGACTTTTACGTCCTTCATAATTTTCCCGATTAACTCCTACGTTGGTAAATCTTTCCTTTCATTTCTTCTTCCGTTGCTGCCTCCAAGAGGCTGTTTTGCCACAAAAGGTGTTAAATAAATTTCCTTTTCTCTCTAACTCTTCGTAGAAATTCTTCATTCTTGATTCTTTCCGCCCATTTTCCCTTCATCATTCATCGATAACAGAACATGTTCATTACTTTTAATCGTTCTATGTTCTGCCGCTAACCATTCACTCTTTTCCCATTTCATTATGCGATTACTACGGCACGTTTTTACATTCCTCATTGTTTAATATGCATTCTTTTGTAATTTCGCGCTCCTGTTTTTCAGAAATGATTGTAAATAATCTGATAATGTGACGTGTGATCTACATCTAAAAATACCTACCCTGTTAGCCACCTCAAGGGTGTGTGGCAGGGGGTGAGTAGTCTACCACATGCACTACACTATAGGTATGCTACCAATGTTAGAAGGACCGTTAGTATTTTGTAGCTACATAAATGGACAGAGATGCAAGAGCTATACTGAAAGCATGCACGGCGCACTGTTAGTACTAGGTGATGATAGAGTCGGAAGGAAGAGTACATATTGATTGCCCTTGAAACGCACTCCCGAGCAAAATCCGCCGAAACCATGTGTTAGGACCCCCTCCCTTCCGGCCGGTGAGCGGCATGTCAGAGTACTTCAGAGCTATGGCAGAGTACTTCAGTTATAGTTCAGCAGGTAGCCTTACTTTTTAAACTTCCTTGCTTCAGTCGAATATTTTAAATTTTGATCTGATTGTAATAGTGAAAGAATAATTTGTTGAAAAATTCATATAGTTTTTACCACATGCATAGGGTACAAACTGATGCGCTTCATTCCGCTACTAATATGTGGCTAAACCCTGATCTTACCTTTTGTCATCAACGCTGTGACACACTATCCTTTCTTACCCGAGTCTATATTCAATCTCTTTAGAATTATTTTTCTAGCTCTGCGTTTAATCAACTTGCGGTTACTTGATCTGGTCGTCTAAAGTACATGAAATTCAGTCGAAGCTGTATCAGGTTGCCAGAAAAGGAAATCGGGCTTATTCATCGAATTGTGTGCTCTATAATTGGCCAGTTTTAACTCATGCTTAATGCTTCAATTTAAGTTTCATCAGCGGAAGGATTGACTGGAGTTGCGTACGTTCAGTGTCCTTGCAAAGATAGAGTGGAAGAAGACTCCTTCGAATTGAATTGAATCGAGAGTCTGCTCGCCCAGAAGTGTCCTTAAGGGTGTGATCGGGCAAGGAGGATGGGTGGAAGGAGTGCGTGAGCGGACCGGAAAGGAAAAAGGAGAGACGCTTGCCGCCCCCAGCGGGACTCTCTCTTGCAAGAAGGTTGCTGCTGCTGCTGCTGCTGCAAGTGGACCGTCGACGACTTCTCGGGAAACAATGGAGAGGGGAGGCGTCTTCGTCGTTGAACTGATCGTTTTCTCGAGGGCTTCTCCATTGTTGTCCACGTGGGAGCGTTCTCTCGGGCGTCAGTTTGGACTCGTGAGCACCTTATCTCTCTCTCTCTTACAAACACACTATGTGCTGCACCCTCCTCCCCCACACCTCCTCCAGGAGGCCCCCTTGCCGCCTGCTTCCCTCAACCCTTCCTTCCTCCTCCATGCCCTACGCTGGGAGCAGAGGATGGATCTGGAAACGGCTTGGCGTCTTGAGATGGACACGGAAGCTAGGCATTTTTCCGCGAGATGGGGCGAGTTCCTAAGGGGAGATAATCAGGCACCGGCAAATGTTTCGCCTCTCTTGCATTACTGCTTGTGAACCAAGTTGATTAAATTTACCCTTTTTATTTTTACCCTTATTCCATTCGATGGCATGATCACTCTGCTTGTCTCTGGAAATGAAGAAATAAATTAAACGGAAGTAATAGAAGAAAGGGACGAAGATAGATTGCGTCCAATGTGAATTTAAATTGTGATTATTGACTTTTGAAATATTCGCGGGAAAATGATAGAGTTCACTATATAATTTTCTCGGTTGGTTTCTCGCAGTGTGTATGTACTTGAACATGACGTCGTGGGCTCTTGAATGCAAACGTTTCTCGCGTAAACTCCCCGTGGCCTTCGCACTCATCTGAATCCTATGAATCCAGCTTCACTCGGTTTGCTGTAATCATCGCACGCGCATTTTCTTCAGTCGTAACTTTGCGCTCTTCTCTATGCCAAAAAAAAATGGGAGTTGGGATTGTAGTCTTCGGGAGTTGCTTCCAACTACCACCAAGGTCAACTGAAATACCTTTTAATTTAGGTTTGGATAGAAAACGAAACAATTCAAAGCGAAGAGCTTTCAACCCATGCTATATATTATTTTATTTTTCAGATCAATATGTTTACCACATCCTTTCATTCAATAACATTTGTTACTTTTCCGGGGTACCAGTTACATTAAATCTTCTCGGCTAATCTATGGGGTCCTTGGGAGCATTTCGTCCCGCATTTCATTACTTGACTCGGAGTATCTCCCTGCAGAGCATATAGATTTGTAACATTGGATACAATCTGCACTGCTAATAACAACAATCTGCTAACTTCTTGCAATCTGACTTCCTTTGCTTTCCCTCTGTCGTCCTGCTTACCCAATGTTCTTCCCCCATCGCGGCCTTCAGTGCCTCCCTTCAACTCGTTCGCTTGAGAATCAAATGTATGACCAAGATGGCCGGCACTATACCTAGTTCCAAGGGTATCATTTTACACGGGCTGTGCGATGGAAATAGAGTATGGTGGGTAATTTTTGGACGTCGCTAAAGGTAATTTAAAATTAATCTGAAAATTCTGAGCCTCATGCTTTCAACCGTGAGAGTGGTTCTTCATCTCTCTCGATGATTCGATAATAGAGTCACTCGTCGGAGACTCTTGGAGAAATGGAGTATTTCACCCAACTCAAAGCCCGAAAAGCTTCGGCTGACTAAGTCACTGGTATGCTCTCATCGTAAGGTATTGAGCTCGGCATTTCTGTAAGGTGCTCGATATATTTTATAGTGAATAATACTTTGTGGTACTCAGGTAGTTTGGAGAGTCCTTTCACATTTCTCATCACTATTGCTGCCTCTTGAGAATGATGTTAAACCAAGGTTTTAGCGAGAGTTCCAGTCGATTATCAAGGGATAAAATGCAGTTTGGGTGTGATTGCATTGGAAAGAGTGGATTGATATAAGGTATTTAATTTCCTGCCCAGGATTGAAAATGTTAAGAAAGCTATTGTGGATTGAACAGGTGGAAAAGTTATTTATTTAACCTAATAATGCCATTGAATATGACAGTAAGGGTAACGATAAAAAATCAATTTGATCAGTATTAGACCGAGTTCTCTATTACTATGTCTATTCTGACACATGCCTAAATGTAATTGGTGGAGATGCGTTGTAAGCGCATGCGTTAGAATAAATAGCTAGCGGGGAGCTTCCGATGTCACTTTTAGCTTTTATTATACTAACTTGGTCTAATTTAGAGGAATTGTATGGCCCAAAGCACTCCCAAAATGTGAGAGGAAATACCTTTGTAGGCAAAGGAGCCATGGAAGTTTTTACCCAGGGTGAGATAGTTAATTCTCATAAAGAGCAGTACAAATTACTAGAATTTCATTTTCTTGGCCCAGAATTACAGAAAACAAATTTATTTCTAATCAAGCGAAGTCCCTCGAAGTTATGACATCGAGTCGAAGAGGGTTTTATTTTTTTCGCAATGATGGCCAAATCCTACTGAAGACCACTAAAGTGTGTTATCTAAGCCTTCCCCCTAGTGAGTCCAAATACAAAATTACGAAGCCCAGTGCCCTACTAGTGAACCTTTTTTTACAACTTTTGTCATTTTAAATCATCTTCACACCAGCAAAAGTATTTTTTCGAAAGTAAGATGACTGGCATGAGAACCGCAGTGCCATTAAATAGCATATTCTATCTTCATGGCCGCTAGTTCACGTAATATTTAGAAAAGATTGGCATAGCAAATGTAGCGTTAGCAGTTGTAAACCTAAAGCGTAATTCAGTTGTAGTAACATTATGTTGGATGTGGGAATTTCTATAAAATCGACTTCCAATTCAAACAGTATTTTTGTCTAGTAGGAGGCATTAACTAATTATTACTTCTTAATTACCCAGATTTATCTTTATGTATTCAGAAACATTGCAATCTCCCATGCGCTCAAAGTCTTATCTGACGGAAACCATCGAATTAAAATCCTTTTTTGGAAAAATCTTAGTAATTGACGTAACTGTAAACCATCTGATATTATGACCCCTGCCTCTTCAGAAAAATTTGGCTTAAAGTGAATTATGATATTCTGTAATTTTCTATTCTACAAAACAGCATTTTTTCAATGTAATCTACTTATATATAAAAAGAATGTTTGTTTTGTTCGTGCTTTAAGCACGCCAATACCATAAATCCGATTGCGAAAATAAAACATATACAAAAAACCCTCGTTTGATTAGGAATACGAGCATATGGTAGAAGATCGGATGAAAGGAAAAAGAGTTTGGATAAATAGTAACAGTGTGGAAGAAAAGGGCAGTTACAATAAGACAAACTGAGAAAATAACCAGCTGTTAAGGAGGAGAAAAACTAATTTATATAGGTAGCCTAATGGAAAAGGCAGATGAAGAAAGCACAGCAAACAATGCAAAAGAATTATTCAGAAAAATAAGGTTTTCTAAAAAAGGATACAATCGAAACGGTAATGAGGTGAAGAGCAAAGAAGGACGCTTATTTGCCGGAACTCAAAAAGTGCTGCAGAGGTGGCAAGAGTATTTTTGAAAAGTACTTATCGTCAAATAAGTCACCAGACTTGGACAACAAGACCAACTACTATCATTTTCAACGTAATGTAAAACCACCAACCAGAGAAGAAGAAAAGGATGCAATTAAACTCTTTAAAAACAACAAAACTCCTGGAAAAGATGAAATAAAAGAATAATTTCAAAAAGAAGATGACACACTAAAAGAGGGGTTTTGGGAAATTATATTGAAAATATGACAAAATTAAGAGAAGTAAGATTTCACGCTTTCCCGGCGAATTGCAGTGATGAACTCTTCTCGGGCTCTACACCGGGTGAGTGATTTAAATGTTGCCGACGTTTCGGGTAGCGACTCGTTACCCATCTTCAAGGCAAATGTAATTTCCCACATTTGCCTTGAAGATGGGTAACGAGTCGCTACCCGAAACGTCGGCAACATTTAAATCACTCACCCGGTGTAGAGCCTAAGAAGAGTTCATCAAAATTAAGAGAATAAAATGGAATGACAGGGAACAATACTTCTTCCCATACATAACAAGGGGGAAAATGAATGAATAATAATTCACTTATTTCAGAGTATTTTACTTCTTAGTATTCCTTATAAAGTCTTCTCAGAAATATTCCTGAATCGTCTAGAATACTATACAAGTGAAATAATTCAAGACCACCAGGAAGGGTTTATGAAGCGCAGGTTAAAAAAAACAAATATTTACAATTAAAGAAATTGAATCCAAATACTGGTAGTTTAATTAAGAATTCTATGCGGTTTTTCTCGATTTTCAAAAAGCATACGATAGTATAAATAGAGAGGCACTGTGGATAAAGTTGAATACATTTGGAAACAAACATTCCAAAGCATTTGATAAACCTAGCTAAGCTGAGCATCACAGAATTAAGGGCTCAGTGCGGTTTAATGGTAACATTTCTGAGCCTTTTAAAACGTTTGCTCGGGGGTTAGGAAGGGAGACGGGCTCTCTCTAATCCTATTTAATATTGCGGAAGAGTAAGCACTAGAAAAAGTAGGAGAGACGGACCTTGGTATTAGAATTCGAGTCAAAATAAACGTGTTAGGCTTTGCAGATTACGTAGTGTTATTTGCAGAGAGTTTAGAAGATATTACAATATTAACAAAAATATTTATGAAAGAAAAAGAAAAAAGAAGATAAAGATAAATGACAAAAAAGACTTAAGTTCATGCATTTCACAAGAAGTCCAAATGAAAATATTGGCCCTATAAAAACAGATAGGCACGAATTTGAAAAAGTATAAAATTTGAAATACTTGGAGTAAATATATAAAATGATAATACAGAAGAACCACAGACACAATGTAGGTTAAATCTGGCAATAGATGCTTCTATACATGCAACAGAATCCCATATTTGAAATCACGGTCACACAAAAGTAAAATTAGACCGTACAAAACAACAATTTTCCCAGTACTGCTGTATGGATACGAGGCATGGAAGCTGAAATTATAGGAATAAAAAGTTAATAGTTTTTGAGAACAAGATATTACCGAAAGTCTACAGGCCTACATGTGAACAAAGAGAATGGAGAAGAAAGCATAATATGAAATCAGAGATCTGTACTGGAGTGCCGATATATTACGTGAGATGAAGTGCAGAAGAATCAGATGGGCTAGACACGCACTAAGAAAAGAGGAGTGATGTGTGCTTAAGGAGTAATTGAAAAGAAATACAGAAGGAAGACGACTCAGGGGAAGACCACCACGGAGACGTTGAAATCAAGTCCTAAATATCAACTAAGACAAGACAGTAAGGCTCTGGGAGTAAGGGGAAGAGTTAATTGACCAATAAATGGGTGAGGCAACTTATTTGAAGTTCATCTACTTATTAGGGTGCCCCTAGCCCTGCATTGAAATTAGTTTCTTTTGTCAATTAGTGATTTCGTAGGAACATTCTTTCTAATTATGAGGATAGAAATGGCAATTTCTCTACTGGATAAAGATTTATTGTGGCCTAGGTTTTGATGAACTACATCATCATCATCAGGTGATGATGATGTAGTAGGTACATGGAAACCTAGGTCGCAATAAATATTAATCCAGTAGAAAATTAAAGTTTCTATCCTCATTATGTTGAAATTCCACGACATCACTTCCGATGCTTCCCTTTCAGCCATTCTTTCTAATTGATTTTTGCAGAAAATTAAAGTCTGCGGGTGATGAAATGGATGTCTCTATTGATTCCTTTTAGGCGTTTCACCCATACGTTCTTTAAAAAAATGCAAGGATATCTAAGGGGCAGACGTAAAATCAGCGTGTTTTGTGTAATTGCTCACAATTTCAAGAAAAGAACAAATTAATAATCATAATAGTCTGACAATTTTCTTCCTAATGACACTAATTTCGAGTTCCTGCGTTTATTATTTCGAGGAAAATGTCGCAAAAGAAATAGAGCCTGAAAGGATAAAAATAAAATTCACATGCATTTATTAAGGAGGCCGATGTGAATGATCTGGAGTCGAACCTGAGACTTGATGGTGTGCAAAAAGTAGCTGAGTGGTGACATTTAATGATATGTAAAGTTTGAAAGCTGTTCATTATCTATTTCTTGTAAAAAAACTGAGCGTTGCATAAGAGCGTTGCGGTTTTAGGCTTATCTTTTTTACGTAATGTAGAGTTTCGTGCGTGTAGGGAATAATTTCACCTGGCCCAAACATCGACCCACTAATTCAGGGCCAAGGTAAGTTACGTGAACCACGCTATTCATGGGTGACATTGTGATATTCGTATTGTCCGGAAAAGTAAAATAAGTGTTATTAGTTTTTTCAAGTTAATTTGTTACCTTGATAATTTCTTAGGGTTTCATGGCCGTAATCCTAGGCTAAATGAATACTTTTAATAGCTACTATTCAGTTAATGAAATTTGATTTGTGAACAAAGGTTTTGTTTCAAAAGTGCTCATTTTTGATTGCGCCAGAAATG
Source organism: Pyrrhosoma nymphula (assembly GCA_963573305.1). Lineage (NCBI taxonomy): Eukaryota > Metazoa > Arthropoda > Insecta > Odonata > Coenagrionidae > Pyrrhosoma > Pyrrhosoma nymphula. Next base: position 124,707,795 of record OY754331.1, on the reverse strand, counting down.
GTTTATGTATTGAAGTTTCATCGTTAAAAACATATTAATACGTTAATTTGAAAGTTCATTGTGGCTTTTATGATCATGTTTTTGAAGATCTTATACGACTGGTATATGTTTCGAATAAAGCTATTTAATACATAAACCAATGTAAATGAAGTAAATTCTACTGACTAAAGATGCCAGAGTCGACCAAAAACGTTGAAACTGAGTTGTGCTTATAATGACTTCAGACTTCGCATTCCTTCCTCCTCCATCTCCTTATCAAAGGATTTTGAGGAACCCGCTTTATTTTAGTAATGCGGGGAAAATGTGTCCCACATTTCAAAAACAAGTGTGGCAACATCATAGCGTCATACATAATGCATGTAGTTGACTGAAATTCACCTACGTACCGTAATTAACGTTACGTGTGGTGGTAGGAATAATAATGAAGTAAAGCGAAGATTCTGCGCCCAGTGCTGTGTGCAAGCGAGTTACCAGCGGGCGGAACTGGACTCTTCCGCGTCATACACTTCCTATTGTACTCGCGCGCTCCCTCTGTTACTTATGTATGCATTCGCAGTCGGCGGAGTGTACTTACTCAGCTCGCGTGCGCTCCGGAGATGTCACTGCGCCACTGTCGCTCCAAAGGCCATGGATATAAAGGTTGAGACAACTCGCAGCGACGGCCATTTTGTTACCCCTAGCAGAAAGCTTTTACTGTCAATACGACTACACTTGTCGCATGATAACTAACTCCGTTACTTGCAATGAAAAAGTTTCCGTAAAAATGCGTCAGTAGTCTTTATAACTTTTTGGTTTTCTAATATTTGGGATTATATAAATATATGAATGAAGACATAACTAGCTGGCTGCTAATAAAAGTCGGTGAAACGGTGTCTTCTGATGTTAAGCGATTAAGTTGACTACAGAAAAGATATCAAACGATGACACGGGAGTCAATCTTCTTCTATCCATGGCCTTGGTCACTCCGATCCAAGAGGTCGTGTCCTGCTGCTGGAAGTCGCAATGGGAAGGAGAGTAGCGTTGCTGGCGTTCCACCTATCGCGGGGGTTGCCTTTATATCGTACTAGAAGCGGGACCCGGCTTCGCACGGGAAGCTGTGAATTAATTGCACCGATAATGCATAAAAAGAACTGGGCTAATTTTGAGAATTTTACATTTTCTTGGCTATAAAATATTTATACATGACATGAAATTTGAGGTTTAATTTATAGAATATTTTTAATCGCATTTTTTATACATATTTTAGAAGAAGAGACAAACAAATGGTACAAAAGCAACATATTTGGTAATATTATTACCCAATCTTGATCTAGAAATAGTGCTAAATAATATTCATAAGGGTGAGATGATCATGCCCGTGGAATTTCAGTGGGAGATGTCATTTACCCTTATCAATATGAATCAATGCATGGCGCGTGCTATATTCACTACTTAGGTACTATCTATCAGTCATTAACCGCATGTTGGAACTTGGAGTGAATTCTCATTGAAATTCACTTCTATGTACTGAAAACTTCTTTTCATGTAACTCATGACATCCAGTTCAATGCCTTTTTGTTCGTTTTTCTTTGAAAAATAAATGTTCCTACGCATCATGATTTTAAGTTCAAATTCTCAGAATATTTGTGATGGTAGGTACCTATACATATTCTGTAATAATTCCAGATAGAACTAGGTAGAAGTAGGTTGGACGAATCGTGCATCGCTCCCTTTGGAGCAGAGTTCGTTGTCCTTTAGACGCAGCATGAACCATGAGGATTTGTCACCATGCTGACTGATGGACAGCTCAAGTCTCCTGGACATGTTGATTCTGAAAACTTAATGTTGAAACTCATTTTTTACTCAAAACCTTGTATGTAGTTCACATAAAATAGTTCCTTACTCTAAGATTTCTCCAGTGAATATCTATATTTAATAAGTCCTAATATACTCCTACTTGTAAATATTATCCAAGAATTGCGCACTATATTTGTCATTGTCTTTTCTCTCGTCATGCGCTTGCTGAATACCAGATTATATTAGATTATACCAGATACCAGACCTGATATATTCCACGTGAGAAACTATCGATTTCTGTGTAAGGAGTAATCTCACTTTCTTTCGGACTAAACTTTCTTGGACCTAATCACTGATTAAAATAATACTTTAGGGATGTTTTCCACGTCAATGTACAATTTAAAACCCAAGTTTCCCCTCCTATTTTGGAGACTTCTTCAGAGTAGTAGTGATTTGTTTCTGCCAGGGTTACATTATATTCTTTTATACGGCGGCATGGGAGGGGAGAGGAAAGATGGAAGCCGGGTTTGAATTCTTCTAGAAATGACTGAATTACATGTTTCATTGTTATTCCGTCCTTGGTCCCGGTTCAAATTATCGGTGTCATTGCGTAATTTCTTGCCCTCTCTTCTAAGCCGATGTCAGCATTTTTTCAAGCAATTGGATGATACTTACATGATTGGGACTCGCAGATGTAAGAAGCTCAAAAATTTTAATTAACCTAAACAGAGTCAATGACAAGATTAAATGAACAATGGAAATGGAGCATGATGTCAAATTCCCATTCCTAGACTTTTTAATCATCAAGAGAGACGATGGGAAGTTGAGACACACCATGTACATGAAACCGATCAACACCGATAAGAATCTATTCGCAAAGTCGCGTCATCCATCAACCAGGGAAAATGAAAGGCTTCCTCCTGTCTATGATCTATTGCTCAGTGAAATTTTGACGGATAATTAACATCGGGTGGAAGAACTGGCAAAGCTAATTACGATACTGCTAACAAATGGATGCAGAAGACAGAATAAAAACACTTGCAGTTTTCCACTAGTAAAAAGATTTAATGCGACTTCTTTAGATGTCACTACATCAACTTGAAGATCTACTGCTTTTCAATGTTACTCCATTATCTTGAAGATGAAGTAGTAACATCGAAACTAGTCGCATTAAACATTTTATCAGTGGAAAACCGCAAGTGTTTTGTTTCTGGCATGATGTAACGGTTCCACCACACCACACCTGAATTCGTATTTTATATTTATATACTGTTTTAAATAATTTATATACTTGTATCTTACTCCATTGCTTCAGAATCAAGTGTTGTTCTTCAGGAAATCACGGTAAATGCTTCTTGATGAGAATGCGCACACCCGCCATATTTGCTTTCCGTTTTCCGCCGTTCTGTGTCCATGTGAACCCCATTCCGTTTTCCGTTCGTCCGTTTCCCGTACTCCGCTTTCCGCGTCGTTTTCCGTCCATGAGAATCCAGCTTTAAGCGGGCCTCGGTCAAAGTCGCATGCATTGGCACTTGAGCATGAATGCAAGATGTACAAGAAGATACTCATAAACTTGCAGACGGCGGATTTGTTTTACAGTCTAGAGCAGGGGCAAGCAGTAGCCAAGTTTTTCAGAAATCGATTATTTAGAGCAGTAAAATTCAATCGTTAGTCACATGGTGGTGTTGCGCAATGTCAGGAAAAATATAAGTAAGTTGTTGTGCGCAGCTGTATTACAAAAATATGAATTATGAAATATACACGTATAACTAATTGAACTTCAATTTACGTAACGTTCTTCTCCAAGGATTATATGCATTAAGTGAATTATAAGGGATGTTAAATTTGAGACGGTAAGCTCTTGGGAAAATAAAGACGAGAGAAGCAGAAAAAAAATCTTCTTTTATTTCCTTTTCGGCTGGTGAAAAGATATAACATATCCAAAATTGTCGAGTTTCTTATTCTTTAAGCATTCTTCACAATGCAGAAACACACACCAATTAGGGGAACTATAGAATTTTAACTGATAAATACTGATAGAGCTGCATAAATACGAATAGCCACAAAAGCAATGGACGTGATACATTGTGTCATATTTATCTTACTCTCAACGCTTCAAAGTCAGCATACACATTCAAGTAACTGGGAAGCCTATTCACTCATTCCGGCTGGGCTTGTCGGATGTCGAAGCACCCGCCGAGTATGCGTACCATCGGTGGCGGAAACTTGGGGCGAGTGAGCGACCGAGAACTTCCAGACTCGGTCGACTTGCTTACTCGAGTGTGTACATTCGATTGAGTCGGAAACCCAGTGAAAGCGAGTGAGTATTGAAGCCATTTTGTAGGGCTCTAATCCCAAGAGGAAGAAAGAGGATCCAATGCGTAGGTTAAAACGGGAAGGATTATACCGATTACGTCATGCGAATACTAAGCGGCGCTTCATCGCACCAACCACTTGCGGAGGGTTCAGATGCCACATTTCAATGCGCAACTTTCTAAATTCAGCAGATCCTGATGAAGAATTTTCCCAGTCCAACATCAGTACACTCTCTCCCACCTACTTCGAAAACCCCACGTTCTAACTCCTTTCCAAAATTCGCAAAGGTGGCATCTCATGCTTCAGGGTGCCCGATCATCTCCAATAGGAACTCTCTTGCGAAGAGCATTTCAGCCTTTGTGGACTTACACCTGCAGCCTCCTGTCACACTACTCACTTCATTTGAGACTCAAAACACTTCCTAAACATCCTAACTACAGTCAAAGTTCTCTCAAGTGTTATCACGGCTCTGGTGGATCACTCCTCTATACCTCACCAAGAAAATCTATATCCCCTATCTTACTTCATATCACACAGAAATCTTCCTCACAATCACTCATTTTATTATCTCATCAAAATATCATAAATAGTTCTGGCACTCAACGCTAGTTCTTTGAATGACCGATTCTTTCTAGGAGCCAAGGTATCGTATGAGCTATGGGCACAAGCATAGGGATGTTTCCCCATGAAGAATAATCCTCTCATGAAGAAACTGAAAAGGAGTTTCGTGATCCTAGGGATTATAAACAGAGCTCTAGGTTAGGTTAATGCATTTTTATTTTCATCATAGGTAATTTTGTGATGGTCAATAATTGAAATTAATTATTTAGACCTACTGCGAGGAGTCCCTGAAAAACTTTCTTAATTCTCCAAACAATATATCCTCCATCCGCCCTTAAACAAACAACTCTATCTACAGTATAGCAGTTGTCACCCCAAATAAGCCAAGAATTCCACCCCATGCTCACTATCACTCCGCGGCCACCAGACTTGCAGTTATAAGTAACACTTAATAATGAAATGTATATAGTAGGATTACTAAATTCTTTTACCAATAGAAATATTCATAAAACTTTAAAATTACGGATTTTTCCTCCATGTAATAATTTGAAATGACGAATCAAAGACACCTCAGAATTTCATTGACTCATTCCCCATACACATAATGAAATAGACCTACTGCTAATCTCTGGCTCAAATGCTTCTCAGTACTCTTCAGACGCCCACCCAACCTATCTAATCCTCTCTGCTCCCGATTTTTCTCTCGGGCGGGACTTCAATGAAGTTCCTCGCCCAACCACTCTGCGACTTCAGAAGCCTTGCTGCGAAAACACCTTTAAATTGAATTTACCTTACCATCAAAATCCACCAACCAATCTCCTCATTCCACTGCCCGGATACGGAGACCCCTTATGTAGCGGAAGCAACGTGCTTGTGTGACGCCCCATGCTTAGTCGTAATAGGTCCAAGTACGACATCCTAAAAGGTCGCAATTTCCCCGCATTCTTCATCGGTGAGTGATTTGCACCACTGAATGTAAGAATGTACATCCAAAGAATCTTCATCCTCATTCCCAGTCACCACCCACACACGGGAACACGGGTTTGAAATTCAACGAATGTTTCAATGTCAATTATCCGTATTCTACAATAACCCTGCGATGCCCGAGAATATTAAGAGAATTGTTTTCTTGTAAACTATAAAGTAACTTTTAAGAAGTAGACAAATCAAGGTGTTTTATCTTTCTGTGTTTTATAGACCAAATTTCCTTTGAGGTTTATCCTCTTTTCACACAATCCATTTTAATTAATATCTAGTAATTGTCTGTTTCAAAGTCAAGCTTTAAGTATCAGAAATCATGCTAAACAATTTTTGTGGCAATTGGCATTCGAATGAAAGAGATAATATATAAAATCATGCATAATTAAAATAAAGACGATAAATGATAGTTAGAATTCCTTAGAGAGGAAAGATGCAATAAATCAATTTGAGGCTGGGAAATGATGATCTGTTATTCAATACGATTTTATGTATAACATTATTTTCCTTAGCTATAATTAATTTTATTCTGTACTAGCAGCCAGTAAACTCAGGCATTTTAATAAAATTGGCGTGGATGTTAAAGGGCAATAGAAATGACAAGCTCGGTTACATAGCTACATAAATAAACAGAAAAAGAGCCAAAAGAAAAACAAAGGCACCCAGTGGCCAGAGAGATGTTCAGATTGGGCAGGAAGGCCTCCATTCCGGTCATTGCACCCAAGAGCGAGCGAGGTCTCCACGGAGTCCTTGCACTCGAACAAAAAATGAGCAATTTCCGCAACATTTCCCTGCAAGGTATAAAAGCATGAAAAGGGAAAAATGAATACTTATCAGGGATCCACCAGGCTCAAGGATGTTCCTCACCATTCAGACATTGGCAACGAGAGTCCAGGAAGAGTATTGGAAAGGCCGATGATTGATGAGTTAAGGAAGACGCCACCCGCACGGGGGTGCATGAACCCCGTCCTTCCGCGACGATCTTCCGCTCACGAAACGAGACTTTCCTCCTCTCCTCACGCACCATCCCCTAGAACAGCACCGTCCCCAGCAGTGCGCCACAGTGGATCCGATGGTGAGCAAGTTCGCGAACGCACAAGCACACACACAAACACACATTGCCTCGCGGTATTTTTTGCGTTGCTCACCATCGCTCCCTTCCAATTCCAGCGCGTGGGAAAGATTCCGGGTTTCCTGGAGTCAGTGGCGCAGAGCGAATTAAAGCAGCAAAAACATTCGTTATTTCTGCGCTCGTCGAAAAACGGGAGCGGGAAGCGAGGAACCAGTGAGACGAACGAAATCAGAATTTGAAATGTGAGGAACAACTCTTCGAGCGCGGAGCTCTCCCTTCACAGCTGCCCCACCCCGCCCCCGACCTCGCCCCGCCCTGCCCCCCAGCAACCACACTCTTTTGGCCCACTCCACGCGGAAACAACGCCGGCCCATCTGCGGCTCATTCCTTGCCCTCCACCTGCAGGGGCTTGCGCCCCCCAAAGCCCTCCCACCATTGGAACCAACGGGGCCAACCCGAAGAACATGTGTATGTGTGGAAATCCAAAGAGACGCCCAGAATCATTGGGTGGGAGGTAAACCCGGAGTAGTTGCTCCGAGGCCTCAATACGAATAGCGGCGGCAAGACTCGATGTCATTCAACCTCCTCAAACAGGAAAAACTTTTGGCGTCTCTGCCACGAAATTTTCTGATTGAAACACTGAAAATTTCAGGACTGCTGTCGCTCAGACGTAATGGCCGCAATTCCTCTTGTCTTCTAGAATTCCGAGGACTCCTTAAATGAAGCAGGTGATCGTAGTTCGCTGCTTGAAGAGGAACATAGCGCCGTGGAAGTCGCGAATCCAAGGCGAGAGTCAAACCACTCGAGGAGCGATTGCATTCTAAAGAAATTAATTGCTTGACTACATTTCATGCCGAAGCAATTATTGAATGGTCAACGTGAATCAGAACGATGACATTGAATCGAACACTAGGTGACTGAGTGACTCGGGGGGGGATCAGGTTAGCGAGGGGATTGGAGTATTACCTACTGGCTTCCCATCGTGAGGACCCGGGTTCCAATACCGGCTGTGGCAGAGACTTTTCAGAGGACCCGTGATCAATTCTGGGGTGCTACGTGGAGAGCTTTTCAAGTTCATTACTCCGTCCGTCCGTCCGTCGGATGAAGCAATAAGCCGTCCTTTTCCCTTTGGAGGTGCCTTTAGTTTAGAGCAGACTACCGTCTTCGCCGGGATTCTTTCCACCCTTCCTCCATCGGTTCCCCAATCCCTTACCAACATATCCACCTGTCCGTTCATGGCACGAATGACCTCAGTAATGACAAAGGTTCTAGTGCTTGGCCACTTCTTTTAGATGCTCATACACTTCAGCATATCAAGAAATGTAAAGAGGTAGAGGGTCGAAGGCAATAAGATGGCCGTGTGTGTTCCTCTGCGGTAACAGAACTTGTAGCTTACATATCTTTCAGTATGATCGTGGTGTAAGTGATGCAAGTGGTCATCCTTTAGATTCTCTGTGGTCGGACAGTGGGGGACTACCTATTACCGGCAAACTATGTCACGAAATAAGTTTTGCGAAATCAAACGATTTATTAGGTTTGATATCGCAATAACGAAATCAAACAACGCGCTCTGCAAGACTTAAGACTGATTAAGTTGCCCTATTCTCAGCCGTCTATTATCGGTTTATATTGAATTCCCATGCTAGTGCAACGGAATACATGCATGCGATTGCATGCATTCCGGTTGTAAATGCATTACTTCGGGTTTAGAAAAAAAAATCTGTACGTATATTATCGAGTTATTGCGAAATATGTGTCATGTGCCATAAGGACACGTGTTAAAATAGCGTTGAATTGCCAAAAAACAAAACCAGTAACATGCATTTTCCACTTTTATCTATTTAAATAACTAATAAGAACACATGCAAAGTTTCGCGCTAATCTGTACATAAACAAAAATCGCTCCAACCGCATTAACTTACCTCAAACAAATTGCAACCCTTTCTTTTGACCTAATTGGCCAAATGACCTTATCCAGTCTATAGTAACCTTCGATATTCTTGGTGCAGTGACATTAGGCCTACGCTTATTTTTTGAAAATTGGTTTTTCTTTTGAATTCGTCCCTTCAAAATAGTTGTTTTGGTGAGAAAACAAATACATTTCAGGCTGGTTGATGTGCGATTACCCATAGCCGTGCCTAAGGGGTCAAAGGTCAGGTGCACTATAATAAGCGGATTTCGATGCCAGACACACATCTTTATATTAATTCGCTGATTGTTGAGTTCCGTAGGGGCAAATATTTTAACCATTTTTCCGTATCTTGAAGCCATCATGGAGTAATATTACTCCGCACCGGCCTAACCGTAGGGCGCCGCTCGCGCCCGACGATTTTTTATATTTTTTATCGTCAATTCAGCCGCATCGTACGCTCGTTTTCCTTCGCTGAGTGTTCTTTTTACTCTGAACAGACCGAAAAGCTAATAACCTGATATTTCTGCTATCTTATGAATGTGTTTTGGTGAAGTGGTTTGATACAAAACTGCTAACTTACAATTAGTCTATACGATGATAGTGATACGATGCATATTAAAGCATTGCTTTGTAATCATTTTGGTATCTCCTGTTATCCTTCCAAGCTAATAATTAGAGCCCTGTCGGATGGGGTTAAATTATCGGCAGTCCTCTGTTTCTCTGCCTTGACATAGTGAATACATAGAATATGAGAATCGCAGTCTCTTCTCTTTTGGCCAAAGAAGTTTAGTGAGGTGTTTCCCTTGCAAGCGTGTGGTTGCGTCGAAATCTATTTCAAGTGAAACAGTTTGTTTACACAATGGCGTGGATACGGAGTGGAGCTTTGATTGACCTTGTTGGGAAAGAACCTGTGGAGCTTCAAGTATTATCAAAGCTTCCAACAATACGTGAGGTACTGTGTATGTTCTTTTATCACAGCTAGGATTGCAATGAAAGAAGTTGCTGATCTGTGTAACAAAACTAAAATTCCCCGTATCCAAGACATTCGGGTTATTGAAAAAATTGAGTCGCTTTATTAGGAATGGGGGAATCTCCATAAGAATGCCTCCACTAATAAACCGCCAAGTGCAACCGCGATGGCAAAGAAAGAAATGTTTCAGAGTAAGCTAGACTCTATGTTTGACTTGGGCAAAAATGATGCAATGGAACAGCTGGAAGAAAAAGGCAAATGATGCAACTAAAGAAGCAGAAAAAAGGCTTGGAAGGAAGAAATACTTTTCTTGTGTGATCAACGCGGACCGAGGTTAGGAGTTATCGGGGGTGTAGATTTAAAGATGAAGAAGGATGATCAGAGGAGGGCAGTGAGGAAAGGTTGATGAGAAACTCACTGAAGAAGACAAAACGCAAGTTGCCACCGGTATTCTCAATAATGAAGGTTCAGAGGAGCCGCTGAAGAAGAGACAGTTGCAGTTGAGAAATGTTCCCAATATGACACTTGGTGACTTAGCCACAACAAGCTCAGTCAGATTTTTCCAAATACTAGGAATAAGTCAAGATATTTTAGAGTACCCTGTGACTGAATAGGCTGAAAGAGAGGAATACAAAATGGGAAAGCAAATTGCTACTTACCTTAGAGTGGTTAGTGATCATGAGGAGCGAGGCATAAAACTTATGTCCGATTTAAACATAAAAATAACACAAAAAGAGGACGCCTTTCAAGACTTGCTCATATCCGTAGATTCCTACAGGAAATCCCTACCTGACATCAAAAAGTCAACATTAATTCATAAGTATGGCACACCATCTACATCAAGAGACCGGAATTGAATTGTGTACTTACTCGTTGTATCTTCAAGTATGTTAATTAAACACATCCAGGTAATCAGATAATCTTGATCATTTATTTGCCCTCAGAAGTGCACGAGGAAGTACAAAGAGAAAGAAGGGGTTGGAACAGAGGGGGGGAGCGCTCAGAGCTCGGTACGGATGCCAGCGTAGCGGCGACCGTCAGCCAAGCGCCCGTACGGCGGCTAGGCCGGTGCGGAGTAATATTACTCCATGATGGCTTCAAGATACGGAAAAATGTTTAAAATATTTGCTCCTACGGGGTTCTACAATCAGCGAATTCACATAAAGATGTGTGTCTGGCATCGAAATCCGCTTATTCTAGTGCACCTGACCTTTGACCCCTTAGGCACGGCTATGGGTAGTCGCACATCAACCAGCCTGAAATGTATTTGCTTTCTCACCAAAACAACTATTTTGAAGGGACGAATTCAAAAGAAAAACCAATTTTCAAAAATAAGCGTAGGCCTGCAGTGATATTATTGATATTCTCTTACTTCTCTCGGGACAATAAAAAATAATTCACGAATCTGTCTTCGTGGGAATTCTGCTCGATGCAGAACCGGTGAGATCCACTGAACTCTTCTCTTTTATGGTTAATGTCGTGCGCCTATGTCCCCCTTTTCTTTTTTTCTCTTCAAAGTGAGAAGAAAAGTAATATCGTTGTCAGAACCGAATCTGCTCGTCACTCTTATTCTTTCGTATCTTTACGAGGTAAAGTGTATCGCAGCTACATTATACGCGCGTCCTGTTTGACACCCACAGACCGCGGTGGACTGAGTTCGCCCTGACCGCGCGGGCAGCCCCGGAGTTAAGGAGAAAGAGGGAGACTACATCTCTATAGTTTTAAGTTTCCTCCTTCTCGCAAACGGACGCTCGCGTGGTAAATCCTGCAATGTCGAATTCACTGTTGATCGAACATCTTACTAAATCGTATTGGCACAACATGAGTCGAGTCACATTGTTTGACTGACTTGAGAGGACAATAGACATTGCTTGAGGACTGGTCTGGTATCTTACCAGCCTACTACATGATCTGGTATCCTACTAGCATGAATTTTTTTATCTTTCTTATTTTTCTAACATTTTTCCAGAATTAAATAAATACTTTCAAGCTTAACTTTGTGGATGCGATCCACCGTAAGAACATAAGAAACACCTGTTAATAGCATTTATGAACACTTAACTTATATTTACCGACTAATGTTTCTACGAATTACCGTCACCTTGAAGTTGACGTTTACCTATCCGTCAAAACCATAGCTAGTAAATGAAATTTAAGTGAAGATATATTAAATTAGCAAGCGTTTATTTTGTATTTATTTTTTTAGAATCAATGTCCTTTATTCAGCTTGTAATTCTTTTAATATTCTTATATTTGTTTTGAATTTATTCCCGTCATTTTTCGTGTAACCAAATGTAAATACTAAAGTTTGCATATCTTTTTGGTACCGATGGGTGTATTCGATAACGTTCTTAGTTTGGTGCTGTAGAGAACTCTGGCTGGGTTGAAACAAACCCTCTCGCTCTTTGGCGGAGAAGGAAGGTGGCGTGTGGAAGTGAGCAGGAAGAAGTTCCGTCCTGTTGCGAACTATTTAGCTCCGAAGAGTCCTCACCATGGTAATTAAAAGAATTGGTAACGGTCACCTATCGCATGAGTTACTGTTGAAGTGAACAGAGCGTTAGCATGCGTTTTAATTATCCATCATAACCAGCTTGGAAAAGATTGTCTGTGATTCAAGATTATTTCGGATGGACTAGATAATATTAACTTATACAGTGGTCGATGAGAACATTCTGTCACCCAATTTGGTTAAGCCGCAACGTGGATGTTTATGGAACTATTTTTGGTACGCAATACTGATTTTATATTCGTTCATAAGGATCAGGTTTCCTCGAAAAATTATTTTCACTTTTAGCACCTCACTTTCTGGGGATAGGAGAATAGTATGTGCCACCTCAGAAATCCTGCCGTAGGCTGCATGGTTTTGATTCTGCCAGGATTGTTCATTGAATGTATATTGGTCCGTTGCTGATAACAAATAAAGTACGACGATTGCTGCATACTTTTAATCGCCGAATGTTATTTCACCATTATTTCATTTATCGCTGGCAGACATAGGGCCATACTCGCGCATAAAAACATATTATTGAAAACTTGCTCAATAGGTCCCCATATTAATCTAACGATGGATTTGACTTACGGAATATCTTTAACGTTGTGCTCGTGACTCTAATAGCGGGATTGCTGCATATTTTGACATCAATAATCGACGAGAAACGACTGTATTAATCGGCTTTATATTTTAGTGGTTGAGACTAATATATAGTTTTCTAATTAGGAGGCCGAGATCGGAGATATCCTTTTCAGGCGGAGGACCCAGGCCCTTTCTCTTTCCTGACTGTGAAAGATGTTGGGAAACCAAAAGAATAACCAAGGAAAAATCAAATGAAGTCCTTGATTTCTCCGCGATTTGGAGGAAAAGAGGAAACGGGCTGGTTGGAGTACGTCAAGAGCTCTACAGATACGTAAACGTTGAATGTGTGCTTGTATTAATGCGAAACCTTACGGAGTATTCTAAGATCCCGTATAATTTCCAAGCGTGGCACAATTTGGCGTCGCGTAGAGCCATGCTCGTCTCTTTAAGACGAAGCGGGATTTGAGGTCTTTGGTCGAGAGAGGGAGGGAGGGAGGGTTGGACCAGAGAGGGTTGGAGAAGTAGAAAGAAGAAGAAAGCGGAATCCCTTTTGTTTTGAGGACAAGGGAAGAAGGGATCAGCGAATCCCGGAGAAGCTAAGGCGCCTTCGTGAAGTGGAGGGAACTGGGGGAGATCTCGTCCTTTGGATAAAGGCTGCCGCCCGCAGCCAAGAGACGCGTTTTTCGGCACCACCCGCGCTCACTCGGGTGCGATTTCCTGGCCGCCCAACCCCACCCACTCACCCGCTCAGCCCTCCTCCTCTTCAGAGTTTTAAGTCCTGCTGCCTTTCCTTCGCTCGAGGCAGCAAACGCCGGGGTTCGCCACCACACTCTCCGCCGCGCCTCCCACTCCCTCCGACTCCATCTCGTCCGTGGGTGGATAGGACGGGGTGTGTGGCAGAGGGAGAAAGAGAGAGCGATGCTAAATGAGGATCGGAGCGGGAGAGAGAGAGTTTTTCGCCGAAGGGAGCAGGAAAGTGCTGTGAACTTCCAAAAAATGCTCCCTTCCCGTTCGCAGGTGGGAGGAAAGTTGAGTCGGCAGCCTCCCCCTTGCCTCGCGAGGGGTCGACCCAGAATCGTCTTCCAGTTTTTAATCCAAGTTGGCTCTCCGCAGATTCGAAATGAAGGCGCCGAGTCGCTATGTGGGCCCAACACCCGAACGGGGGGAACCTTCTTTTATGGCTCGTGGCCCAGAAAAACTAAAAGCGACCATGTGTCTTTGCTTTTGAAGATGCTGCTTGCGGACTGCGCGAGTGAACGCAAATTCCTTAACCCATGCTATATTTTTTTCAACTCGAAGATATATTTATGCCTCCAACTCTTCACTTCTCTCATCTATTGAAAAGTGAAAAGAATTTGTTGAAGATGCAGATTAGTCAAAGTGGATATCTTGTTCAAGATACACTAGATTAGACTACACTAGACATCCTGCATGATAGTTCCAAATCGGAGCCATTTTTCGTAGCTAATGCCCGCAGTAATCGCTGTTACTCAAAAATATAACGAGTACAAAGACGGGTTGATTTATTGTTTGTGTGGATTTATTTTCAGGAGCTGAACTCATTTTCGTCAGTTTTAACACGCATTATTCGAATCTCTGGTGTAAAAATAAATTTTCTCCCTAACGTGTCGTGTATTGTCCCTGTCACGATCTATCACGATTTTTATAAGTCTCATTGAATTGAAGTTTCCCATAAATGATGTAGTTTGGTAATGTTTCGGTTGGCGTAAAAGATTAGAGACCTTTTTTTTCCTTCAAGTACTAGGTGAGCATAGAAGTAGCTAATGCATTGCTTTCACAATCGGATCGCCTCAAGACCGCTGGCAATCCACCTTCTTCCCTCCTTATCCTCTCGCACACTTTTGGAATGACAAAGAAGAACCGTGCAATGCTCCCTCGCTGTGCGCCTCCACGATCAACATTTATGACGGCATGTTTTTCTCGGGGCTCCGCCTCCTCCCCAAGGCTCTGCATTCCGATCACGCGCCGCTAAGGTCTTTTTAATGCCCTCGGAATTCTCAAGTTTGCCCCAGTGTCTTGCATTTTTCTCTCGAGTTACCTGTGCACGTCGCGGAGCGTAAAAGCTTATGTTCTTGAGAAGTTCCCGAAAAGCAGACCTTTTTTTCCACCTCCTCATTTCATTTTGATAATATCAGGAGAATTACGCATTACCCTTTTGCAGAACCTATTGGTGTGCCATAAAACTGGAGAGAAATAACAGCGCTCCTATTCTCGTGGCGGGTTTAACTCCGGCGATTCATCGTTTTTAATATCCGGCGGTTGGATGAACAGCATGCGTGACGCTGAATGGATGCAGCATTTCGTTTCCGGATTCCGCATTTCCGTGGCTCGCCTTGGGCTCTTCGATAGATGTAGGCTCTCATGGCCGGGAAGGCTTTCAGTTGAATTCGTCCTTGTGTTCGAATCGATCCTCACAAAAGATGGATTCAGCTCCATTTCTTCCGTTTGCAATGAGAATGGTTGAATCTCTTTCTGCAGCGATTTTGGTCGTCTGCTTTCAAGATAATTGACATACGGCGAAGCCTACGTTTGTGTTGGGGTTTTATGTTATCAGGGAATGGAAATTTCTCGTATGACTGGTTGTGAATGTTATGTATTGGGACGCAGTTGGAAGTAACAGAATGGTGCATGCGCCGTTGAGAGTAGTTGAGAGGAGGCCATACAAGAGGTGTAAACATTTGAAAATCATAATTTTGCTTAAGACTTGAGCAACGCATCACCTAATACCGTTTAACGTATTGCTTGATTCTGGAATTCCAAGACCCGAGAGGTAAAAATATTACTTCAGATATTTACCCTTAATTATTATTGGATTCGGGTCAAATTGTTATGAAACTGTTATTTTTTTCAATCAGAAATATGCTTGAACTTAGACACTCATTTTCTCCAATTAACACAGTTTTTTATTCGCTTAATCGATTTCTTTTTTTTGCCACTAGGATTTTACCCTCTCCTTTTCTATTTCATCATTCAAAATTTGAAAACGACCGACAGCCCATATCATCAATTTTCTCGTCTATGAACTTTCTCTCTTAAAATTTATCAATATGACCTGTAAAAAGTCCATATTAAGCATTTCATCCCTCATTCATATTCCTCCTCTTTGCCGTAAAATATTTTTGTCTATTCCTCGCCTCTTCCGTATTTACATTCTGTTAGTAACAATAACACTTATATATTGCTGAAATCCATAAATCATGGTTCAATGAATTCCTATTATTTCTCCTCTAACAAGGGGTGAGTCCGTTGATCGGGACCAGGCAGTTGACGAATGTTGCAGGCAGGTAGTCCTCCAATAGTAATTTAAAACTCACCCAAATTCTGGGGTTATATGTGGTATAATATTTTCTCCGCCAAAATATAAACCGTTGAATCTTTCCCTCGACAGGGTGTGGTCAAGGGGAAATGTTACAGACTGGTAACCCGAAGGTCATAAGTTCGAGGATCGTAGGAAGTGAATTTGTTTTCGTTCGTCGTTTCGTTACTTTACCTAAGCAAGCGATACTCTTTTTTACGTTTGCATCCGAAATGCGTTAAAATAATGCTACGTGCTAATGTTAATGAAAATGCCATGCTGCCTCATATTATCGTTAAGTGCATTTCTTGTTATGATCATGTTTTTAGTCACTAATTCTTAAAAAAATAAATATAAATAGGCTGCTGCCGTTTATGAAAACATCACTCACATGCTCGTGAAGGTGTACTATTAAAATCCATTGATAAATTCGCAATACGCTCCCTGAGAAAAAGGTGGGCGTGCTCTATTTTCATTTGTAATTTATACATATTTGCAGCTGTGACTGCGCGAAAAACTGGTTGTTGAATTCATTTCGAAAATCCATGTTTTGTGACTCACTTGCACCGGGAAGAAACTGTTGAGGCAGTCGAGAAACCCATTGTTGTTATTCTTGATAATTCAATTCTTGAAGCTATCATTGTGACTCCTATTTTATAATAGCTTAAATAATTTTATATATACATGCACACAGTTGGTACCTCAGAAATGAAAAGCTTAAATAACTTTATGTGTTACATGCGATTAGAGGAATCTTGATTAATATTTTGTTTACCTTCAGTAAGATGTTTTTTTTTCTTTTGAACGCCTTGAATGCGAAGCTTTATACTCGTCAATACTTTATAATTGCAATGAAAAGATATATGTACTTTATTACATGGTATTTGTGCAGAGCGCTTCAGTAATCAAATGGTTCTCGTTGAATTCGGCCCAGCCAACGAACGTAGTCATTCCACTCGAACATCCACCTCCATGATAAAAGTCTTTTCAACTCACTGTCAGGTGTGCTATTCTTGGAAGTGAATTAAATTCAGGAAGGGGTATAATTCGGAATGGGAATTTTCTCGGTAGATAAGCTGTGCGCATGATTGAGCCTATTCCCTAATTCATGCACAGCTTTCAGCTCCAGTGTTTAAGGCAAGGTTAATGGATGGTGATTTGCCTCTAGACTCTAAAGTGAAAGACAGGCTTTCCTAAATGTGAAGCAAGTTGTTTTTCCTGATGAAATATTGAAAAAAAAATGTAACTTCAAGGAGCAGGGCTGCGGCAAGTACTCATGGTATGCAAAAATATATAGTTTCAAATGTTATAACGATGATTACCATCAAAGTTTTTGTGTATCTTTTCCTGGAAATTAGAGGCGTTATTATTGTGGAATAATCAATGTTGTACTTGTACTTTTCGTTGCTATATAAGCCATAGAACATGATTGTTTTTTGAAAAAATACCTTTCCTTTTCAACCCTCATCTTTTGCGTTGCTCCGTTGTGAAAATGACAATAGGACCTCGGTGGTAGAAATGGCATGGGAGTCGTAAAATTTCCTGGAAATCCTTAGACGAGCAGAGGGGTGCACATGAAAAGGGTTTTATAATCAACTCTCCCGTAGGGTTTCACTCGAAGCGGCGGAATACGGCTTTCTTGCCGAAAGGAGGTAGAATTCGCTGGAACAAAGAGACAGAGGTCTCTGTGGTGAAAGTGATGAAGGGTCGGCTTTTGTTCGTCAAAAAATAACGTATCATTATTTTAACACAGTTTAAGATGCAAACGTAAAAGTGTGTATCGCTTGCTTTGGCAAAGTTAGAAAACGGCGAACGATAAAAAAATCCCTTCTTACGAATCTCGAACTTATGACCGTGTAAATGTTTCACGGGTATTCCGCCGGATAATAGGCTTCTAATCTGCCGACGTTTCGAAGGACGACTTCATCTTCATCATCAGGGCTTCTGAAAAGTCAATTTTGGCCATTATTTATACTAAAAAATCGGGATCATGTAATTGGGATCTTGATTGGTTCGTTTTTATGATTTACCGTTGACAGATTTTACCGTTTTTCCTTACGTTTTAATGCGATTGATGATGGCACTACTTAAATGAAAGCCAGTGTCTTGGATAAAATTTCTTTTTTATAGGTGAATTTCGATGACCTCTTTGATTAACTGGTTCCAATAGGCATGCGTGCGACTAAGTACCTTTGCTTCTTCGAATTTTATGGCATGGTCTTCGTTGATGCTATTTTCCGTTCCTGCCGACTTCTGTGGTTGCGCCAATCTGAAGTGCCTCCGATGCTCCTTCAGCCTCGTCTCAATCGTTCGGCCGGTCTCTCCCTCGTAGACTTCACCTCATTCACAGGGGGTTTTATATACCCCAGCCGTCTTGAGGCCGATGGGATCCTTCGCCTTCACCAGCTGATTAATTCGTTGAATCCTTCCCGATATGGTGGAGATATAAGGGAGGAAAGCTTTATCAAACGGTTTTTCAAACTGCTCCTCTGTGCAGTTGTCTTGTGTCGCAAAGGATGCTCTCCTTATAAGTTATGGACTTGGATTGGTGAAACTAGGTTGATAATGCCGCGTCTTTTTGTCAAAAACTTAGATCATTTATGACCTTCGGTCTGTCAGTCAGTAACGTAACCCCTCAACTAATCCCTGAGAAGGAAGCGATTCAATGTTTTATATTTATATATTAATACTTCCTCGAAGTGTGTTTTTACACCTTCTGTTTCCCGTAATTAACAAGCATGCATTAATCTAACCTTTCATCGTAAATGACACAAATGACCTTAGATGTCGGTCCGTTGGCTCTCCTAATAATTCAAATTCACGAAGAAGAGTGCAGAGATACTAAGAACGTTTTCTCTTCAATATTTGAGAAAAATTAGTTTTATCGTTCTATCCTTTTTACCGAGTATTTGAGATTTAGGTTCTTCGTCGATGAATATGGTAAAAATTCTAGTGAACTTGTCTTTCCGAAATTTCTTGCCTTTCTTCGCCATTAAGGACGCATGCTTTCCAATCTCCAGTATTGGCCCAGGCCCATTACCTTGGTGGGCGGAATGCGAGCATCGTGTGAACGCAGTTGCAAAAACTTGGTTTTGACCGATGTGAGTGGTAGTGTATTGATAGTATGCCATGTCTGTTTGGAAATCGAACGACTCGTTATCTTAGATGAGCGAACCCATTTGAATGGAAATGGCGGTGAGAGTTCGATTTGAATTTCAGAAATCGGCCGAAATCGACGATTCTCAGAGAGCCAGATCGAGATTTCTCGTCTCTTCTTCCCACTCATTGTCGTCGTTCGCATTGCCACTCTAAAAGGATTTTAGCACCATTAATCAGGGATAATTTTTGCTATGGTTTGTTCTTCGCAGGTGGCAATCATGTGTCGCGTACAACATAATAATGATTTGCATCCGCAGTACAGCTAGTAGTTTCAGTTTTTTTTAGGTGCTTCAGTTATCAAACTTCTAAGATACATAACACGAATTTATGTTCACCTTCTCGAGTAATTAGTGTCACATTTGATAAGGGGATTGAGTAATTAACCACATAATATAAAGGATTTAAGGTTTTCCCTGCGAATTATATAAGTGAAGGTTTCTCGGGTTTCACACCGGGTAAGATTATTTAAATGTATCAACGTTTCGATGGTTGACTCAGCCATCGTCATCAGGATAATGAGTCGAGCGAGGATGCTGGCGGTTATATATAGCCACAGATTGTTGTGGGAGCCGTTACGCGTTCTTTGAATTTCGTCAATTACCGGACTCCAAGTCCTACTTAAGTTGAAGCCGTTGTCTCTATTGATGTTATTTTGTTCCATCTGTATCAATGTCGCTTCTTTCGTTATTCTTTCCCAATATTTGGACGCCCGGGAAAGTAGTGTGGAATTTGGGAAATCGACACGATGTCCATGGTCAAGGCAGATGCAGACTTTTCCGGTTGGAAAAGCCTAATACTTCTTTCATGCTCTTTGATTCTTTTCTCGATGGTACCCTACCACACTTGCTTGGTATGCGGTATACCCCTGTTGTTTTCAGGCCGAGGTTGTCCTTACAGGAAAATTCTGCATTAGCAGAGCATAGCCTTGACCATAGACATCGTGTCGATTTCCCAAATTCCACACTACTTTCCTGGGCGTCCAAATATTGGGAAGGAATAACGAAAGAAGCGATATTGATACAGATGGAACAAAATAACATCAATAGAGACAACGGCTTCAACTTAAGTAGGTCTTGGCACCCAGTAATTGAAGAAATTCAAAGAACGCGTAACGGCTTCCATAACAATGTGGCATCTGTGGCTATACATAACCGCCATCATCCTTGCTCGACTAATTATCCTGATGACGATGGCTGTGTCAACCATCGAAACGTTGATCAATTTTAATAATCTTACCCGGTGTGAAACCCGAGAAACCTTCACTTATAACCACATAATGTTGTTATCAACAATTGTTCAACTAAAAGCTAGTTCAGGTAGCTTATTCCGTGGAAATATAAGTTAATCATGCGAACTTGTAGCAGAGTCGAATGTACTACATTGCAATAGCATGAATGCCTTAAATGAATATTTTAAGTGAGCCAGTTAAGGACAATCATGTGAATAAAAGTTTGGCAAAGAGTTTTAAATGAAACGTGCCATTGTATGGGGAAGAAACTTGGACTTTGAGAAAAGAGGATTAGAGTGGAATGCAGGAGGTTTTGATGTGGATGTGAAGGAGGATGGAGAGAACAGAAGGAGGAAACGGTGAGGAGATGAAAATTCTGGATAAGATGAGACGGAAGCGGAGTAAGTGATTGAAAGACGCTAGGGGATGAAGTAGGCCGTGATAAAGATGCTGTAGGCCGTGATAGTTTGGTAGCTGGGGAAAGGTAAGAAAACGAATAGAGATAAACGGAGTTGGTTGCATGCTACGATGAAGTTAAAACCGTACACAGAGATTATGGAATGTGCCTCTCAAAATCTTAAAGATTTTTACTTTCTTAAATTTGATTCTACCTTAACTAGTATATTAACAGAAAAATAAATAATTATGGAGAATGGATAATTTTAAAAAAATCATGAATTTTGGACTTTCATTGATACGATCATTCATATTTGATGCTTGTGTACTTAGTTCATTTATACTGTCTTTGAGTATCCGCCAAATGGGATTACCTGCATTCTTCAGCATTATTCGGACACTAGTAGGCGCGGTGATTCCTGCAATCCAACTCCATTTTGAAGAAGCCGATCATATGGAGAAGGGAATGTGGTGGCGGTGGTGCCACCAAGTATTGAGATGCGCATTCCCGTATCTACGCCTGATTTTTACCGTCCGAGCCCCCGTAAGGGCGGTTGGCATGGGGGTCGCCAGCCATGGGGAGGGAGAAAGCTGTGGGCTTGCTGGCGTTGGGAGGAAAATTGACTGCCCGGGATCATCCCTCTGTGCTGTAGTCGTGAATTGTGAGTCGGAATTGTGGATTCTTCTGGCGGACTCAAGAACTGCTCAGGAATTTTATTTGTTCGTTCCGCATATTATGTTGTTTTGGGGCAAAGTGATGTTCTCCTCGTCAACCTAAAACTCGTGGTCTCCGAATTTTTCTAGTAATCTTAGTTTTTCCTGCTACCTCCGAGTCCCAAGTTGCTCGAAATGCTTACCTTCTAAAATCTGTGTTTCACTCACTGCTCACGCGAAGCTATTTTAAACTGAGCTTTCCTTGGCATTATGGTTTGCTAATTAAATCCCCAAATGCTAGTGGCTTTTCATGAACCCTCAACCGGAAGCAAACCCCTCTTCCACTCTGTCGTCCGAGGCCGCTACTTACATTACGCCCAAGTCTTGGACTTCATCCATTCATCCTCTCACGTACACTCGGCGACGAGTCTATAGCGGCCAACCTTGCGACCTCCTTTCCGTGAGGCGTCGTTTAAGTTCTGGAAAATGTCTTCTGCACAAGTTTCCTCAAGTAAAAGGATTTAATTCATGAAATTAAGTTTAAGATATTTTGCGATGAGAAAATAGCCTGAATCTATTTGAACGATCAATAAGCCGAACAAGAAGGATTTGGAAACATAACACCCTAGAAAATAAAGTACTTCTTGTAATCTCCCGAGCCCATGCTTTTTCTTCGTAGCCCACTTTTCGTTAACAGCGAATATGCTCTCTTTCATCTTGATGCGAAAGTGGATGCCCGAAATTTTTTCTCTTCGTGCGGGAACAAGTAAAACGACGGGAGCTCGTGGATAAAGGGAAGTTAAAGTAGCAGAGTACGTTGGGGGGTAAGAAGGACGTCGTTTGCAGTGCATGAAAGGGGATGGAGAGGGGGAAGTGGTGCGCGCACAAAAGCTGCGTTTTATTCCTTTCTCGTGATATATATAAAAAAAACTGGATTGCTTAAGTGCGAAGGGGGAAAGGTTGAATGGGGTATCTTGAGCAGTGAATGGACGAGCGAGCGAGTGAATGAGAACGAGTCTCCCTCTGTTGATAAATGGAGGGAAGCGCGGATTGCGTCGCCCTTGGCATTCGAAGCGAGCGGTTGAATAGTTGGGGGGGAAGGATGAATGTTTGAGTGGGTGGTGTTTGGGACTTTCTCGTCTCGGCCAATGCAGTCTCGCTAGAAAGGGCGCGGAGGAGCAAGAGGCTTGTGCCGCCGCAGTGATTCCCACAATCCATCAAAGCGCCAGGCGCCATCGCCAGGTCTCCCGCGCGACGGCGGCGGGAGGGGGCGTAACTTGTCAGTGGCTGTCGGCGCCGCGTCTGCGGGCAACGAGAATGTAAACAGCAGATCCAGTGATCGCGAACTTTTGAAGCGCTCCACCACCCTTTTTTAGTCTACCTATCGATTCCCACGACCATATTGAAAATATCAAACGAGTCTGCTTCGTTCACTCCTTCGCTCAAATTCATCGCACGTGATGACTAATGTTTGATCGTTACTTGTTCCTAGCGGAAAGCAAGATGATCTGAATATGTGAATAGTGCTTCTCGCAATCTTTATTTCTTCTGTGGAGTTGTGAACTCTAAATATTTCTGCAGTGGATGTGACCTCGGATTGAATGACAATACATTTCAAATACGCAAATATACAATTTCATTAAGCTACCCATCATCATCAATTGTGTGAAATTCACAGTGAAGAAATCATTCACCTAGACAGGGATTCGAACACAGACCCCCCGATTTCGTTAAAATTCACAGTGAGAGATGACGCCTGGGTAGCTTAACTGGTAGAGCACTCGGCGCGAAATCGGGGGTTCGAATCCCAGTCCAGGCTAATGATTTTTTCACTGTGAATTTCACACAATTGTCTGTCCACTAGCGGGTAACTCCGTTAAAGTTACTGCGCGGCCAGTTCCGCAGTTCTTTGTACCCATTATCATTTTCGTGAATGGTATATTTGCCAAAACATCATCACGAAGAATTCTATTGAATTTTCGTTCAATCGATGATTGAAGGCCACAGTTAATCTCTGTAATTGGAATTGGATTGGAATTGGCTGATGACCATGCACTAATCACTCCAACGTATATTTATCCAACACTTTGTGCGCACGGAAATACTCTTCGAGTCCTATTATAAAACTTCTGGTGACTTCTAGGGCAATCCGATTGAGGGCTCTTTCACGTGAGTATTTCCGGAGTGCACTGCGACGCTGCCCGTGCCCTCGTCTTCGCTCGGATGAAATAATGGCCCTCCCTTCTCCTTCCCGCTATCTTTGACCTGGGAATATCTTCCGTCTCTTCCCACTCCCACCCTCGCCTTCCCATTCCGGTATCGGGGGCCATCTTTCTAAACCCCTGATCTAATGTTTCGCTGGGAGACTTTATGGTGGCCTTCCTCTCTTGCCGAAGTAAGTTAAGCGCGTAGATAGCACCCGGAACCAGTTTATACGAGACATCCGCCTACCTATATGCCGGTTTATATAAGGTGTATCGTCAGGCATGCATTCACACTTTGGTGCACACATTATGTACCCATCGTCTTCTACTGCTCTCGGTAATAAAGAACAGGCGGGTTGGCCTGATGTGAACTCCTCGCAGAATTTCTCCGCGTTTTATGGATCGGAATTGATCGATGCCCCCGAGAGACGAAACTGCCGCGCGGCCGCAGCTACCCTTTAACTATGCACTGCTAGGCCACTCTCTCCTCCTCTTCCGTATCTCTCTGGTGCAGAGGGAAATTGAGGCCCATGGCGTCTCTTTTCTCAGTTTTCCTTTGCATCAGGGAAGAAATGGGAAGGGTTTAAGGAGCAGTAAGGGGGAGAACGGAGATATTCTCCCTGCATCCTCATCGCTCTCAAATCTTTGGACCGTGCGTTGATATGCTTCGACCTTTCTCGTCACTGCTCCCTTTCCCCGTCGAAAGAAATTTCCTTCCGTTCTTTACGATTCTCGTGATCTTGGCGGCAGAAATTTTATGGCGGTTGGCTCAGCAGCAAGCAGGTCGCAGGATTAGGTCGTCTGGGGCGACGGGTGAGTTTTGCCTTTTAATTGGCCGTTTGTGCGTGCATACGAAGTCGGTGATGCGAATCGAATTTGTTTCAGAATTATGCACATGTGTACATGGTGTGCACAGTGTACTTGGATGCAAAATCTTCGACATTTTTATTGGATGTTTGGTTTTATATGGCATTTTCAGAGAAAAAATATAACAAAATTGTCCGGGGTCGGAGTGGCAACATATAGGGTTCTCTACCAAGGCTTTGCATTTGAAAGTATCTAGTTTATCTGCGGAGACATTTTTAACAGCTTTCGATAGGTTCGTCTCTCGACAAGGGTTGTGTTTTTATGTATATTCGGATTGCGTTACGAATTTGATGGGAGCAAACAGATACCTAGCAGGCATTACCGAGGTTTTTCATAAAGAGCTATCTAAATATGTGGTATGTAATGGTTTTTCTGATCAGGGTATTGTGAGGCATTTCAATTAACCGTTGTCCCCTAATTTTGGCAGTATTTGTGAAGCAAGCAGAAGAGTCTGCTAAATCACGTTTGAAAAGAATAATACCGCGGATTCACATTTAAGGAGTTAGCGACTTTAATTGTATCAATGGAAGCTGTTTAAAATTCTAGGCCTTTATCATAATTATCCACAGATGCGAACGAATTTGAAGTGTTGAAACTTGGTCATTTTTTGATAGGGAAATCTTTTTCGGCTTTCTATAAACAGGATCTGCTTGAATGCAAGATTAATCGTAATACACTGGGAGGTGGTGAAACAAATAATCTCAGCATTTTAGGCGTCACAGGTCAGCGAAATATTTATCAACCCTTCAGATTAAATCAAAATGGAGTACAGAACACCGAAATTTACGGATGGGTGACGTTGTTGTGTTAAAGGGAGAGATATGTGGATAAAAAACTAAAATTTTGAGGATTGAATCGGTGCATCCCGGTGCAAAAGGTTGTTTAAGAGTAGTCACAGTATGCACCAGACAGGGATTCCTTAAGAACATCGTCCTGAAGTTAGTGAGACTGCTATCAGACGCATAGTTCCCCAATAGTAGACGCATAGTGAAGCAGGAATTTCTTTTTTTTCTTTTCAAGGTTTAATTTTCCTAATTTCTATGATTTACTATCCATTTAATATTTATTACTTAATTTTGCAGACGCTTTCCTTTCCATTGACTTCCTACCCCCGAAACATTAGCACCTGGTGACAATCCTCTCCAGGTGGAAGATTTCGCGTGCCTACCAATTTCATGTATGGCCAAGGTCAAGACAGTTTTCACTTTTTACTTCGCTCGTGCGTCCACTCTTGTACCAACAGCTGGGAACAGAGAATGCACGCTCCGCGCATCACACGACAGCCCAGTACGCAACGGAAAAGCAAAAGTGAGAACGACGCTCCACCTTTCTTCGTGGCAGCCCATCTTAATTCTTTTTATAATGCAGTCTAATTGGGATTCAATTTTCACTACTCGGTAAGTCGTTGAAAGGAGAGTTTGAGGCTAACCACTTTGAACAGTCATAATACGGCAACCCGTCCTAAATCGCTTACTATTTTTCAGCGTTTGAAAATTGTAACGCGCTCAAGCTCAGTGTCGTAGCCAAGATTTTTGTTTGAGGGGCTGAGTCTGAATCCTGGGGAGGTCCTCTATTGCTTCAATTTCATTCGTTGACTAGAGTTTATTTAGGTCAAGTGTGCTGGGTGTAAAGTAAAAAATCATTAATGCACTTAATGCCTTAATGTATGCGGTTAAACTGAACTTGGAATAAACAAAAGTTTATAATGGTGGATTTAGACCTGTGAAGAACTCCGCTTTTCATTATTTTGGTGAGAAACTTGCGTTTTCCCTGTTACCTTTCACTTTCGGGGGATGGGGGCTGAAGCCCCTGAAACCCCCCCCCCTGGCTACGAGCCTGCTCAAAGCTAATAATATAATAGAAGTCAATTAATCTATGCTTTTTATTAAATTACCAGCAGAGTATAAAATTGTATTATGTTATAAAAAATCTTTTAAAATAATTTTATTCATGTAGTCGATGAAGCTCTTAGCGTTAAAATAAGTTTTCTAAAATGAACTGTAATGTATTTTATGAGTGCGTCTTTCATTGAAACCAGGAGAGTTTGTATCATCCATTGATGTCTACTTTGTGCCGTGTAGCCAACGTCCCACTGTTTATGCGCCGCCTCTCTTGGGCTCTGGAACCAACCACTTCTGCTAATCCGTCAGGTGAATGCGTCGCAACTCGATATATGGCAGACATGTTCGGAACTTGGATTCTCCGCGTACCTATCTTTTATTCGCAGTGCGAGAGTAACAATTTTGGATCTAACTGCTGAGTTACGTCGTTTTGCGTATTTCATTACATTTCACTTTTTCATTAGTTGGAATCGTTGTAACTGATACGAAATCACCCAAATAAATCTAAAAAAACCCTGAGTTGAATTGGATCACTTCTCTTTGCCGGCGTACTTGCGCGTAGGGCAGATAAAATCTCCACTCCTCTCGCAACGCAGTGCTGAAGGAGCAGCGGCTCAAGGGAGCGTCTCTGGTGTGTTCGTCCAGCATCCAAGCATTGACGCTATCCATTTGAAAAATGGCTGTTCCGACCAATGAGGTGAAAATGGAATGGAGAAGGCATGACAGTGAATGCTCACGGGTAAAGGTGAAGCAAGAGATGCTTGGAAAGTATTTTGTGCCGAGTATGCGTGAACCCAGGAGGTTAGAAAACAAATGTAGGTAACATTTCACTTGAATCTTGAATTCCAATTCCACCGTTACTGTCAAAACAGTTTAGGCCTTAACTCTCGCTTACATTTCATTTAATCGCACTTGATTTTCATCTAATTTAAGTTAAAATCCACAGTCAAGATTTGAGACTGAAAGGTCACGCCCCCTCGGCCCAAAATACTTCCCATTCACCCCTCTGTTCTTGCCTCAACTCCGCTCTCGAGCATTCAAGATCATCCCCCTTTCACTTTATTACCAACCCTTTGACATGGCCTACCAGTCATATTATTTCCCTTGGATTATAACTTAGATTTAAATAAAATCAAATGCAACCAACGGAAACGTAAGCGAGGCCTAAACTGCTCAGCCAGTTATGGCGGAATTATTTTCAAGAATCAAGTGAAACGTCACCTTCATTTGTTTTGTAACCTCCATGGGTCCAAATCCGAGTTCGAATTCTAGGACCCATGGGTTATCTCTGTCAAATGTGTAGGATATCTGTCGTAAAGTTCCTTGTGGTGTCTCGCTGTCGAGTATAATAAATATTTAAACATTTTAGTGTTTTTGTTTTTCTGATGCCAGCGTCAACTTTATTATCAGGTTTAATCCAATAATATCTCTCCAAAGTCTCAGTACGATGGAGATAAGGAAGATATAATTTGATCGGTGCCTTCGATTTACCATTATATGTGCTGTGTGTCAATATAAATGTGCTGTAAAACCTACTTGAACGTACATTGCAATAGAGTACATACTTTTGTTTAGTAGCAGACCAAATTTCTCATTAGTATATCTAAGGTCTCTGGCCTTTACAAGCCCTCATTCCTCAAACATTCAGTAAATTCAATTTCTCTTATTTATTTGTACATTTAGGTTTATATTTTACTTGAATCTTACAGGTAAATGTTTCTCCGCTGTCATCTTAATTCACATACTTGCTAGCGTTCAATGAAATCTATCCATGACAAATGCTTGGTCTGCTTGCTGCAGTGAATATGAAAATGGAAACAAAATGGCGAATTGGCAATGGGTATAGTTGTCTTTCTACTTATAAGGTTTTAGTTTCACCGGTAGTTAAAGGTGAAGGTCAACGCTATCTGACAACTAATCTTCGGTTCAAAGTTAATCGGAAGAAGAGATTTTTAGGATTGAACGTACGCCCTAACGAAAAGCCATTTTTTCAGATTCAATTTTTCAGTACTTTTATATTTTCTCGAGTTTAATTTTTAACTCATATTTTGCTGTGTCTTGTATTCGGAATAACACGAACATACTAAGCACTTACTGAAAAAAGAAACTTCACAGTGTAAGTACGCTTTCCGCATTCCCATTTTGTTTTTAGGAAGTTAAAAGTAAAGGAGATTGAGGTAAATAATTCAAATTCCTGTAACTCTGGTACGAAATTTAGGTTCTCGTAATGAAATTTCTTACCCGGAGTTGCAGAAAGAAATGATCCTCCCGATAGATCCCCCGTTGCAGTGCACGATTCCTTCTCGCCGAGGAGCGCGACAAAAAAGTCCTTTGGAAACTAGGCGACACGAGAAAGAGAAGGTCTGGGATTCCTTATGGCGACCAGGGGGAGAGTTGGGTGGGTCTTGTGAGTGCTTTTGGGGGGAATGGGTGAAAGTAAGGTGCTTTGGGGAATGAGAGGAGTAAGGCGGACAAAGAGAGGCAGAGGAAAGTCTCGCATTACTTTCGCGCTCGCTAAACAAAGGAAGAACGCCCCGCGGCGGCGTTGACCATGTCCCCATTAGAAGGTCACACCGGTGTTGCGTTGCGGGGAGCGAGGCCGAATGGAGTTGACTCGCGCCGTGCATGCCATTGACTTCCCTTCTGAGTCCTGCAGTCGTATAATTGGCGATCGAACCAACAGACCCATTTAGAAGCTTTTCGCCTTTTTAAGTAAAGCGTATGGGAAAATATAGAGCAATGAATGTCGTGTGCTCATTAAGTCCGTTTTACACGGGGCAAGTAATTGCACAACCTGATGCAGGCACGAACGTTCATGTCAAATTGCATCGTGTAATGCTCTGAATTGCAAGAACGCATGCGCGAATGCATGAACGCGAGATGGCAAAATAGCCCCTGCTCTAATGCGAAAATGATTGCACGCCCGACTGAGAAAACATGCAATTTGAAGTTGTGAAATTTTTTTCCCCGTGTAAAACGGCCTTTAAAGACATTTCCCAGAGCCAATTTTAGATTGCTTTTGAGACCGCCTCATGAACGACATTTGAGTCTTTGAATTTTAACCTGTCGAGTTGTGTGATTGGGACTTGGTCGTTGCTGTTCAGAGTTTTGATACAAACCCTCAGCTATTATTTAATATTAGATCATGGTGTCATCACTGAGTGTGAGAATGGCATTGGAACGGCTACTCAAAAATGACTCTCGGTGCAGAAATCGGAGATGACCTGTTATTAACTTATAGTGAGGAATCCTACCAAGTGACTTTCCTTTTTCATCGTGAACGTAAAACCACTGCTCCAAGTAAAACCAGAAAACCTTTCCATTATGCATTTTCCATATGCTTCATGAAATTTAGTCTTTAGATGAAAACTTTAAGTGTTGACTGGAGGGTTTTTAGTAGAGTGGGCATGGAGAAGATAGAAGAGTAAAGGAGAGAAAAGCGAGGGAGACAAAGCTGTGTTTTAAATTGTTGAAATAATATGGAGAACACACGCGGAGGAATGCATGTTCGTGATGATGCTTCGTTGGATGCAGCAAAAGTAGACGGTCAATTATTGGATAGTGCAGGGTAGTAGTGTGGTGCAGGTGTATACCCATGGCAGGAGAGCGAGATTGAATATTTCGTAATAGGAATTTTGGACGATGTGCGAGGAAGCATGAGATGTAAGGAGGTTAATGCATTTAAAATAAGTACGAGATATCGTAGCTTTGTTGGAGAAAGACCACAGATGTGATTCCATGGTGGGGTGAATTGAAGTAAGGCCCCGTTTTAGGCCCTGCCCACATTGCATTGGTAGAATGATTAAGATGAGAAAATATCCGAGAACTACTGAAGGAAGTTACACAACTCTCCCACAGCTTTCATTTAGAAATTCAATGATAGACCAGTGTAAAAAGATGGTTGAAATAAACTAACTTACATATTCTTTGGCATTTTGTGACCTTAAACAGGCCTGTGATATGATGGGGATACCGTACTGCTTTTTGTGTTCCAAATGCCGTGGTTTTCGTGATATTGAGCTACATCATTTATTTTCAAATGATAGATAATGCTATAACTGCTTTAATGTTGGAACTGTTGGATGTTGTGCACCCTATCGTAAATGCGAATGTGTTGGGATGAATTTGGCCCTACTTTCGAGAGTATTTGCTCGTCAAGGCCAGTTATTTGAGTTCACTATCCTATGCTATCATCTCTTCAATATACCATTTCATGCAATGAAATGAATTCGAATGATTGTGTTGTTAGCAATTTGCCGTTACCTGTATCTATTCTAACTTTTTTTACCATGGACGGCTCAGTAGGTCGACTCATTCTTACAGTTAGTATGGATACAATTCAGCCTTGCGGAATGACTCTAGTCCTAAACCAGGAAAACTTCGTATAATTATCTCATTCAATTTGGTTTGGTTGCGAGATCCTATATATCCTCGTATGAGCGTCTCCTGATCCCTCCGTATATTTTTGAGTTGCCCCGCGGAAGAAACTCCGTTTGAAAACATTTGGAAATGTTGAATTATTCGGGAGTAAAACTTTCCCGTGGGGTTAGAAGGAGAAGAAATTTCCCGGCTTGACTGCGTCAAAAAGCAGTTCCCATCGCTCGTCTCCTCATTATATGCTACCCAATTGAATTGCATTAGCTCCCCACTCGTGTGGTACTTATTCAGATGCCACCCGGATGTGTTTACCGCCACAAGAGCCGAGGAGATGCTCCCTCTCTCTCTCCGGATGCCATGGCAACGGACGGGTGGAGACGGTGAGAGAGGAAGAGTCTAGTGGGGGTGAGGTGAGAGGAATCTACTACTACCACCAGCTTTGGAACTTCAACGAATTACTCCCCAGAATTCTCTCCGTGAATTTCCACTCTCTCTCTATCTCTTTTCTTAAGGGATTAAATCCACAGCTTCTGCGTACCCAAAGAGCCTCCAGTCGCCTGTGTGCTAGTGGACGCTGGAGCACCTGATTTAAAGTATGCCTTTGTTGATGAATGTGAAGTTTTAGCAAAAGGAATGGTAGGTAACAGTAATCTTTTTCCTTCCGTATTACCGAGATGCCAAATTTTGTTTTGCTCAATACTTGCGCGAGGAAATAACTTGCTGTAATCAATTAATCTGGTATGCTCATCATTTGTTACGTTATAGTGCCCCGGGGAATCGATGTGGAGCTTAAGTTCTAGCCTTCTTCTGTTTTTAGTTCCAGAGTTAAAACCAACTGTTGTGGTTTTTTTTCCTATTACTTATCTCGTCCACTCTTCTCGTGACATACGATTACTCAATGCGGTAACATCTCTATTAACTCAAGTGTTTGTCACACCTTCCTCTTTATCCTCCAATGGTTTTTCCGCCATCCTACGGATACTCTTAGAAGATTTTCGTTTCCTATAAGTTTCTGGTATAAAAACATCTAGTTCGTTTAATTGATCAATATTTCTGTTTCACTCAGAAAATCTTTTTATGCTGCCAACTTTTTTATGTGAGATCTTTATTTTTTGAGATTATAAACCATATCTTCTGAGAAACCTAATCTTAATTGAATTTCTGCCACAATAGGTTTCGCTGACGTCAGAGGCAGGCTGGGAATAATAGGACGTTCGCGAAGTCTCGCTCGTCCAGAAATGTATGAATAGCAGCTTGCGCGCGTACACACGCACAACAACTCATATTGCTTGCAAATCCCTCGGGCGCTGTGTATATCTATTTTGTACACTTCAGTTCTATCGGGAAAATCAAGATCACGGGGTGGTGACTTTTTCATCCCCCATGGAACTTGAACCGGAGAACCCCTCTCAAATCCCTGGAAACGGTGAAACCCCTTTCTCATCCTGAACAATGAGGCGTGCCCTTGCGTAAGAACCCCTGCCACGCTAACTCCCTCAGGGTGGACGACCGCCCATGAAACCCCTGACCCCACCTCTAGAAGCAAGGAGCCTTCATCTCTTCCATAAGCTGGACGTTGAAGGCTCTTTCTCTTATACTCCTTTGAGACATGACAGGGACTTAGCGACCTCATGGCGAGACATTCGTTTTCGGAGGAAAGTGGTTGTGTGAATCCAGCAACGGTCCTCACGAAGTATTCTCCGCTTCCCCCAGAAAATATATCTTCTTGAATACCATTAGGAAGTGTCTCTTTGTGTCATCCCAGTAAATAAGCATGAAAAGAGGTAGGCTTATGGGATCTCAGCTTTTTTTCCGTGGTTTCATCGAATGTTTTGATGGCGCTCATTGAAATACCAAGCTAATTGAATCGTGGAGCGTAAAATCCATCATGAAAAGTGATCTTAATATGTCAATGTGTAGTAAAATTCTAGTTATTATTAAGTATTTTTGCATATTTCTTCTTGAATGCAATATCAAACGCTTTGAAGGACATAAAATCCTCGTGGCCTCTTTAAATGCTGCTATATTTGATGAATGAATAGTATAATATCCTATCTCTTTCTAAACTTTAATACTTATTTTGGCTTTAGAAGCAGTTTTGGTGCGGTGTTATGTGATATAACAGTTCATCCTTTCATCAAAAATTAGCCAATCTCCTTTCGTTTCAATCTTACAAGATGTTTGTCTCCGATCATCCGACTGAGGAATTTGTATTAGCAGTTAGTTAAGGCTCCTTACGATGAGTGAATGTTATCTCTGTGTATACATTGTTTTCCTTTCCTACCTTTTTATTGTAATCTCGTTCTTGTGTCTGAAAAATACCTGTGCATTTGTGGAGATAACTTGAAAGAGGGGCTGATCTATTACTATTTTCACCGGTAAACATTTAATATTAAATGTATTTGAATTTAACCCAATCGACGTTACAATGAAAAGGGTTGTGCTTCAATTTCTGAGTTGACTAAAACAATATTGTGGCTGTCGTTCAGATGGAACAGAGCTGCAAGCGCGCCGAATGCAGGGCAAGAAAAATGGTATCCGTTATTTCGCTCAATTTTTTAAAGAGAATGAATTAGGATTCCCCTCGCACTTTAGGCTCTCTCCGGCCAGCTCCGCAGGGGCGCCACTGAAGGGGTTTTTAAGTCCCGATCCGAGGCTTTCCTTTTTCTTTGGATGCGGGCGCATCGCTGCGCCGGCACCTCGAGCTACATCCTGAGGGTACGCTAACGTCCGTCCCTGGTTCTCCCTAATCCCTGCACCCTTAGCGCCACCTGCCCTCGAGACATTCTCCCTTCAATCTTTTTCTTCAACCCTTCCCGAGCCGACGTTCTAAAGAGTCGATTAGACTTGGGCCCTTGCGCGCCGAGAGAAGACAGTGGTCGGAGATGCTGCAGCACTCTTCCTTTGCTTCCCACACCCCACCCCCTTCTCACCCCTCTCCTTCTACTAACGGAGGTGAAGGGAGGGCTGCCCTCAAAAAACTCTGCCCGTGTTTAGGCTCCTGGAAGCGATATATCCCTGCCTCCTCCAGCTCTCGTATCCCGTTATTGCCCACAAAACTACCCCTTTTTAAAGTTGAGAGCCCTTCCCTGAATGGTCTTCTTCCTTGCGTCTACGGCAAAGTTCTGGAGGCTCCAAGGACCTGGGAAGTCGTTACAAATAGTACACGTAGGTGGTTTTACTTTGATGACTGTGGCTTTTAAATCTTGTATGATTGTACCTCGTGAACGATGTAGGTAAGTTATTTATACATTTTAAATTAAGAGCACGAAGAGTGCATCCCCATCTTGAATGCTTCACTTCTGCTGAAAGAGTGGTGCGGGGTCGAGGAAAATCTCTAATGTGGAGGATTTAAATTCATTCGTAATAAAAACATAAAACTCAGCGTGCGAGATGAAATAACACAAAAATCAAATTAAATAATAAATAAATTACGATGTTTTTTTGAGAAAGAGATATTATTTTAATTTTATCAGCGGCTTGTTAGTTGCGCACAAACAATGATCTTGTTTTATCAAAATTAGAGTGCCTTCTGTATTTCTTGGAAAAGTTTGAATTAATGTTTGAAAAGTAATCACGGTGTAAAAGGTGCCATTAAAGTATTATTTTATCCGATTTCCTATAAAAATAAATTAAAGCACATGCATGAAAAATGTCTAATTACCACCATGTTTGTTTCAAAATTGGGATCTGTTACTTTTTGAAGTACTGCTGTTGATTCTGCCCTGAACTTTAACTGGGTGGGTCGTACTTCTAGTTGTTTTAGCTGCAAGTATGCCCTAGAAACTCCTTTAGTACTCTTTTAAAGGAAAATAGTTTTTCGTGCGTTATATTTTCCACTCCAGGTGTTGTATATTTTCGATGATGGCAATCTATGGTCCACTGTCGCACGCATTTAGAAACTTACCTTTTCACCAATCATCTATTATTGAATACGTAAAAGTGTACATATATAAGATAAATAAGTGGTTTATTTCAAATTTAAGATATGTAAGTGGTCAATACTTGTTAAAATCTGAAAAACGCTGCGTCATGGCCCTTGAGTAACATCTCAGACAAACTGATTAAGTTCTAGTTAGCATTTATTTGCAAATATCATGACGATTCATTGGAACCAGGAGGTGAGTTAATGAAAAAATTTGCAAATTTAATCTTTATAACTATGCATCGCTAGATATGTGCAGTTATTCTCCCTTAATAAATAGATCCATGAGTAACTTTGGGTCTCAAACTTCCTAGTAGGAATAAAAAAACAGTAATAGCTGTTCTCAATGGTCCTTGATTACCGCTCCAACCGCCTCAATGGGCCGTATCTGAAATGTGGCTATAGTGCTCGCAGAGTACCCATAAACACAGCGGTGATGGTCAAGGAGCGTTCAATTCCACCGCTATTATCTCGGACCTAGTGTGTTATCCTGCAGCGAGTGCGTTCTATGTCTTTCCTCGTGCTTTACCTCTCCCGTACACTCTTCATTTAGTCGCCACAAAATAACCCTCAGGAATTTCGCCCTGAATGACTTAGTGGTAGAGACTGGGCGTACTAGACCGGAGATTGCGGGATAGAGGGTCAAGTATCGTTGACGTGATGTGACTTTTCCATTGCTAATTTCAATACTGGCTGCTTTACCAATAATACTTAATAGTGATATCGACAAAGACGACGTGGTGGATTTCGGCGCGGCCCGAAGCGACAGTGCGTTACGGCGCGAAGATCGATGGTGAGAGGGGGGAGAGAAGGGCCGGTGGTTTCTTGTCTCGGCGCAAGGGTAAAAACCATTTCCCCATCCGTGCCTATCGCCCCCTTCACGCGAGAGTGAAGCCATATTGGGATGCGTCGCTCTTTTCTTTCTCGCTTGCATAGGCCGCGAGAGGCAGTCACCGTCCACCCCATCCCAAATCCCTGCTTCAGCCTTATCGCTGAATTTCCCTTTCCTTCCTTCCTCCCTTCCACTTTCCCTCCCCCCTCGGTCATCCATTCCGTGCGGAGAGGAAGAGAACCCCCCTCACCCCCCCCCCTTGCGGCATCATCCACCCGGCAGCGAATCCTGTCCCCCCCCCTCCCTTCTCTCCCCCTAGACCAACGTCATTCCGTTGCCTGCCCAACGCTTTGATCCCCAGCTACTCCATCCCCATGTTACTGCTTCCTAGTGACTCGATTCTTCCTTCTCCATATTTTCCTGAACACCACTATCAGTTGTGACGACGTGCTTCGATGATATGTAGGAATAGTTATTACTTTTTACACCATCAAATAGTTAAAGCAATAACTGTGCGAATAAATGCAAGATAATGATTAAGGGACATGAATTAATGCCAAAAGAACCAATACCTAGCCCATCTTGTGGTACTTGTTTAGGATAATTATAATATCGCATTCCCGCTTCCTGGATAAAAAAAAAGTTTTGGACAGGTTTTTTCTTAAATCATTCACCGCGCGTCATGACTTTAAAAATGCCATTTATGTTTATGCGGAAATAAATGGATCTGTAAAAAAATTAAAACTGTTGA
The DNA here is from genome assembly GCA_963573305.1 of Pyrrhosoma nymphula. Lineage (NCBI taxonomy): Eukaryota > Metazoa > Arthropoda > Insecta > Odonata > Coenagrionidae > Pyrrhosoma > Pyrrhosoma nymphula. The sequence continues at coordinate 124,671,587 of OY754331.1, read as the reverse complement.
AAAATATAATTTTCGAGCTCGAGTACTTTGCTCCTGTCTTCTTAAAGCTCTCAATTCTAAGCTCTATCACTGTTTAAAGTTGTGGATTCAGAGCTAAATGTGCTACCGAGAGTTTTCTGACGAACAACTGAAAGATGCGTTACAGTTAAAAGACTCTTCAATGCAATGTTTTCAAATAGATGTATATATATGAGCTGTCTTAGTATACAAATATCATTATCTTGTAATACGACCATATATATACCTGATTGCGATAAATACTTCTTATAATTTTATGACATTTGTCTGTTTTGCTTATAAAAATCTTATTAAATATGGCCGAGACGTTTGAGCCATCGGATCTGATCAGAGAAGAAATTTTAGTATTTGCAGATGAAGTCATCAGAAGATAAGCTACGAAAGTGAAATATTTTGCTAAAAATTGCATCTTTGCCTTTAAGGTGAATATATTTATCTTGAGTCAGTGCTGGTTTGTTTGTATTGTGTTTTCCTAACTACTCGCGAAACGTGTTTGAATAAGAAAAGTTTTATCCAGGATTTGAATAAAAATTATTCTCTTTTTTTCAAATGATGTGACGTAACCCCTTTAAAATCTCTTTTTATATTTTTTTTATCGCTGTACCGTTGTACACTAATTCATGCACCCATCTAATCAAACGATTTTCGAATTGATGGCATGTGAGCGTAACTCAGGTGGAGAATTATGGCGAACTCCCCCAAAACTTCCGGTCTCCCGAGGGTATTTCCCTTTGCTGAACAAATTCATTTTAATAAGGAATCAAATTCCTTTGGAGAAAATAAAAAGATAATTCATCGTTCAAAGCAATAATTGGTGAGATAATCACCTGGTGTCTGTAAAAGCCGATGGGAGTTTACAAAAAAGAGCTTTTAGTTCGCTGTCTTGCGCAAACGGAGTGGACGGTTGCCATGCAACCCCTCCCCTTTCACCTCCTCTTCCCCTCCCTCCCCCATCCACCTCTTAAGGGCAGGGTGAATTGCAAGAGGGCAACAGAGGCTTCTTTGATGACGTCGCAACTCTAAGCTTACTCGTAAGAAGCGCTTTAAAGTTTTAATACTCTTGGTATCTTAGAAGCGGAATGAGAAGAAATGTGGATACGTACCTACTTCAAAGTCTTTAAATCTTTAAGTTTGCAAATTGGAAAAAAATATAAATGTAGGAACTGTGTATTATTCCACTTATATTTTTTAAATTAAATGAAGTTTTCAAACTCATGAACTATGATACCACTTATTTGAACCTTTTACCAATCTTGAACCAGTATCTACTCATTTCAAAATTGATAGTTATGTGGATTTAATTGGCTATGCTTGGTATAATACCCTGTTAAAAATTTCCTGTGCATAAACGATTGTGTGTGCCTTATGAGAGAGGAAAATGTTATCATATATGTTTTAATTTCCATTATCTTACTCTTTTAATCACATAAATCCATAAATATACGCGCAGGGTAATGTAATTTGCTATCGAAATTACGCCCACACATTTCTTCGGTCATATTTTTCAAAAGTTGTATTTGGACGTGAATATCCTCTTATAGGGCGATATTCTAATGATTTAATCTTAATAAAATCTTATTAAACACCTTTAATTCCTAGTTGCTACATATGGAGTGTACTTCGGTGTACGTTTTAGGTTTATGCAAATTTATGTCTATCTTTTCTGGTATTGATATTTTTATTCGAGCCCTTATTTTTTATTTCATCTTAATATTATTTTACATTCTCATTTCATTTTATGCCTTTCTTTTGAGCCCTCAAGTTCTCCTGTTCCTCCTGGATTTTTTTATTGCCTTAAAACTGTTCCCCACTAACGTGAAGATATTTTATCGCGAAAAACGTCGGCAAATGGTTCTCCATTCCAAGTAAATTTAAGCCTCAAGTGGGTCAGTTCTCGGTCGTAAATTTTATAACTGACCAGTTGTAATTCAAATGAATGTCACTCGCGGCTACCGAGATAGATGGCTCCCGGCGCCAGAGGGAGCATCTTCAGGTACGGTAAGACGCCCGCGATGCTCTCCCCACCCTTTTACCTCCAAATTAATCGCGTTGAATTTCTACACGGCCATTTCACAGATGTTTTCTTCACCGAAAATTTTAATAACGACTGCTAACTGAATGGCGACTTGATTTGGATGTGGGAATTTCGCGTCTCTTCGTTTTCCCACCTGATGGAGCCATAACAACATTCCTCGCACTCGTCGTCTGCATTCGATATTATTCCTTTATTTGATTGATGTGTCGCTTTTCGTCTCAAGCATATTGAAAACGTAATGGCTTCTTTTGCATCTGCAATCTGCCTTCCCGTATGTGATGAAAGACCGCGAAATGCGACGAGAAGAGTTTCGCCATGTGGTTACAAAGCCGCAAAGTTTCTTCCCATTGGAGAACTGCCTCGCCTCACAAAAAACTTTCTCCATCGATGATTTTCGCCAAAGAGAGTTTGACCTCTCCCGTATAGAGTTTCACGATTTTGAAGCGTGGAAACCAATTGCTCCCCGACCATGTTAACGCGAAATATCCCGGGCGCTTGCCGACGTCAATCCTAGGCGCGCCGTTGGAAAAATGCCGTATCTATTTTTTAAACATTGCATAGTTCATTCGGACTACTTTGTTTAGGCTTCGCCTTAAAATCGCGACCCAAGATCATTAAACTCAAGGATATAAATGACATACGAATGTGCATGTAAAAAAGCTCGAGTTTCAGAATGAATTCCATGGTATATGTGTCAGACCCAAGTCAAGCACATAAGTAGTCGGCTAAGGTCAGCAAAAAACCACCATTCCTATAGCTTTAAAATTTCCCTCTATGAAACTTGTGAAAGTATGGAAGTTACTATACACAGTTTTATAGAATTTCATTTTTGGGGAACGGACTTTATTTCCTAGAGCCAGTAACCAGCTGACAAGCTCATAATTTAACAGTTGCTTTCATTCCGCAATCTCAATGATAGAGAAAATTTTAATAATAATTGTTTAATTTTATTGTAATATGCGTTTATTGTCGTAGACCTTATATGACTCATTGACATTTTTAACGTATATATATTTTTAACAAAAATTGAAACAAATTATATCTTTACTGGGCAAGGGTGAAAACAATAAATAAATTGAAATGTAGACCTTGCACTGAATAGAATTTTCGAAATACAAAAGTGGAAAAAAAAAGAAAATAAATTTTAAAACAAAAATCATATATCATATGAATAGTCGGTCGCCATACTGGGAAACAATATAATTGACATTATTAATATGTGACAATACATATTACATGATTACAAGATTACAGACAGATTACAAGAGAAAAAAAATAAATTGAGTAATAACTCTTGAGTTGAAGTCTTATTGTTATACAAAAGTGGAAACAAAAAATAAATTAAAGAACAAGATCTCATTTCTAATGTAAGAGAAACAATTGCACTTTTCCACAAAAAGGTTTATTGCGTACAACGCGTTTCGGCTCACAGAGCCATCATCAGGTACAAGACTTCTTGTGAATGGTTAAGTCGACATTCTAGGAAACAATGTAGTTAACCTGCATTATGTAGTTGAAAACAAAATTTACATAAATTGTACGGCTAAATGAATTACATTAATTGCTTCCTAAAATTCAATTTCACATTCATTCATTATAAGTAATGTACATTATTGCAATATCAATGCCATTGATATTATGGATAAATCACATAAGCAAGACTAATCACTCCCAATCTTAGGTAGGTGTCAGGAAACGCGGTTAGCTGATTACTCTTTAAATTTACTTATCAGTTAATTCACCTTCTTTTTGTGTTAATAGCATAACAAGTCTATACGTTTAGAAACTGATCACCTATTTACATTGGATTCAACAGTGAATTAACTAACGTATTTGAAACACGAGAGTCCCTTATTTCGTCATTTCGGTGAAAGCACGAGTCAAAACCGCTCTTTCGCGCCGGAATAGCTGAACGGAAGCACTCTCAGTCCTCGGATGAAGCAAAAATTAAATACAAAAGATGTAGAGCATGGTGATAAATGGGGTCCACTCCGTCAGGCATCATGACCGTCACCACTATGCGTTTTGAAGATCGGCCTCGTCGTAGATTCCATCATCAATGCGCCATACTTGTGCATCCACTTTTTTTATAACTCTCCTAAACGGGAAACATCCGGCCTCCACCTTTATATTTTTTCCCTCGTGAAACAGGGAGTGCGACGCTAGAATAAAAAAAGAAGTGAGTCTTGTGCACTAGCGTTCGTAGTATAGGGACGAGAAGAGTGGGAGCATTGAGGTTGACGAGCTCCCAGATGGCGCTGGGGGCGACGATCTCATGGACGATATATTCATTTTGAAAGCGGCAGCCGACTGGCCGGGCGGTGCGATTTTCCCCTATTTTCATGTTCCATTTTTCGTCCTTGCTCTGGCACGCACGCTCGGATGCACGGCGGTGCACTCGGTCGGTGCACGGTGAGGTTTCGCTCCCAGGGTTCTCTTAAGAGGTGTTTCGCGTGGGCGGGCGATGAGTAATCGCTCCGCTAGAGGGAACCGCGGGCGGGCAGAATGTCGCTGCTGCGTCCGTTGATTCGTGTTCGTGCGTTCGGGAGAGTGCTTCGACGATTGGCCGCCGTGAGTCGCGCCAGTGCGCGTTGCTAATTGACGTTGATGGATGGGTCCACGCGGCGGTCAGCGCCGCGGCGCGGTCGGACTGGCGAAATTCCACTTAGTGATCGTGTCCGCTGAAGAGTTGCAGCACATGCACAGACGCACGCACGTCTTTTGGAGCGAGAGAGAGAGAAAGAAAATAGGACTCTATCCCGTAGGGATTTTAAAATTTGGGTTATCGGAAGCCGGAGTTCTTTTTCGAAGGCTGAAATGGATCTAAAATATGCTGTAGTTTCCGGGAATTTTAATCCTCGGAGTAAAACTGCAGCTGATGATGATATCAGACTCGCGCAGAACTGTTTTTAGTAAGGACACCTCAATGGCTGCAATACAGCAGAGTCTCACCGATGCTTCAATTTAATCAGTCTTTCTGTCGGCGAGCAATTTGTTATTGGTTACATTCTGCACTGACATATCAGATTGAGTAATTGAATTAAAGCTCATGGGTATATTTCCTGAAGCCAGTCTATGAAAGTTCCAAAAGTTTTGGCTTACAACTTTGCAAATCCGAGTAGACTCCCCGATTTATATGGACTTTGATGGTACGAAGGTTTCATGGCCGTTCTCAGAGGTCCTGATAGTCCAACACTTTTTCTGGACTGTTTTCGTTTTCTGGTGCGCGAAATTGAAACATTCCATCGCTAAACAACATGGAACTGTATAAATATTTTTTTTATTTTTGCATTTCCGCACAGGACCCGATATGACAGTTGGTACTTAGCACATAACTCCTAGTGGTGTATTGCGGGCAACTGCAGATAAGCTTCCTCTCTTGGTAGTTCTTGCGAAAGGGATGCTAACTGATGTAGGTGAAGTTTGAGGAGTAAGAGGTGAAGCGTGCCTCAGGAATTACTTGACCTTGGTTTCTCGAGCGTATTTCTAATTCTAATGAGCCGTGCATGACCTGGAGAGCACCGTAACCTTAACTAGGGATAGCTACACGTGGTATGTGTGCAAGAATAGATCGATTTTCACCACTCTTGAACTTCCAAACGCCTCATGGTGGCAAGATTTTTGGGGTGCTAGTAAATCATGCCAAATTTCAGCAAAATCAAAATAAGTCCTACGCTGCCTAAATGCAATTGAATTTTGAAAATTTGCCAAAAATCAGTCGAAGCCTAAAAATATGCTCGGATAAAACTGTTTGAGTTCAAATATTTCACCGGGTAGTAAATGTAAAGCTAAAGTTTCCATTAAATATCTGAAAATATTGATTTATTTCACTAAAATACCTGCTGCTACGAAGTAAGACAAAGTTAAATAAATTCGGCAAATTATAGGAAAACCGCTTGAAACTCCGGCGCTTCGATCGGCATAAAACTTCATATAATACTTATACGATTCAAAATTTTCATGGCTCAAAACATGTGGTTTCTTTTCATTTTCCCCCGCACAAAGTATCAGACAGTTCTTTGAAGCATGAAAGGGTTGTATTTTTTAGAGAACGTTCATGATTTTGTTGGAAATACAAAGTATTTTATTCTTTTGTTGCTCAAGTGAACTTTTGAGCATTTTTAACGACAGAATTACCTATGAGTCAGCGCTAGGTGGCTGGATTTGAGTTCCAGACGTGCCACTTCCCATTCACCCAAACATAATGGGCATATTTTATTATTTTACAAGACTTTACCTATACTGCCCTAGTTTTTAATGAGTTAAGTGTTTTACTCTATCTGTTTGCACAATTATCCGTCCCGAAGTACTAAAATTTGGTTTCGTTTCGGATGGGTTGAAGAGATCACAATAAAGACTACTCGTCACATTCTGTAACTCGTAAGTCGAGAAGTTTTCTTTTTTCCTTTTTTATTTATCTATGAAGGCTTTCCGTACACAATCTTACGGAGTATTCCAGACGAGGCTTAGCAAGATCCAAGTAACATCACTCATTCACTTTTTTACCCGAGGACCTTCCTAATATCGCAAAAAGTTTGCATAATATGTCCTAGTCTGTTTGATGCAGCGCTGCAAATGTTTCGTATTTGATTTTCCCACGTTTGGTCTTGGTGATATAGATAGTGTAATTCCAAGGTGCTTGACTTTATCTTATACATTATTATTTACTCCCCCAGGGCTTAGATGACAAATAAGTCATAATCGTCTAAAACTTGCCCGAATAAAACCGAATTATAATGTATTGTTACGTTTGTAACATTCTCCTTCACGTACTCGGCAAGCGTCAAGTTTCAATTCCACGAAAATGGCCGGAGACTCGGGAAGGGTTGGTTAGTTTTCGCAATTGTATCCGACCCCCATTGGATTAGTGGCTGCACTGCGATCGTGTGGTGCGTTCGCAATGATGATTATGGCCTTTTGCGTGCGTGCGTTTAGTAATTGATTTCGTCTCGGCCACGCAGGCAGGAATACACTTGATTCTATTTATCGCCGAGCCCTTAACTCCACCGAGTACACCTATGATGTTCAATCAAAATCTATTTAATTTTCTTTTAGTGAATACTTTTTATCTACTTTTTTCTCAACTTATTTTCAACTTCATGGTTTATGATTACTCTGTTACCATATTATCGAACTTTTCTACTTATCGGTGTGGATTTATAGGTGTCTTTTAATTTTTTAAGGATGTAATAAATGTGATTAATTCCCACCTATTTTTCGTTATCCTTGAATATTTAGCTGGCATCCACCTCAGCGAGCCAGACGATGGATGAGTAGCCCTTGAATTACAGAAAGTTGAGCCGGTTTTGACGGGACAGACAATTTGAATGTGCTCTCCATCTCTCTGTCTGTCTTACATATTGTTTCATCAGCCGATAGAGGGGGAAAATACATCGTCATTAGCCTATTACTCAGAGCACGCAAGGTAGAAGTAGTAATCTTACTAATTTCACCAGTAGATATTCGGAATTGAAATCTTAGGGAATGATAAGACTCCCCAGTATTCAAAAACCTGCGAAAAGTACAATATTTTTACATTTACATTTTTATACTCATTCATAATACAGAATATATGAGACAATTTTTTTGAAAGTATTCTCTGATGAAATATTCCCTTCTTTCAATAGTAGACTGTAAAAAACGCTCGAAACAAATTAAGGAACCATGATAGGAGAAAGAGATGTCTCCGACAGGGTCAGAGGCTGCTTCCGACTAGAAAATAAAAAAATGGTAGCTTAATGAAAAGCTATCATTCCTACAATTCATGGTGGACCCCCAGGGAAACCAGATCAAATGATATCGGCTGATGAAGGAATCACATCCGAAAGGGAATCCCAACCGGATTTTCAGCAGACGGAGCAGACCGAAAATATATGTGTTAGTGCAGAAGTTGCTTCCTCAGTAAACTCGGAAGACCGGGTGAAGAGAGGAGGAGCCAATAGTATTTTTTTAATGCCTTGGGGAAATTTGAAGGGACTCCTCGAAAAAGGGACAAATAATGCAAAAGTATAATGGAAACTTTACTAGCAGTAGAAGAGGATGATGTGGAAATATTTTTTTTAAAGTATTGCCAAAACAGTTAAGGAACTCAGTCCCAATTTTATTACTCGGGTATAAAATGAAAACTTTAACACTCATGTCTAATTTTGAGAGTGAAATGTTAGGCACGAGGAGAGTCACCTGCGTAGTCCTTCATTTTCCACTAGTTTTTCCACACCTTCCACATTGGCCAGTGAATGAACTCCATTCAGTGGCAATTCTTTACCAACCTCACCAGTTTATACCAATACATATAACATTTATGAAAGAGTGGAAGCGAATTCTTTTAGTTTCGGCAGTTAAGTTTGTTTGTTTAAATGTGAAATTTAATCATTTACTTCATATGTCCAAATAATTTTAAAATACATAGATTTAATTTCAATTAAATGTAGCGTGCATTAATTTACAACGTATCTCAAAGTAAGTGCAAACTTTTTATCTGGTTCGACTGGGCAGAGATGTCTGTCGCAATTTGTCTTCCATATGTCGTCCGATTTCAAACTTAAAATGAAACTGAGCTGGGAGGGGTTCAAACGAAAACATTCGCGAAACGTCTTCCCGCAAATGGTTTTCAATCAATGTGGAAGGGTATCCATCATCACTACTTGTTTTATATATCCGATTATCAGATTTTCTCTCAGAAAGAAAGGCTTTCTCTGCAACGCCATCCTCGTCTTTTCCTTGCTCAATAGCTCAAAAGCAAGAAAACGCTTGTTTTCATACTCATGGTCGTCATTGTTCATGAGCACATACAGCTTGAGAGTGCGGAGGATACTCAACTCATGGATTAAGAGCCTAATCGCAGTCGCTTGTAGAAAAACACCTTGGTAAGTGATTACCTGCGATGATCGCGGAGCGTGCATACCAGTGCATCCTTGATGTCCATCCATCCGGCTGGACTCGGCACGCCCTGCAACTTGCGTCCGCAACCTCCGCCTTGAATATAACGCGGTGGTACACGAGTGTGCTTATGACACCATCCGGGCACGCGAGGACGAAACCCTTGAAAAGCTCGGGCTAAACCTAGCCCACTGAACAAATAGCCCAATAGCCACCTCTACCTTTCCGCCACTACTCATTCACACTCCCCCCCACCCACCCTTCTACCCTTTCCTCCCCAGTGTAACAGAGCAGGAGCTTCTAGTATTCTATCGCCTACGATGACGGCTTCCCCGTCAAAATGTCCTAGTTTTTATTCAATAAGATGCCACAGGTGTTACAAGCTAAAACATAGGCACAAAGAAAAAGAAACTCACACGTCCGTTTGTTTGAATTTTCGGTGGTACAACCACCATCTTCCGAACAAGAGAGAGTAATGAATGAAGGGACGGGTTAGGGTAGAGGAAAGGAAAGGGAGGGGCAGATGAGGAGGGGAATGGAGGAGAAAGAGGGAAGGGAGTGTAATGAAGTACATAATGCCAGAGGGATGGAAGGCTTTATACAACCAGTTAAAAGATAATTCCACTGATTTCAGTTCGAATGGGGAAACAGTTGGGGGGAGGGAAAAAGGAATTGAGACATTTTAGCAGTGGTTGAAGGATTTTTTTATGGAACGAGATGTGTATCGCAACGGTAAGAGAAGCAGATTGGGAAGGGTTCTTGCAATTAGAGCAGTGATTATTGATACGTGTGTTGAGAGGAGTCCAGGATTTGTCAATGTAAAAAGTCGGGCAGAGTTAGCATTGTAGGTGGTAGACCACATTGCTGGTGATGCAAGAGGAGAGAGGAGGGAGAGTGATGGAGAGGCTGGTGATGGAGGAGTTGGGAGTAGGGGCTTAGGTAAAGATAGGACATAGTTTGCATCTAGCACGATTTCAGGGGGAGGATGTGAGTATAGAAACAACAGGGGTTTTCGAGAGGGGCTTGGTGGATTTGAAAACATCGGACAAGTTTTCAGGACGCCTATAGGTGATTGAAGTAGGCTAAGAGAAAATGTTGGCAGTGACGGCGTGGTTTTTACGGATGGGATAATGGTCTTGCAAAATGGAATTAAGGGACTGTTTGGGAAAGCCGTTTGGGAAATAGGTGGTACAAATGGAGAGGATGTGGGAGTCTTTGTTGGGATATAGTTTGGTGGAATAGGAATTTTTCTGAATTTTGTTATGAAGGAGGGATTCAGGGCAACCACGCCTGAGGAGGGAGTGGTGAAGGTTGATAAGGAATTTCTCGTGGGAATCATCTTTGTTGCAAATGCGATGGCCACGGATAGATAGGGAGTAGGGGAGGGAGCGCTTGGTATTGGAGGGGTGGAAACTGCTGTATTGAAGGTATTGCTGCTTATTACTAGGTTTGATGTGAACGGAAGTGTGGAATTTAGAGTCTATATGCGAGTTTATCAGTACTTTTAGAAAAATCCATAAGCGTTCTCCATTTCCCTTTTATAAAATATATAACACAAGACCAAAGAAATATATGGTCATCTGTGTCAGTTTTCTCCATTTAAAAGTATGAAAATTTATGTCATATTATCTGGTAGTAAATTTTGGACGGATATCGATACCGTCCATTATCTGGCACAATAAATATGTAGTCTCCTGGTTATGCTGAAAATAGTGATTTCATTTGCTGTTAACTTTAAAGATACGAACTCTGTTTTTGGCGTCGTCGTCTGTCAACAATTCGAACTGAAATAGGTGCGAAGCGTAATTGCATTTCAGATATCGCTCCTCCTCCAAGCCGAGAATTGCCGCATCCCATGTCTAAGCGGCTGAGGACGGTAACTGGCGCCTGGGATTCTCTTGAAATTCACTTGGTGCAGCATTGCAAACGCATCCCGACCGGTTGCAGCTCAGTCGGGGAGTGTTTAGCTAAGACGAGGTGTGAGGGGGTTTGGCCTCCCTGCGGTGGGAGAAGAGAAGAGCAGTCGTGTGTGTGTGAGGGAGGATTCGCTCCTAAGGGTGCGCTTTAGCGGCAGCCGATGGTGACGGGTGGTGTGTGTGGCACGCAGGGATGATCTCCTCTCTTCCTCATTATTCCGGTGTTTTCAAAATTGAAGGCGGAGGGGCTTGGGAGAGACCGCCTCTGTTCGATGGGATGTGCACAGTGCCTGCAGGGCAAAGAAAAAAATCAAGAGGTGGAGGTAGGGAATGCAAGGAGGGGGTCGCTTTTCTCCTCTTATAATAATCCGCCGATGAAAGAGAACGCGTTAATGGACGTGCGAACGAATCTGGATAAGGAGCTCCGTGACCCCCCTGCACGCCTCCCCCCGTGTTTAATAAGCCGGTGGTGAGTGACGAATGAAAGGCCCCTACTATTTATCCCCTCCTCTCCTTCCTACCATCCCGTCTGCTACGTCACACCGTACCCTCCCTTCCCCAAGGGGGCGCACGCGAAACGCGTTTTTGTTTTTTGCGAGGGAGAGCGCGTGAATTATTGAGTGGGGGCGCTTCTCCTGTTCGGCCCCCTTCTCCTTCCCTCCCTCCGGAGACCGTGGGTAATAAATAGGAATGCTGCTTCTCTTTGGAGAGGTTCGAGAGGCGTTCGGGGGGTGGGTGGAAATGGAGAGAATGAGGCGAGGCGCTTGCCTGTGTGTGTGTGAATGAATTTTGGATGTCCCGTCATTTCCCAAAGAGTGGGAGACGGGATGAGTGCCTCCACGTGAAAAGGTGGGCGGGGCGGGGAGGGGGTTTTGAGCATAGCAGAGGGAGACCGGCGGCCCGTCAATGTGCCTAATAAATGCGGGGAAGATATATTCGCGAGAGCACGTCGACTTCTTGATGTGAGTCGAGGAATGATTGTTGGAGTCCTCTGGTACGTTTCTGAACAAAAGTAAGTAATTATTTCAGATTTGCCAAAATTTTGAACTCGAACGAGAGACACCCGCTTAGGGACGTCTGAATTCGTGAAATTCGCTGAGAAAATATCCTCTTTAAAGAGAGATCGCATATTATCATAGCCTTCATTATTAATTTTATTATACTTGTAGCCTAGTGCTGTGGAATTATTTTTTACTGTGAATTTCATAGATAAATTGAATTTCTACAGGTTTACCTTTGTGGAAATGATTGAGCTTTATATTTTGAAAATGAGAATTTTGGAAAATTTCTGCATTCATATTTAACACATAGTATAGCTTTAGTGATTGCAGTGCCAGTTGAAAATTTTCCAGGTGCCCATGAAAACAGTATTGTTATTGCTGAAACCATGGTTGAAGCTTTGTGGAAAGTTAATAGAGTTCCCCTTCTCGTGTTATGGCTATTGAACCACCTCTGTGGTTGGATTATAATAATAGGATTATAATTATCTTCCTGTTGTGAAGAACTTTAAACGTGGAGCATTACCGGTCCGTGCCTTCTAATGCATAATTAAAGCTCCAATGGCAATTTAACCTCGGGGTCGATGGTTTTTTATTCACTGCCTTAACTTCTCCACTTCGGGGTTATATTGAAGTTATCCCCGCACATAACCATTTATTGACTTTTAAATGAATATATATTTATATTTTGAAATGATCCCCACTTGTCTCCATTTTATTCATTAAGTATCTCTAATTATTTTAATAACTTCTGCTTCATTCACATCGTGAAAAATGGCTACTGATCTTTTTCTTCCGCTCCCACGCTTGCCAAACATTTTGCCTCGCTTTTAAACCCACCCTCACCTCTCACTTCACCATCCGTCCTCTTTTGATGCCTCTTTCGTAACACCGGCACCAATTAACTTTCCTATCATCATTATCTTCTTCTGTCTTATCCGGTCTGGACGTTGATTCTCTTCATGACAATATCTGATTTACAAGACGCAGGTTGGAATAGTTCCACCGACTTGGCCCCTTACCTCTTCCTCAGATTGGCAAGCCTGGGAATTCTTCTTCTATCAGGGCCAAATATTTTTTCAATCTTCTTTTGTAGGGTAGCTGAAGAAGTCAATATTTATTCCGTTTCTCATTATACATCCACATTAGTTCGGGTTGACGATCAATTCTGTGAATCACTTCTTCATTCGTCACTTAATCCACCCAAGAGATTCTTGTAACGCATGTGGAGAGCCATATTTCAAAGGCTTGAATCATCTCCTCCATGGCCTATGCCAAGGTACATCTACTACATACCCTGCAAGCCACCTCAAGGGTGTGTGGCAGGGGGTGAGTAGTCACCAACATGAATTACACTATGCATGAAAGTTTATGTAACTACGACTATTGATACATTAGCATAAATCGACAATACCTGTCACGAGATGAAGCCTCACAACAGTGCACTACACTACAGATATGCTACCAATGTTAGAGGGGCCGTTAGTATTTATGTACATTGCAACTACAGAGATTCAAGAGTTATGCTGAAAAATGCATAGCGTGCTGTAGGTACTACATTTAAGGATACATGTCTTTAGTGAGAAAGTTATATCTCTCCCTATACACAGAGGCTTCATAGAAGTAAACGCCGCTCTGGCTTTTTCGATCCCACATTAGATTTTGAACTCCTGAGAAAGATCCCAGTCCTCGATGCGTTGTACGCTAAGTAAGTAAATCTCGATACTCGCCCGATGGGGTGATCATCAGCTTGGAGAACAGTTGTTTAAGTTGGTTCCTTTCAAACTGTCAGTTGGTTGAGTTGGTTCCTTTCAATCTCTCCCTAAAACTTCCACGTTTCTCGTACTCACGTCCAAACCTTACCTTCTCCTTCAGAAAGAATGTACAGGAGGACCGCCCGAAAGCCTTCACCCATCGACTTGAACGCCATGTTTGAATCAACTTCACCTTTTTCATCCTTTGTCTATCACACATCTGGAAAGACTCCGGTCAACTTGTACCATCCATAAAATAGAATATCTCCTGAAACTATCCCGGCGGTGTCCCAGTAAACCACTTTTAGTATTTCTTTGCTTCTTCTTGCTATTCATTCTCCTCATTGTCTGATGCTTGAAGACATTTGACTTATTTGCTCGACGCATATTCTTAATTCGTTTTTATTTATTTATGTATTATACTGATACTGCAATTAGACATTGTCTGGTGGCAATATATCATTAGTTTCGGTTGAAACAAAATTAATAACAAGGTTTAAAAAATATATATACCTACATACAACATCAAACACTCCTCTTGTTTTTTATGAGTAACAATTTTTTAAAAATATTTACATTTCCTGGTAAAGGTTTTGTGAGTTCTTCTGGTAATTCATTCCATTCCAGGACCCCACGATTTAAGAAGGAGAGTTTGGCAGCATTCGTTTTTTGCCTCCTTAATTTTAGTTTCAGCGGGTGGTCATTTTTTCCCAAAACATTTGGTGGTTCCAGCCTCTTCTCCAATTACAACCAGTCTGGATGTTTTGAGTAGCATTTAAACATTCCCACTAACCTATTTACTTTCCTTCTATCTTGCAGTGGACTCCACCCCAATTCTTCTAACATGCTGCTAACACTATCGGTAATTTTTTGTCTCCCCAAAACGTACCTTGCTGCCTTCCTTTGGACCTTTTCCAAGCTCTTTGCCTTTCCTTTATCATGGGGATCCCAGACATTCGTGGCATACTCAAGCATTGGCCTAACGGTAGTGAAATATGCGAGCTCTTTTACCTTTTTCTGGCATTTATTTATGTTCCTCATTACGTAGTGGAGGTATTTTAAACGCTCTCCCAGCTATTTTTTCTATGTGGGGCCCCCATCCTTTGTTAACATGACGCCCAGGTACTTACAACTATCTGACTTGGCTATTACGTCTCCATTTAAATTATAGTCAATATTATCACTTACCCTTTTATTTGAAAATTGAATATACACACTTTTATTGCTGTTTATTTTTATTTTGTTATAACTTGACCAACGTTGAATTTAGCTATGGGCTCTTCTAGTTTCAATTATACTTCTACCCCCAAAAGAAACGTTAAATCGTCAAAGTAATTGACGTTGGTTCTTAGGTTTCCGCGGCGTTCATCAGCACATCTTCTCTCAATTTTTCTGGGTTTTAACCGAGTGCGATGACTTTGGAGACAACAGTTTCAGTTCTATCCCAATCATCATCTTCCGGTCTAAGACACCGGGTTAAGATTTGAGCCACCTTTATTATATGGGGTATCCCGCTTATTCCTTTCTCAGAAGCACTCTTCCGAGCACTATGCGGAACATGCCTGGGATGCCCCCTGCCACACACCCCTGAGGTGGTTTGCAGGATATTTTGTAGATTTACATATATGTCTATATCTATATCACAAAATATGTCAAAATATTGGAAAGAATTCAGAAGCAATTATTTAGACTGCTTTTCTACATAGAGTATAAGGTATAGTACCCTAACTATAAAAACAGTATACCTTACAACAATTTATGAAACTTTTATAGACTCATAAAATTACATGAAAGAAGAAAAATGATGGGTTACATATTTTTTATGTTTGGTAATGATATTATAAATACTGGAAAAGATTTTGCAATACTTAATAAATTGAATTTTTATATCCCAACGTTTAACCAAAGACACAAACCAACTTCATTAATTTTAGAAAGACAAAATACTGCTGCAATTCTCCTTTACTAAGAATGTGTAAAGAATATAATGATGTATGTAAACACTTGGATTATTCAATGAGTAAATGTAGTTTTAAATAGATTGTGAATTTAATAACTCATAAAAATATATTGTCGAAGTAAATGTGAATGAAAATAAGTGAATTTAGTGTAAGTTGTATATGTGTATATGTGTATGGTGCTGTTAAGTGACTTTTAAGTCAACTGTAAATATTGTGATTCATGAAATTCTATTACGATTATTTTTTTGTATTGAGAGAGTATTAGTGCATTGAAAGAGAGATGTTACTTTTATTTTTCTGGCCAAATTTAACTTTTATATCTTGTGTAAAGATATTTTCCCACAATATACTGGGAGAACGTAAAATAAATAAATAAATATAATAAGATACTGTAACTGTATGGATACGCTAAGACTTGTGCCTAAAGAACCTTCATAATGCATTGACTATATTTTTTAAAATTTTTAGATATATAGAGAGGGTAGGTATCTGTCTCCTGTATTGATGTAATTTGGCGTTTTTGTTATTTCAATTGTTTCCTGTATTAGCCTTGGGTAGTATCGTTTCGCACTAGCAATGATTGTTGCTTCGTCAAAAAGTATGTAATGGCCGGGTTCAATCCAGGCATGTTCCGCGATGGCGGAAAGTTAAAGCTGCTTCTTCTTCTTCGTTGCCCTCGTGTGTTACTGCAGGCAGACTTTCATTGCTCTGATAATCACTCCTATATACTGCAACACACCTCCGGTGGTGTTATTTTCAACTGGGTCTAGATCCTCAAAATCGCGGAAGCTCAATTCTTCCTTCTTATTCACAACACGTCTTGTGTCCACGTCCCCTCTCCCCCTTACCTATCTCTGTTTCAGCCTCTCCAGAATGTTAGGTGCTTTGCAATTGGGAAATTTAGGGCATAGTCACGTAAATAAATACAATGGGCATTGACCTTCTTAGCAAATAAATTTAATGGTAAGTTTTACTCGTGAAAAAATTTCAATGCCGTGCAAAACTTGCAAGATTATTTAAAAATGTATGTAAAATGGTTTTCCACGAATATTAGACCAAAAAAAATTGAACTCAACTAGCCACTTTAAATTAACAATTCATTGAAACAATAATTAACCATTAACCACTCAATTTTCTATTCTTAATGATTAATTTGCACAGTTTACTAATCCCGTCTTGGAATAAGGAAGAATTTATCTCCTTCAATATTCCTCTTTCTATTCTCCTTTCTCTCTTTGTATGTTCCTATTCTTTTAGGAACCTTTCTCAGTTCAAATAAAAAAATCATTCGCGTTCACTTATTGCTGTATCGTAGTAGTCGCCGTGCTGAAGATTTCTCCTTCCTCTAGTAGTTGACCATCAATCTCCAGGTGGGTTGCACTCGGCAAATCGGCACATCCTGCCTCCCCTTAAGTAGCTCTGGGGCTCCCGTTTATGTATTCCTTCGCAGGTCCTCCTTCTCCGTCCACTCCTCCGATAGGCATTCTCGCTTAATTCAGCGTTTTCTCGGGTTACCTCTTTACTTCTTTCCGGCATGCGTCCTTCTCCCTCAGTGCATGATCAAACACCTGTGCGTCCACCTTCTCCATTGTTGTGTTGTTGATGTCGTTACGACCCGTGAATATTTAGAGTTGTTTAACAAATAGAATCCCTTTTATGTTTAATATATACTAAATATTTTTGTTTTAAAGTATTTCTTTTTCGAATATTTTACTCTGTTGTATCATTTTCTCTATTCTAACTATTTCCCTGGTCGCAAATTATGTTCAGATTGGTTGTTAATGGATGTTGTTTTGTTTCTATGCGCGCTCAACAGTCGGCTTAACGGTCATGACCTTGCAGTGTACCGTTACAGTGCGCTTTTCCTCATGAACGTGGTACTCGGTTGACTTCTTCGTGAAGATCATGCGGTAATCCTTGGGTCCCGGTCAGACGCGTCCTCTGTCTTTGTCAGTTAGTAATTGCAAGAGCGAAATGGTACTACTCGAGGATAATACAGGAAGCAATTGACATCACAAACACCTCCCAATAACATCAATATCGAAGACGGATACCTAACCTCTCCTTATTGCCTGGAAGACAGCTATCCGAGAAATAAATAAGCGGAATACCCTATATAAAAGTGGCCCAAATCTTAACCCGGTGCTTTCAACCCTGAAGACGCTTGTTGTAATACAACCGAAACAGTCGTCTCTAAAGTCAACGCACTCAGTTAAAACCCTGAAAAAAGGGAAAGTAATTGACATTCAAGAAAATCGTTGGAATGTGACTTCTAAGCCACTTCAGCGGCAGATGATGCACTTTTTAGTATCTACTAGGCTTGTCGAGGTTTCAGTTTTTTTACGATAGGAGCGGTGCATCTATTGAGGAAAATGCGTTTTGTAATTGTTTTTCTACGGATAATATTCTAACATTGCGTCCGCCGCTAAAAATCCATCTCCTTGTTTCTTTTCGAGGCTTTTTCCATTCAGCGTCAAAATGGATTCTTCTCTCCGGCTTCCGTGTCGATTGCGTCATTTGCTCCGAAGCGGAAAGCGACGGAAGATGATGCCCTTTCTCCTCCAGCTCTCTTTCTCTCAAGATGTAGAGAGAGAAAGAGACAGACAGACGTATACAGCAGGGAAGCGTTATCTTTCTGCTGGATTCCGTCCGTCGTGTCTGAGAAGAGGGAATACGAAATTTGTGTGAGTCGTGCATTCACGGCTTCCCTCCACCTCTGATGCGGTGAAAGGTTTCGCTGGCAAAGAAAGGTTTATTCACGTGAAAATGTTACACTGTTCCCTCTTGATTTTTACATGCCTGCGAAACAAAAGGTAGCGAAGGAAGATTTTTGTATTCCATGCGCAGCTATTTCTTTTATCCGTTTTGATGCGTGCGTGGACATTTATCTGCAGTAGTGTAAGAATTTTTTGTGGTGCATATCGTTCAATATACTTGCTGAATTAATTTATATGTAATTGACCCCTTTGCTGGAAATTCTTTCGGTGCGAATGTGAATGGAAGAGTGCGTGAGGTCGCGGCCCAAGCTCCGAAGCGAGGCAAAACGATTTTGAAGAGTGATATTTATACCGAGCGGTTGAATCGACACTCTCTGGGGTGTGTTTGGCGTTGACGAGTATATACTCAAAGGATCGTTCAGCAACGAGTTCATTGACAGGAATGAGAATTATTATAAGCGGCCAGCTTGACCTCCTTTTTCAGCATAGATTTCTCCTAATTGTGAAAAAGAGCGGAATATTTTTAGTGCCCAAAGCGTCAGGTTGCCGTTTTCCAGAGGGGTTCGCGACTGATCTTGATGAAGCCCGGACCGTTAGAATCAACTATAATTGGTGGAACTTGTCATCCGTAGGAATATCACACAGAGTTCTTGAACGCATGATTCCGTGTCAGCCCAAGGGCTTCCATTAGATATTCTATAAATCGGTAATTCTGTCACTTGCTGTATCGCATCCTCCTCTCACTTCTCCAATGGGCGAGAGCCTAGCGACGTTTGGGTCAGAGGTTGGCAGTCAGAGGCGGCGAACCCTTAAGTGGCTGTGGGGTGGTCACTACACCTCCCCCCTTAAGCAGATATAGTGACCAATGTGGATGAGTATTTCTATTCTCATACATCTTTCGTAAAGCTGGGGTTTGAGGGGTGAACTTTGTTTACAATTCTGTGGCGAAATACAATATTTGTGCACAGTCCATTCTTCTAATGACATTTACGAGTTTTTGGCTAATATGATTGAAAGCATTTAAAAACAAGAATATAGTAATATCAATGAAATTACACTCAGTCCGACATGCGTCATGAAAAATTAATGGAGCACTTTGCTTGAACGACCGTTTCCATTGCTATTCCATTAAGGGCTTCTTGCTCTCATCTTAGTCCTTTTTTCTAGATAATTCTAAGTTTTCCACATCACTAATTATATGGCTCAACGGCGTGTACAATTGCAAATTACTACAGTTAAACTAAGTATTTAGATTTTAATGACAGTCATTCAGACGACATTCTAAGACCTAACGTTGATATTATATCATCTGTACCTATCATTGCTAGTAACAGTTATCTGCGACTTCATTAATGCTTTTCATCCGTATCCTTTACATTCCTTGTTAAATCTTAATTTCCGTGCCATTAAAAGTTACGTTCACAGGATCTTGGTCCTGGTAGAGGATTGTCATAATCTCTTCCACCGGTGCAACACCGGTGCAGCCTCTCATTATTATGGTTGGAAATTTACTTATATGTTCCTGCATCTTGGCTTCCCAGTCCTCAAGCAGGTGACTCGATTGTAGGAGATAACCTTTTTTACAGAGCCTTCATTATATACTTATAATTTAGCGTTTAACGAAATATTTCTGGTAATCTTGGGGTGATATTCTTTGCCGTCATCCATTAACAAAAAGGGTTTCTCTGGCTGTATGAATACAAACTTAGTTTACATTCCAATTGGGAAAATAATTACATGATAAACATTCAACTTTTTTCTATTCTATTCTATAAATCCATTATTTTTAACTGAACATAATCATGTCACCCTCTGGGGAAAGGAAAAGGTCTATAAATGTATCATCCCGGCGTCGTTTCTTTGTCTTAATATTTTCCTCCGGTTTCATGATATGTGGTTGTAAGATACCCTCGTAGGAGTTTGACACCCGCATTTGAAAATGTTGAAGTCACTCTGGACGTGCCCTAATGTTGTGTGGAGAGTCAGAAACATTCAAGCTTGAGTTTAATATTTAATTAGAGCGATAGTATATGGTTAACGCTATAGAAGTGCGATATTCCACTGGAGAAAAATCATTCGCCTTGACCGGGATTCGAACCCGGATCCCTCGATTTCGCCTTTTTTTGTTCGCCTTGAAGTGCGATTTTCTCCTGTGGAATATCGCACTTCTGTGCACTTGCGGGTGACTCCGTAAAGGTTACTACCATGGCTAGTCCCGGTTTCCTCAAAATAACGCTATAGACTTGTTCCACAACTTTTTAAATCTAGGCATTCATTTTTACCTTCTTGATATTAATTGTAGCTTGTTATAAGGGACGATGCGCAGGTTGGTAGGAGTATTTTTTTTACGTGTTTCGACAGCTAAGGTCATTACGCACATACTGTCTGCCACGTGCAGACAGGGTTAACAGCACTCGGACGAATCGGAGGATCACCCCTCCAAACTCGAGCCGAGCCCAACGATGCTTAACTTCGGTGACTGATCGGGAACCGGTGTTTCCATCGTGGTGGGCCGTTGCCCTTGCGCAGGTTGGCTGGTGATGTAGCAAAACCTGTTTGTATTCTTTTCCATTTGTTAGAGTTTATTAATTACTGCATTGTGTGGTGAAGAAGCGCTGCATTTAAAGAAACTTTCAACAAACTTCCATTGTGGCAGTTGAGGAAGCCTCGCATTGGCCACCTTTTTACGTCCCTTGACAGTTCATTAGATATGGGGGCAATTACGCATTGGCGCGGAAATAAATAAATGCTGCAACTAATTTTTTTGTTTTGAAACATAATCTGCATTCATATTCCTTTATATTTTTCTATTGCTCCCCACATCTCATGATTCACTCCAGTAATCATGAACTATTCCTTTCAAACTCACAACTTCACAACGCCATCCTCTGCCATAATTTTTGGAGTGGGTATAACATTTCTGGCAAAAAATCATGTAGTTTGCCCTCTAGGTGATGGTTATAAATCCAACCCCACTCGTAAAGTGTATTTAATACAAAAGAGAGATGAAAAACGAGAGAGAGATGGAAAATCAAACAAAATGCTTCATTCACCAACGCTGTTAAATAGAAGCTATAGAATACATGTCTGTATTCATGTTATTGTAAATCTAATGCTTTTATTTATCCATCCATTTAATTTCTTTTCATTCCTGGTGACTCAAGACTGTTTACCTTATTCACTTGTGACCACTTAAAAGTCAATATGGAGGTGTTTACTTGCCTTTTATCGTTTTAAAACTGTAATTCAATTTGGTAACTAGTGATTACACGTAAAGCGGTCTGTGGATATATATTTAGGAACTGCTTGTATTTTAGGAACAATCTGACTTGAGGACAATCTTTTACTCATGGAGGACGTGGTTTTGCTTCGACCCAAATAGATGTCCATGCACACAGATGACTGAAAGTAAAGCCAGGTCGACAAGCAAGTGGAGTTAGTCCATGATGTTGTTGGTGATTTCAGCCCCAAATTTACTGTGGTCTCTAATCTAAAGCACAACCATTTTCTCGTGTGTTTGCGCCGCCCTCTCTGTGATCTGATCCTCCCGTGTGTTTACCTCGTGCCCTCTTCAATCGTGTTTCTGCGCGACAGCTATAGGGGCGTGCTTGGTAATCGCAGCGCGATTTTTGGAGCAGATTCCACTTCCGAACCCCCTCTTCCCCCCCCTCACACTCACAAACGAAAACCCACCTCTCCTCCGCTCAGGAAAAAATAAACAATCCTCCGATTGTGGCGATTCTCCCTCTCACCCAACCCACCAGATGGAGGCCTGGCTCCTGTTATCATGCAAATTTCGCCACTCCGTCAGTTTTTCCATGAAAAGGCACCGCGAACGAACTGGCCTTCCGTGTGTCCTTTTTTGTATGTATATATAAATGAATGATATTCTGCGATTGTTCGCAGGCTACGTGGTGCGCTCTGTTAAAACAAAACGGCGAAATTATCATAATACTATACGTGGACTGGCTGTTAGATCATATTACGCGCGCTCTCAGCTTTACCTATGATGTTTTGGCTCCATTCGGGGGTTAGGGGGATGGATAGTGACGGTTTTTTTGTTCCGCGTCCCTGTGCTTCACTTCTGAATCATGTGATTCACAAAAAGCGCCCAAACAAACTTAACTTCGTCTCTCTCCTCTGAATTGTGTTTTTCCCTAAAACACATTAATGCTCCCAAATTTATAAAGATTAAACTTAAAGGAATATAACATTCTCCGTGCGTATTTCAATCGCTTTTAACGATATTATGCCTTAGAATTATACTTTTTACAATGTTTTATAATTATATACATAAACTGTTTCGTAGCTTTGACACTCCTCCATTTGCTCATGCCTACGAAATCCGTTGGGATCGCTCCAGATTCCTCCATTTTGCTTCTGAAACACTCTTTACACCTTATTCCGGGTTTCCCTCTCTCTGTTTTTCCAGGAAACATTAATCCTTGCACCTACTTTCTGAAATGTACCTCGAAACTCCATTCTACAAGTCAAAACCATGTAAAATGATAATGTTCTATGATGCATTATCTCTTGGATTTTGAAATTATGAATTCAAGTACTACGCCATGAGTTTAATATGTAAATTATAATAATTGAGATCAGCAAAAATAAAATGAAATGTGAAAATCCATAGCATTTACTTAGCTCATATTGATTGAATTTCATACTGCCAAATAACTGTAATCATGTTTAATTACAAATATTTACTTCAAAATTGCTCAATGGCATGAAAATAAAAGGAAAAATATAGCAATTACTAAGAAGAACAAAGTACATATGTCATGGGACCATTCGTTTTATGCTATTATCTCATTATTATATTCTTAGGTCAAAAATTGGCCCAGCTAAAATAATTTCCAAAAGAAGTAAGACCTTATTGCATTCGTTTTTAATGATTTACAATGTACTATCATACACTTTTCCCCTTTTGCTTGCAAACTGCAAGCACCCATTTACTCGTTTTGTACGTTCGAACTTTGAAAAGAAGTTTTGTTCAAAATAACAATATATCGAAGAGAAATATATTGAATAATAGAGAAAAAATGTCTTTTATTTCATTTATATATCCTGTCTGCCTGTGTGTGTGAGCGGGTGTGTGCGACCGGCCAAAGAAGTATAACTTCCACCGTCTGGTCCGACGCAGACCACGTTTTTTTTAGTAGTTTATGTGTACTTACTGCACGCAATGCCGCTAATTTATCATGAAAAGCGTGCTATATGCACAAAAAGCGTGCTCTATGCAAGAAATCAGGCTAAGAAAATTGCATGATCACGATGTAAATTGATTTATGCTTTTGCTAAAGCATGCTCAGCCTTGTCAAGGCATAACACCCAGGAACTGAAATCTGGTAATTGAAGGGCTATCATGCATTTGTGTACATTGCTTATCTACCTAGAGTGAAGCTAGTGAATTGAAAAGTGTGATAGATGAGGAACCAGGTTGGTGAATTACGCTCAGAATTGATACAGGTCCCTGAGCGTGCAAACACAAACATGACTGAAGATGCAGTATTGCAATTAAGGGAGCAACAGGCCAGGGAGCATAATTTCATCGTGTATAACTTGGTGGAATCACAGACGAAGACTCCTGAACTGCGTACTTACTGCTGAGGATTGTGTTAAATTGTGAAAAAATTGCTTGCAAACTGACCAATACACACCAGTTCAGGCTTGTTAAACCACGCGAAAATCATGTGCTACCAGTAAAGGTCATCTGTGAAAATATTCGTGACGCCAAAATGGTACTGATGAAAATAAATTCTGATGTTTTCCGCCATGCCTATGTTAAAGTAGAGTACTACCGCAAGGTTCACCAGTGATCTGTTTTGCTTGTTTCGCGTTCCGTCTTTTGCCCCTTAGCCTATTCATAACTCGGGGGTTGGAAGTTGCCCATTCCCATACCCTTCTTACCTATCCTTCTTTCATACCTATTCCCGCAGCCCTTCCGTACCCTCGATCATAAGCGCAAGCTTGCATACCGGGGGAAGGGTGGTGCCCTGCGCGGTGGACCCGTGAACCAAATGTTAACATTGGTTCATTAAAAAGTTTAATTGGAGTTAATATTCCCCCTAACTCTTCTCCTTCGGTGTTTGAATCCCACTGGAGCTTGGAACTTATCATGAGTGAAATTGATGTCTCTAATGTGTTTATACTCGGTGACTATAATTTTCCACGCTTACGTGAATGTGTTCAACGTCTTAATTCTGTCACCCTCCCTCCCTTCATCTCTCCAATGCAAAATATTACTCGAGGCTTATCATTTGCCCTCATGTTTTCAAGTAAACGGCGTTGTAAATTTAACGGACAATATGTTGGACCTTTTCTCATTTGATGCCTCTATTAAATCGAATGAAGATTAAAGTCCTTTAGCTCAAATTGATCCTTATCACCCTGCTTTGATTTTTCGTTACCAAAGTACCAAAAGGAAGAATTCTTACCAAAAAGACCCTTCCCAGGTATGATTTCAAAAACTGTGATTTTCATTCAATTAATGCCTATTCTTTACTTTAACTGGACTTAAACTTTAACTGGACTGGTTAATTGAGTGTGATGCCTCTATTAGTTATGGTTTTAATATTTTTATTCGGTGTTATATGATGCAATTACCTTTTTTCACCCGAAGGCAACATTTCCAGATTCTCACTATTCTAAGTGATTTTACAAAGAATTAGAGGACCTGATTAAAAAGCAAAAATGCTTCATAATATTTATGGAGTGAAAGCTAAATCTCATTCTCTGAATGCAGGGCTGAGTGCAAGACGCGATCTCGAACTTACATTATCTGTACCTGAATGACCTTGCTTCCAGCACACCAAATAGCATGAGTAAATTCTGGTTACATATTAACTACACTTGTTAACGTAATCTATTTTCTAAAACCATTTGCTTGAACTCGATAATTGGTGATGACCCCATATCCATTTCCAACTTATTCAAAAGTTATTTTTATGTTAAATCTCAACCAAAGGAATTACCATCATTAGACTACCCACATAGTATTAATTTAGTACACATCTCAGTAACTGTAGATGAAATAGTGAACTTAAAATCTTTGTTGACAAACAAAGGAGGAGGGGAGGCGGAATGGATGATTTTTTTCCTCTTTTTCAAGAATAAAACTATGGATACAACTATTATCAATTTTGCTTCTAATATCTGTACTAATGAGTAAGTTTAAAAACATGGACGACGTATCATATGAACGTGCCTTTGCTATTCACCTTTTTTTTGAGTTAATGGTAGGTCTTGTTGAATATTCTATGGCCTATTTATAATTTTGCAATCACGAATGCATGTATTCATATAGGGCTGAAGTGCGATATAAAAACACAAGTGGGTCATTCCATGCCAAAGCACCGACAAAAATTGCCCTTACTATCTCAGATTTGCACGAAATTTTTTGTGTTATTATTATCAGGCCATTAGTTTATATAAACAATTTTATGAAAAATCTTGAGATTTTGCGGAGATTAGGGGGTATGAAAATTTCGGCATTTGTAAAAACAAGTCCCAAAGTTTTCCCATTTTTTTCTGATCTAAGAAAGCTAGAAAATTCCGATAAGAATCATTTTGTACAAAAAATATTAGTACATCATACTCAGCAGTCAAATCTGAACATTTAATTTTTTAATAAAAAAATATTTGAAAGTTTAGAATAAAAGTTTCAACATGTACCCCACCTGGGATCCATCTCAAATTTTAGAATATTGTAGTCCTTTGTATTGGTAAACAAGCTGCAAATCTTCGTCAATGCATTATTTTATGTAAGGGAGAAATAAATTTTTGTTTATGGCATGCACTTCACCGGGTCCACTCCCATCTGACTGAGTAGAGATGGTAGATTGTTAGGGTGGGCGAGGGCCTTCTGGAGCCCTCCCGGCACTCAGACCTTTTGGTCCATTGTGCCACGTTTAACCTGCCAGTCACTTGCAGGCAGGGGACAAGAGCACCACGGTAGAGGTATGATGGAAGGGCCACCCCCAACCTTCCCGGTACAGGTATGGAGGTAGTCCTCCCTCCTACCTTCCCGGTCTGGATATATCTCTCTCTGGCCTCCCGGTATAGGTCTGGAGGGAGTGTCACCCCTCCAATCCACCCGGTAGAGGCATGGAGGAGGGCCACCCATCCAACCACCGTCCGGGCCCAACGTTGCTAAACTTCGGTGATCTGACGGGGACCGGTTTGTCAACGTGGCTAGGCCCTTGCCCTTATCTGGTTGAGCAGCAGTTATACCTGTCGTTGCTTGCCAATGGCGTGAGAAATACATCCTAATAAACTTTTGACGCAAGGTAGAAGTGTTACTTCAAAAGGGCCACTTTAAGTCAGGGTCACTTTACATCATGGATATTGCTTAAAAGAGTTACTTCACAGTTGAGTTTATATAACGGCGGTGCAACTGCCCAAATCTGCACGGGAGGTCGCACGTCTCACTGAAAACTAGTAAGTGATAGTAGCTAACTTAGAGATGCTGATTTCAGAACTGTTCACAGTTATGTACTATCACGTAGTGTTTTCAGAATGGTCCTAATTTAACTTTAAGATTTATTGATAAGTGCATTATATGCGCCAGTGGGTAATTATTGTGCGAGGTATATTTCTCAATACAAGCTAGGTTGGCCCAAGCTAATGAGTCTTAAGATGGTACAACTACTACAATTGTAGTGTGACCTTAGAAGTGTTATTCATACCTCATTCGTTTTGTTACAAAAATTGTCATTGCGTGAAGTAATGTTAATTAAAAGTAAAGTTTAAATCTTGAAACCATAATTCTTATTTTGTGTAAAAACACATCGTGATAGAAAAAAATAGAAGTAATTTTTAGAATGAACATAAAAAATTGATTCAAGAACACCGATTTAAAAAAAATCATCTGACCAAAAGTTTCAAAATGCAGACCGGTGTTATTTAAATGGTTGTTACCAGATAGTTTTTAAGAGTAGATTTAATTACAACTGGAAACATTACCGACTGCCAGCGCTCTCGTGCCTGTGCTTTCAGTGAAAAACAAAAGCACTGTTGTAATCTGCTGAATTTGCATGAAAACATTAGGTCTCGAAATCTTTGTCTGGTCACTGCTGCCTTTTACAACCGTTGTAGGGGCGGTTTAGGAGTGATAGAAGGTAAAAAACTTATGTATTCATTGCTCTATTGGTGTGTCAAAGTTGCTCAAAGAACCTGCACTTTCTGGATTGTCTAGTGATTTGTCACAGCAAGAGTCTGCTGCCACCGTGGATGAAGAAAGACCGTGGACAGCCCGTCCTCGTTTCCGAGGACATCCAGGTCGCCGAGGCCAGTGTCGCGGAGATTCACGTTGGTGAAATTTCCCAGGTAAACCCTGATGAGTCCGAAGAGCTCTGTCAGGAATCTAATACAGACGTGGAGGAGGCAGTCGAGAGCAGCGGAAGTGCTTACTCCCCAAAAAAAGCTTCGATTAGACCAGATTAACGTTACTTTTGGAAGCTCTTGGCGAGTCTTCAGTGACATTGAAAAAGTTGTACCGCTCGAAGAAATACAGCCAAGAAAAAGTGAAAAGAGTTCAATAGTTTGGCGAAAAAATCCCTAGAAAATTCAATGGAACTTTCAAAAGTGCAACCCCAAATTGAGGAAAGCCCACCTTTAAGTGATTTAGAAACTTCTCATTGGTTTGGAAAAGCAGGGAGGGAGCTAATCCAACAATTGAAAGATAAATTCAAAGTTGCAAAAACCGTAATTGAGAGAGTGCGCATCCTGTTCGTTTTTCCCCAGTCGTGGACCGTTGCAGAAATGCAGAGAGAGCTCTCGACTACAGAACACATTGCGAGGAATGTCAAGCAATGTGTAGCTGAGATAGGTATATTTAAGCACGGAAGGACCCCACCAGTTGACGTCGAGGAAAATGTAAATTCATTTTAACAAGAGCCTGACATAGGTCGGGAAATGCCAGGCAAAAAACATTGGAAAAATGTATACGAAAATGGTAGCAAGGTCACAAATCAAAAGAAAAAAAGCTACTATTAAGAAATTTGTGAGAGATATACTCCCAGTTAAAAAACGATAATTCTGAAAAAACTGTACGTGATAGAAGAAAACTAATAACAGTTCTGAAATCAGCATGTCAAAGTTAGCTATTATCACTTACTAGTTTTAAGTCATCTGATATCATGCAGATTAGTGTAATCAAAATGAAATAGTTGATTCGCATCAAGCTCCGGGCCAACGCGCGACCTCTCGTGCAGATTTAGGCAGTTGCACCGCCGTTATATAAACCCAACTGTGAAGTAACTCTTTTAAGCAATATCCATTATGTAAAGCGACCCTGATTTGAAATAACACTTCTACCTTGCGTCCAAAGGATATTATAGTGCATTTCTCACTCCATTGACAAGCAACGAAAGGCCTAACTGCTACTCAACCAGATTGGAGTGGACACGGTGAAGTGCATGCCATAAACAAAAAATTATTTCTCCCTTATATGAAATATTGCATTAACGAAATTTTGCAGCCTGTTTACCAATGCAAACTACTACAATATTCTTAACTTTGAGATGGATCGAAGGTGGGGTACATTTTGAAACTTTCAAATATTTTTTTTTTATTTTAAAAAATTTAAATTTTCAAATTCGACTATTAAATATGATGCATAATTGTTGTTTGTACAATATGATTTTTACCGCAATTTTCTTAGATCAGAAAAAAATGGGAAAACTCTGGGACTTGTTTTTACAAATGTCGAAATTTTCATACTCCCTAATCTCCGAAAAAACTCAACATTTTTCATATAAATTGTTTATATAAACTAATTGTCTTATAAGAGTAACGCACAAAAAATTTCGTGCTAATCTGAGAAAGAATGGGCAACTCGTCCGTGATTTCATAGTGAGAATATAGGCAAGACAAATGATAATTTTTATTGTTTCAGGATTGATTTTGTGGTGATAGATATCCAATTTTAATAAAAAACTTTGTACTTTTCCACACTTTATTCGGTCGCAGTTTTTAAAAAAAGTGTGAGAAAGTACAAACTTTTTTATTCAAAATGGAAAGACAAATGATAATTTAAATAAAACTTCGGTTTGCGGTACAAATATCTGTGGTGATTTTGGATTGTTTACCAGTGTTATTTTAATGTTTTTAACATCAGTGGATGCATTTTAGATGAAAAGCTTGGTAAGTGTAGAAATTCATCGCTACTTTGCACAGTTTTCTTAGTTTTGATGACGCGTTCTTGAATATTTTGAGCAACTGATGTCATCTGTGTGTTACCAGCTGTTGGATTACCGATCAATAATAATTATTGGGGAATAATAATGTGAAATTCTATGATTGACCAAATCCAGTAGATGGTAATTTTTAAATTCAGTTATGACAGTAAAAAATGCCGAAAATTTTAAGTTTTTTTCTATCAAAGTTGTTGAAGACTAATCTCTGCAGCTGAAACATTTTTTGCTTGCAAGTTGCAGTTGCTTATTTACTATTTAATGCATACCAAGCTGCATCTGGCGTAACAATTACCGCCTCCCTCTTTGACGCATGTAAATGTTTGGGATATTCCAGTTCGCCTACGAGCTTGAAATATTTTGCTGGAATGGTTTAGTCCCACAATCACCTAGATAAAAATAAAAAATACCGGAAAAATAGAACAAACTAGAGAACAGAAAAGATTTCCAGCTCAAAACCGGAATAGCATTGCAATCAATGAGATATTCTACGCAGAACATTTGATTTTATTATTTTACAATATTAAACAATATACTAGCAATGGTGAAACTTGGGCTTTTATATAGCTTCACCAATTTTAAATGCCAATTATTAACTTTTTTGAATTTTTTAGATTGTTACCCTTTAAACTAAACGCTTGATTTTTAACGCAAGGTTAAAGTGTATAAATTGTGTTTTTACGCTCAAAACTATGGTAACAGCCTCTACTTTGTCTTTTAACATGCAAGTCTTGTTTACTTACGATAATGGAGTGTCGTTTATACCAATATACGAAGAGGTAAATAATGGATTCATATTTCAAGGAACAACATATTTCTGCTTTTTTGTCGTGTGTATTTTTGAAATGACAATCAGCGTTTCGCGTCCTCTTTTAGGGCGTTTTGTAAGGAATGCAATTAAAATGCTTGATGCAAATGTTTGCATTGAATACCGATGTGCATCTCATTGATGTCTCAATATCGTATAGTTTTTTATCATTAGATGCTGTGGTATCCTTCATCAAATAAATTTCCTGCAACATTGCATATTCCCCTAGAGGGTTGTGTACGTGCCGGGGACTTATCATTACTGTGAGGGATAATTTTATGAAATTTAGAGAACATTATTGTCAACCAGAATGCAACAGAAAAAATATCATTTCTATGTCCTTGCTTTCAAAATTAGTTTTGATTTTACAAGCAATAGAGTAGGAAGTATTTTGGTATTAAACGTTTTGGCAAATCGTTAGAGGGTAATATTCCCCTTAGAATAAGTCGTTAGTCTTTTCTTATGTCTTAATTGTTCTCATTATTTATGTCGGTGGATTAAACTGAAATTTTTATTAACTATTTGAAGTCCAAGTTATCTTTTTAATTGAAATCGTTCTAGTTTATTTCTAACCTCTCATTTGGTTTCGTCATTTCAACTATGAATGGAAGAGCACGATTTTCACCCCCCCGCCATTCCTTCATCCCCTGCCGCCATGATCACCCCACCCCCTTTCATTCCGTCCCTCGTCCCAATCACGTGGAACGCCTTGGAACCCAGTCACCTCCTCGCCTCCCAAGCCCTCCCTTCGTCATATCGCCCTGGATACGGGCGTCCCTGGCTCATCTCCCGACGCTTTGTATTCCGCTGCGCGCGTCCGCCCAACTATTAACACCTAAATGCGTCCAATTCCTCTCACGTACTTAGAGCACCGAAATGAAGATCTAATGGAACTCGAGAGCCGCGCTTCTCTCCATCCGCCACTTCTTCTTCCGTTTAATAAGTGTCGCTCCGGCTCAGCGGAGTAATGAGGAGCCCCACGTAATATATATCTCGCTTCTGCTTACATTTTTATAATTTAGTGATATTTACCTTGCCCTTTACAAACTGTGAATCTTTCCGGTCTCACGAGGTGAAAGGATGGATTTCTTTTCCTTCGGCCTTAAACCATTCCAGGAGATGTCTTACAGAGAAGTTTTTCATACTAAGCCGCGTGGACCTCGTGTCGCTTCCGTCACTTTCCGCCCATTCCCAACCGCTTCTCTCGCGCAAGGAGAATGATTTTGAGGATAAATGCGTATAAGAGCAAAGTAGTAGCTTCTGATCGGGAGAGTGATAAGGGTGATTCTGTAACAGGGGCGGCTCCAGACCAGAGGTTCGAGGGGACCACTAGCTCTCGAGGTATGGAACACTCTTCAGGAAAACGGGAGTCCGGGGGTCTCGTCCCGGGAAATCGCAACAAACTATGTGTAAAATGAAAAAAACTCTAATTTATCTTAAGGCATGTGCCTACCATCGTACTTCACAGCGTAAATAATTATGGCTTTTAGTTTTAGGTTTATGAAAAAATAAATAAAATAAACAGGGTTTTGGGGGGGACAATTGCTCCTACTACCACACCCCCCCTTCCCCCCCCCCCCCCGTTGGAGCCACCAATGTTCTTTAATGATGGTAAATGATGAAGTAATTAAAAAAGCGTACGATTTTGTGTATCTTGGCTAAATGTTTGCGAAAAATTGTAGGGATAAATGAAGGGATTATATTGTGTGCAAATGCCAATAGCAAATTCGCAGGTACTATGTGGAGCATATCTAGAAATGAGTATTTATCTAGGGAAGTGAAATTCGCGGGGTACCTACAAAAGTTTTCTCCTCCCGACGTTATTATATGGCAGCAAAACATTGGTATGTCAAGATAAAACATGAGAGTAGGCTAAATGGAGATTAAATGGGATACTCGAGAAGTGTCTGCGGGGAAAGTAGGATGGATAGGGTTAGGAATGAGTGGGTGGTGATGGAAGAATGTGAGTTGGAGTCTCCAGTAATGGGCGCGTATGAAAAAAGTGTGCGTCGTTGATTTGGCCACGTCGAGAAAGTGGTAGAGAGTGGAAGAGAGTCGAATAAAGAAACAGATATATATGATATTAGAGTGAGTTGTGCGAGAGGAAAAGTCAGACCGCAAAAGTCATGGGTGAATGTGGTCCAGAAGAGACTCTTAAGAGGAGGAATATTTGGAGTCTTAATGAAAGGAGATTGTATATGAAGCAATGAATGAGTGTAAGAGAAGGGAATGTGCTTTGTGATGATAGGGCATTATGGAGGGAACTACTAAAAGGGAGCCATATTTCGAGTGCGAATGGCAGTAACTAAATTCTTAAACTTTGTTTTCCCCGATAGGGAATGGCGTGATGGGTATTTATGTATGTATGTATGTATGAATTCATTTTGCTCTCGTACCCATGTGTGGCATACATTCTATCTCATGCGGAAAATACATTTTTCATTGTAGCCATAATTGCCATAGCCATAATTGAAGTGAATGCAAACATTTTATGGAAGAGACATTCGCTGGCTTTGACTAAGGTGACTTGCTTTGACTCCATTGAAGAGAGTGGCGTAAATTAGCGCAGTGAATTAATTGGAAGGTGTGAAACAATCTCATTGCTTGAAAGCAAAAATAAAACTAATTCGTCTAATGAAACATAGGACGAAATATTTGCCACGGTTAGTTTCTTAATTATTTGCTCATTTTGACAGAGTTTTCACGATAAAATATTTTGTTCAAAGTAAAGGAGTTGACCTGCTTGGCTATTTGACTAAATGCTAAAACTGATCTTCTACTACGTATTTATTTACTTTTTCTATACAACAACATAGCATAAATCGAGAAACTTGAAGAACATAGGGACACGTAAAAAGGACACTTACAAAAAAGTGCCCTTTTTACGTGTCTCTATGTTTTTCATGTGTATCGATGTGTGTTATTTATGCATATGCATCGTGGCCGAGAGCTTTTTCAATCAAGAGATTATATACGTATGTATCAAATGTAGGACTGATCATATTGAAAGTATAAATTTGGCTAAATAATTATCTTACAACCTAGTCTTTAGCTGAATAATTTTCACTGTCTTCTGCTGATGATGAATGCAGTATTTTAAAATTATTACTTTTCAAATTGTGCTATATAAATCATATAGTAATTTTAAACTTAAATTAAACTTAAAAGAAATTCTTCAAAAATTATTTATCAAATGAATTACCAAGTATCGGAGCCTTTTTCCATCAAAAAACTTCCATTTGCCGTGTGGAATGTTGAGGTCGTTGGATCTAGAAAGATGTCTTGGACATCTTGAAGTACGCAAAAAGCCGAAGCAATTCAAATTCTCGTCTAGTTACAGTTGATTAAGGTCGCGGTTCAATAACTCTACCAATCTTAGTAGAAATATTAAAAATATCTTGTTATTGTCACTCGTTTTTCATACTTAAAGTTTTCACAAGTATTGATAGTATTCTTCGTATCAGCCGACGTTTCGACCATCATCATCATCTTGGCTCCTGAATTCCGCATAAGTTGGCCGTTACTTATATCCAACAATCTGGATCAGGTGACTCCTGATTGGATGGTATATCTGATTGACCGTTGACTGATTCTCTTGCCTTCCCTTTAATTTTTAATGCAGTTGATGATGGAATTCCAAACCCTACTAATTGAAAACCAGTGTCTCGGCTAAAATTTCTTTTTTCTAAGCGGATCTCTTGATGGCCTCTTTGATAAAACTGTCCCAATAGCCATGCGTACGGTTAAGCATCTGTGCATCTTCCCATTGTATGGCACTGTCTTCGTTTGTGCAATGTTTCGCTACTACCGACTTCTGTGGTTGCGCCAATCTTAGGTGCCTCCGATGATCCTTCAGACTGGTCTCAATCGTTCGTCCTGTCTCTCTCACAGAGACTATACCGCATTCACAGGGGATTTCTGAGACCCTTGGCGTCTTCAGGCCCTCAAATGGGATCCTTCTCCTTCACCAATTGTTCCCTTAATTTAGGTGGTGGAAGGAGAATAGTTTTAACATTATAGCACTGGAGAATACGGTGAATCCTTCCCGATATGGTGGAGATATAAGGGAGGAAAGCTATAGCCAAAGTTTTTCATACGGCTCCCCTGTGCAGCTCTCTTTTGTCGCAACGTACATACCTTTTAAAGATTTTTATAATTTGTTGTTTTCCATAGCCAATCTGTGAAAATGTCTTTTTAAGGGGGGTCAACTCTGCCGGGATGCTCTCCTTGTCAGCTATAGACTTGGCCCTGTGAAACAAGGTTGATAATACCGCGTAACTTTGTGAAGGAGGGTGATGGCTCTGTCCGTTAAGGTGTAGAGCGGTATGGGTTGCCTTCCGGTAAACGCCTAATGCCCTACTAGTAGACTTCCATCTTCCTTCCTGCGTTTTAGAATGTCGAGGAATGGAAGCTGGCCATTTTCCTCTTTCTCCTTCGTAAATTTATTGTTTGGATGCTGGTTATTCATGTAATCTAGAAAATGTTCCAGTGCGTCTATTCCATGTGGCCAAACTAAGAAGGTGTCATCTACATATCTGAAGAAGCTCTTAGGGCGTAGATGGGCTGAATTCAGGGCTAGTTTCTCAAAGCCTTCCACATAAAAGTTTGATATTGGCGGAGATAATGGCTATCCCAAAGCCACACCATCCGTCTGCTCGTAGAAAATCCCGTCAAAAGAAAAGTAGGACGAAGTATAATGGAATAGCTTGAATGTGTCATCGTCGAATTTTTTCTCCAGGAATCTCAAGGTGTCGGAAAGAGGAGCGCGGGTGAAGAGTGTGACCACATCAAGGCTAACCCTAATGTCAGTCGCGTCCATTCGAATCTCTTGAATAGTTTTCACGAACTCTAGCGAGTTCTTCACATGGTGCTCACTTAGGCCCGCATATGGCGTTAAGATGCCTGTAAAGTGTGTTGAGAGGCTCTAGGTAGGAGAACTAATTCCACTGACAATAGACCTGAGCGATGTTCCGTCCATATGGATCTTGGGCAGACCATACATTCTGGTAGGCACCGGTGCTTGAGGTTGAAGGCTCCTAATTGTCTTCTGTGGGAGACCCGCTTCCTTTATTAGCTAGATGGTCTTCCTGGTTACGGTTTTGGTGGGGTCTCGGGGTATTTTCCTGTGTGCGTTGTCCGGGAACAACTCATGATTCTCCTGACGATAATCTTCAGTTTTCATAAGTTCGGTAGCATTAACGTTGTCAGCTGGCAGAATGGTTATGGCAGAGTTTCTCCGAATGGAGCGAAGGTCCTATTTTCCCTTCCAAGTGATATTGGATGTTGGCGGGACGGCATTTTTAAACACCAAAGAGATTTCAGATCATACTTCCTCCGCGGCGTCACTCACTGGATAGTTTTCGTGATGCTTGTTCTATCCCACCGATTATGTCACAAAACGGGATATTTCTGCGTGCGGGGATTTCGGGGGTGGGGGCGAAGTTGAGATATAGAAATAAAGCCCATTGGAATGGTGGAATACCTGTGAAAAATTTGTGTCAAATTCGCCGGGAAAATCTTATATATTAGATCATTGATCCTTTTTCATAGCCTACTCCCCCAGAAGCATGATAACTTTAATCATTGAAAGAGTAAAATCAGGGTATCCCTGCGACATTCTGGTTTCGTTAGTACTAAATTCGTAGAGGCGTGACCCTAAAACTTCTAGCTAGAAATTACTCGCTCCTTAAAGTACGTTGCTTATTTTTTTCTCCTCCTATACCTCTTCTCCTATAAATGGTCGTCCCGGAAGATTTCCTTACTTCTGAGGGATATTTTGATTTCCTTCGGCTCCGCAGGCATCAATTTAGTTCAAGCGTAGTTTCCTTTGTCATGACTCGAAAGCGTGTGGATGCTCTCTGCTTATGTGCAGTGCTACCGTGCAATCCATCTCCTCGGATGCGCGATCCCTCTTAACGTGTTTACGTGGAATGCAGGGAATCTGCGCTGAGAGGCAACTGAACCGTTGAGAGGCAACTGAATTGTTTTGCTATCTATTTGAGATTTGCGCTACACCTAGATCTGAGTTACGTCCCGTTTCATAGCAAAAGCCTCGCACCGTGTGGTGACGATACCGATATAATTGGAGTATCCAGTGATGCAGGTGACATTCCCAGACTAGGGAAAATTATTGAATACCATCAAAATAATCTTAACATTCTCGATGAAGCACTATACTAATGATACTTATACTCTGGTTCTCCAATATATATGCGCCGCTGATAGTTCCTAGTCATACCCACACTGCACAAGTTGTATTCAATACGTATTCCGGACATATAAATGTATTCATTATGTCTAAGTACTGAATATTAGTTTATATTAGTATTTTGTATGTTTTGAAAACGTGTTATTAGCATTCGATGTATGTCTAAACTTGACAGTGGCAGGCTGCACTTCGTTGAAATTCATATTATGTTAGTACTCATGATTAATTAAAATACTTAGTACTTTTCCACTAAACTAAAACCTAAAAGGGGTTAAATTTTGCAGAAAAGTACTGTGTATTTTCATTAATCATGAGTACTTCGATACATGTGTTCAGCTGGGTGTTCCAAATACGTATTAAATGCATGGAATGCCAAGGTCCCTATATCTTGCTATCCATGTACGTACCTTTGTTTGTCCACAGAACACAGAAAATCATAATTTGAGATCCTTCCCCCTCTCCTCCTTGAATTTATCCAATTTAATCAAACTTTATTTAAGTAATTTGATTTGTGTGGTATTACGCACTAGAGGACATTTTGCACACTAGTCTCCGAGAACTTCTTCTATGAAGAAGAATTGAGATTGTAGAATATGGAAGTTTGGCTTTTTATTTTCGGAGATCGCGGTGGAGGAAATAAGTTTTGGTGGAACTGAAGAGGCAGAGAAATGGGGGATACTGGAAAAGGGAAATCAGAGAATTTGATGTGAATGCATTTGTTTGCTATACCGATGTGTTACATCCCGACAGAACTTTATTGATGCGTGGTAATCACTATGATCAATTGCACGCCTAGCTGGGATGGAATTGTTCGTACAGTCGGTTAACAGATGACACTGACCACGGTTTATGTTGCAGGTTAACTGTAAAATGTTAGCGCGCACATTGTAGGCTCTAGTCGATAGTTAAACACCACGCAGTTTGTTGTTAACTGTAATATTACTAGGAGGTGAATTTTCATCATCTCAATATTCATAATGAGCGATTAATGAACTTGATGGCTTGCATATTTCGAGGACGGCGTCTATAGTTGTCCTCATCTCGGTAATCCTTACCTGTTAGCTAGGGGCGAAATATGAATTGAAGAACCGCAATGACATTGCCTTCGTGAGTGGCGTATTTCCATTCTCAATATTTTTTATTGTGGTCCATGTGGGTTACTACCTGTATGCATCTGGACTAGCAATATAAAATATGAAAAATTCAGCTAGTTTTTCGACCGGAATCTGGGTCTATTATAAATAATCCAGCTGGCCTGGAGCGATTAGATATAAAATCTTATGTACATGATACATGTTTCAATGAGTATTGAATACATTCTTTAGAGAATTCCGCCTGTATTAAAAGTAGGAAGTATGGCAGTATCCAATCTGCACATAATACATATTGAATGTTTTACAAGTATGTAAACAAGACGCAATGAATACAAAGTGTGCTTCGTGGGTAGGAACTTCCGCTCCGGCAATTGACATAAAATAGTTGTACGCAGCAAGGGTATTGAAACCGAGACATTTTGAGATGATGAAGCATCTTGAAATCTGGGTGCAAATCTCAGAGAATTACTGTTTCCTGTTTCAGCAGCAGTCGCCATTCAATACCGTTTAACCCAGCCAGCTCTTCACCGGCATGATCTGTATCGGCCCTTCCGGTCCCAATCGGCGATACAGGCACCCTCTCATTCTCACGCTCCCAATGCTCAATTCTAGGAGTATGCAGTCGCGTATTTTCTCCCCTTTCTCTTTGTTTATCTCGGTTTCCTGAAAAGTTGCTGAATTTAAACGCGCCAGCTATTAACCTTTTCAAAAGCATAAAGCGTTGACCTCTTCAAACACTCTCTGCCTTTTGTATTAATTGGTAATTCGTCATGGCGTCGCTCCATTGGAGTTGAGTCGTTGGGAGAGGTGGGGTTTTTAGAAATGCCGTGGAGAGGGCGGGGGAGGAGGAGATGGGGAGGGAATTGAAATATGCCGCGAGATAAGACGGCCATTAAACTCTTTGAGATTCTGGATTCTGTTATGCTAAAGCACTCCGCTCTAAACTTTTCCAGAGATTGCTCTTTTCTGGAAACTCGTCTCGCACAAGATTACGCTCCCTCACCCCCATCCCTCCCTTCCCCAACCCCATCTTTCCCCCATCTCCCTCTCCTCTCTACCTCTCGCCCATCCCACCTCCTCCTTTTCCTCCTTTTTTTCAGCTCACTCCCTAACAGGCAATTTTCCGGCATCTGCATTGCAAATTCTCACTTTTTTAGGAGGAATTTTAAAGATATTTATCACTTTAATCTTCCATAATCTTGATATATGACCACTGCATAACGATTTCCTCATGAAAAGGCAAGCGGAAAAAATCCAAGTAAATGAATCTTTCATTTGCGATTCGGCCTTTAAGGCTTCGATCGCCTTCCAGTTTGAGCGCTGGTGGGAGCTCGGGAGAGGCAAATGGGGGGTGGGGGGCGGAGGACATAGGATGGAGGACGTAGGATGGAGGAAGTAGGATGGAGGACGCAGGGGGTAGGATGA
This sequence comes from Pyrrhosoma nymphula, assembly GCA_963573305.1. Taxonomy (NCBI): domain Eukaryota; kingdom Metazoa; phylum Arthropoda; class Insecta; order Odonata; family Coenagrionidae; genus Pyrrhosoma; species Pyrrhosoma nymphula. The sequence continues at coordinate 124,632,576 of OY754331.1, read as the reverse complement.
AGGAGAAAGGATGGTCTAAAGGGGGGAGGGAGGCGTGATTTCGAAGGGGTGCTAGAGTAGAGAGTTGTGGGAGAAGGAAGATTTTTTTTCGAGTCGTTACCATCGCGTTAAAAAAAATAATGCAATAAAAAATTCTCAAGCCTTTATCCGTGCGGAGGGGGGGGGCGTTTGGGGGAGAGGAAGTATCTTATTCGCTGTGCTTAGATTCGTTATTCGCCCCGTCCGATTCGCGGCATTACGGTTGTAGCGAGGAGGACGTTGGCGGGGGAGGGGACTCGACTCTCCTCCCCCGTCGCCATGTGTCCCATTGGAATCGAAAGAACTCCGACAATGCATATCTCCCTCTCTCATTCCTCTGCTGCTTCTGCTTCTCAGTTCTCTTTTTTACTTCCTCGCCCGACTCGTGCTCGACATTCGCTCCATAACTGATTCGATCTCCGGAAAAAGCTTGATTGCGTTCCACTCTGCTACAGCGTGGCTTTAAAACGCATTCTCAGTGAAGATTAAATATTGCCGATGCTCAAATTCGGAAGCCCTCTTGCAAAGGAGATAATACTCCTTGAGCGTTTATCAAAGGTGTTTCTATACGCTCTCAGTTGGCATTCGAATTTTCCCAGTCTCCGTCGGTGGATGTTTTTTTAATCATAAAATGCTGCTGTGCAATAAGTTGGTGAATATTCTTTTGAAAAGGCGAATACATTTGGTGAAAAATCTTCTTTTTCAAACCAGAAAGAAGTAACTGATACTCTTCGTTTTTTCCATTAAAACTTCATTTTCTCCTCTTTTACGCTATCTTTAATACACGAAACACAACAAAAAAGATCGGAAAAGTTTTATTTTACAATCCATTATTTATAAAGGAAACAAGTTTATTTTTTATGTTTTAAGAAATACTCACTCATAGTCGTTGCTTTTGCTCTTAATTGAATTAGCACTTCTTTTTTTCTCTGAATGTATTACTTTTAATACCATCTAAATAATCAGGAGTAAGCTTGCGTAACAGTTTTTCTGCTAGTTTATCTACTATGATCCCCAGAAGAATAGGTTTTGTTCATGGAGTGAAAACATTAGCGTGTGAAAGCTATCTCGTACGATGTGCTTACACTTGTACGACTTGTATAGCAGGTACTTACATGACGCGGGCTCTTGTGTATTTCCCGGGGGATTTTGTCAGCGATAATTTCGAGGACGACGGGTGATTTGTTGGCCCGGCAAAGCGGGGTTGGGAGCAGCTGAGCACCCCAATGCACTTGCAGGTAATTTGCTTCCGTTGCTGCCAATTGCTTTCCTTCCAAGTGATACATTAGCGAATCGATATTTGCAGCGCGGCATTGTTTTTATTCGCATTGCGATGCTTTTGTCTCCATCCCTCCTCCGGCGTGACGTACCTTCCCCCTCCCCTGCCCCCCCACCTACCTTGCAGTTGAATTCGGGAAAAGTTATGACGACCGCCACCGCCACCCCCGCGTTCTTTCGTTATCAATAAAGAGCGCTCTCGCAGCAGCAGCAGAAGAGGAGGAGGTCGTAATAAATCTGCTCCTCTCCTGCCGTCACTCCAAAGTGCTCTTGGTTTTCGTCCTCGGATTCCCTTTGTCCTCTACTCTCCATAAATATATGTACCTATGCATATTCGCGCGCCCGGCTTCTGTTCCCAGAGCCTTCGGCCTTCAGCGCGCCCAGGACGAGGATAGATTATCCTGATTAAATCTGCGTTTTCGCAGCAGCGAAGCTTCTATCTCCCCCCCCCCCTGGCCAAGTTCATGCCGCGGCGTGCATTAATCGGAATGCATATGAATCACTCTTGGAGAGAACAACTTCCGTGCTTTCTTCGCCTCCGAAAAGAGAATGGAACGAAACCGACGTGAAATCGCGTGAGCACCAATACGAAGTCCAATACGAAGTTGAATATTTTCGCTCTCCTTAAAACGATGCAAAAATATTCCAAGACCATTTGTTTTTTATCTTTATGCCGTATAATCGCACATAGCACCTAGTTTGCATAAACCCCCACCACAATTCGCCATGAACCGCCAAATGAAGTGAAATTATAAAGAATAAGGGAAAACTGAGAAGTGAATACGAGACAAATGTAGATAACAAATGGAGAGCCAACGAAGCAGGAGAATATTGGGCAGGTGGAAAAAAGGGAAAAGCTACAAGCATAACAAGGAAGCAGTCAGGCAGGAGTACAAAGTGAGTATCGGAACGAAATAATTAAAATAGGAGGAAGCTAAATGGGGAAGAAGCTAGAGCTATGAATATACATTTTTGCTCTTTTAAAGTTTGAATTTTGCATTCTTTTGGTGTTCCACCACGATACTTTCGTGTATCTGTGACCATAGTTTCGTACTGGTTCCCGGGATCATCTCTACGTGGACGTTCTATTTCCTACCTTATTTCCTTTAACGTTCTATTTCCAACTCATTGTTTTGTATTTCATCATGAACCACCCCATATACATCTGTCTTGATCATCTAATGATAATGTATGTACATAGCCATTCTACTAGATGTTATTTCTCAAAACTAACAATCGTTGTTGTGAAATTTTATGCAGTATATTCTTAGCTCTAGCTCAACCGAAATATCAGAATTCAATTTGTGAGTTTTCCTTTTTTGTTTCTATGTTTAATACCGCCTCACTTGTGGCATCGTTCACCTACATTATCACGTGTGTGATTTTTCCACTAACTTGTATATATATAATATCTTGGTGGAAAATCGCTCTCGGCAACGATGCACTTGCATAAATAAAATAGCGATACACTAAACAAACACAGAACCGTGCAAAAAGGACACTTACAAAAGAAAAAATGGACGTTTCGACGGTCAGGCCGTCATCATCGGAGTCTTCTACCGGCGATGATGACGGCCTGACCGTCGAAACGTCCAATTTTTCTTTTGTGTCCTTTTTGCGTGTTTCTGTGTTTGTTTAGTGCATCGCTACTTTATTTATGCATTTTAATTTTTTTCCATATTTAGGCTCACTTTAAATGAAATGGCTGGCCACTCAAGAAATTACCACAGAAAACATTAAGATCCTTCTGTCCTCTAATAAATGTTACTGCATATGAAAGCATAACTTATCTTAGTTCGTCTACTCGGGCAATCTTGGTGATGATACCAGATGCCCGGATTCTAAAGTCTCGTCAACTACAGGATGACATATTCTTTACGTTAATTATATGCTAACAAAAAGTTTGGATTTGTGTCTATTGCATCAGACAGAAAATTTTTATCATTAGGTGCTTTGAAACCGGGCCTAAGTCATGTCGTGCGTTTTCTTTCGGATCTTGTGGAAGACGAGGTGAGTGGTCTACATACTCTTCACACTACCGACCACAATATAGCCTAAATTGATGAGAGAAGACCTTCTGTCTGACTCGTTTAGCAATGTTAAATGCCAGGAAATTTTGAATGCCAGGATAAAGTTTTTATCGTTTTTGCGAATTTTGTAGGAATACAAGAGGAGATGACAGTACCTACAGCAAAACTACGATAATTATACCTACTTAAGCTATAACTGTACCTACCTAATGTTTATACCTTAGCAAGCAGGCAATCCTAAATACCTATATGAAATGGAAACAAAAAATAGATAAAAGTAAAATTTAACTGTCAGTAGTACACTAAATTTAGGTTGAGTCGGTACGTTCTTGCTTGCTTCGTGGATTTGAAAAAGGCGTTTTACTGAGGTCATCGGGAGACACCAATGAAGACATTGATGAAAATAGGAATAGATTGGCGAGATATGAGACTCATCCGCAACTTATAAATGGCCCAGAGGGCGACAAATGGAGAATCGGGATGGGATGTTATGTTTCACGGGGTAAGGACATCGGTGTCGCCTTGGGTTTTTTAAATGTATGCCGAAGAAATGATAAGAGAGGCTTATGAGGAGCTAGATGTAGGAATAAATGCAGAACAGCAGTTAGAGTCGGTTAAATTCACGGATGACGAGGCGTGAGTTTCTCGATTATCCAATGGATTGCAAATACTAGTATTAGAGAATCAGCGAAGAAAATACGTAGTGATAATGAAACATAAGCAAATAAAAAGAGATTTTCTAGGACAAAGGAAGCAAGGCTTGTCATAAAGGCAGGCGCGCACAAACTGGATCAAGTAGAGTAACTCCATTAATTCGGTAGTAGGCTGGAGGGAAATGAATAACTTAGGAAAAATATTGGAAAAAGAATTAGAAGGAAAAGGCCTGAATCTATAAAAACCCACTGTATTTTTACTTTATTGCATTTAAACCTACCTTAACCGGTAAAACACCTCACAAACAATGAAATATTAAACTTCAATGGAAATTTCATGTTAGTTCATTTTACGCTTTGAGAACTAACAAGCCCATAATTATTGTGTAACAATGTAAGCCGTTGGAGTTCAAGCTGCTATGGTTGGTGGAGTGCTGGATTGTACACAACAAGTGGGAACATTTTCATATCCAATCAAACTCTTACTCTATGCTATGAGAAGAGTACTTCGTGTGCAGTGCTGCCCCATTCGGATTTCACATATGATCGAGGTTTACTTGTCGTTTTGCTTTAGTAGCGTGTTAATGCCAGGTTCAATATTTTTTCCTCTCTTCTTTTCTAAGAGGCTTATATGTAGCTTTCGCACTGATCGTTTATAGGTTAATAATCAAGATCCACGGTGAATTCGAGCGATAAGTCCTAAATATACTGTTACTACTACTTTTTACGCTTCTTTTTACTGATCTTTTCCTGAAGTTTTAATATTTTATTTGTTAGCAACGAAATATATTCTTCGACTCGGATCTGAAAGCTACAGCCGGATAGTTACAGCTATAGAAAACTATCTTTCCCCACCGATACCTTCCTCTTTGGTCCAAATAGACGATTTCATGGGGTACTGACCTGAATTAAATTTATGAATAGTTACGCAGTTATATTGAGAAGTAAGTGATGATGTCGGTATATTGGCAGAAGGATAAACCACCATATATGCAACCCAGCCGTCATTTGCTGACCAGTTGTTTAATCCCGAAAGCGTGAGAGCAATGGAAAAAGCGGACTGCAGATTTAGAGGGGACCATTGATAATTCCTTTGTTGCTCTGAGATGGATGGAGAAATTTTAAAGGATCCAGTATCATCAACTTCACCTTAAGTCATTAACATCTTAGTAATTGTTTTACCAATGTCTTAAAGCCGAAGTACAAGATATGGGGGCTGCATAAGTATCAAAATAATATCTATATGTTATAGAAATTATTGATAGTGGCAAATGTTTTTCATTTATTATAATTCATGCAACATAAAATCAGCTTATGATATTTTCACTGATGAGTTGCCAAGCATAGAGCTTTTGTACAATTGTTTGTTTTGCTCAAGAGCTTAATTTATATGTTGAGTCGTGGGATTAGCATTAATGTGTAAGTTATTCAAATAATAGAAGAATATTGTTAAGACGTCATTTATATACATGGTGACCACCAATTTATGTCATTTTGCGCAATGAAGGAGGGGGTGGGCAGGAGTTTGGCAGATGGGCAATTTGTATCGTCTCCCGTATCAGCCGAGGGAAATACTTGGCTAAGGGCACTTTACGGGGACTGCACAAAATTTTTACCTGCTGGGACCTCTGTCCGTTGGGTTTTTGTGTTTATTACTTTTTTATAATTAATATGCCAGCCAGAATTAGAGGCCAAGCTACTAACAGGGGACATGCTTGTATTTGAACCGGAAAAAGTAGGTTTGCACTCACTGAAGTACACCTCTCCACCAACCACTGAGAAGGGTGGCGGCGACTGGCGGGATGACAGGAGTGGAGAGTTCTCCCGGGTTGGCGGCAAAAAGCTGGTGGTTAGAGGTTGAGGAGAGTCCAGGGTTAGAATCGTCCATCGTATTCAGGGATGTGAATGTGGACTCTTGATGTGGGTGGACTACTCCGTACATCAAAACGTCAGTAGAAATGCAGAGTTTGAACCCGAATATACTTCATTGTCTCTTTGAGACACTACGTGTATGTTGGGCGATCCGTTTCCTCGAGTGTATATTATGCAATGTTGTGGATGTAACTGCATTAAGGAGCCCTTTTAATTTACCAATAACTCGCCCCTGTTTTGGCAGCGTTCTGCCTCGCTCTACGGATCGCTGTCCCCTCGATACAACCCTACTCTGGGATGAGCACATGTCGGGGCGACAGAGTGGCTGGAGCGGGGGTGCTTGTTGCCGGACGGGGGAGTGGGAGCTACGTAGAAGTAGGGAGAACTAAAGGGGGAGGGGTGCGCTAAACACCATAGGTAAGCAGAGAAGAGACCTCGTGGGACCCCTTTGGATTTACCCTGGAGAACTATTTGTTGAAGGAGGAGGCGGAGGTTTGACATTGACACACCTACACACACACGTTTCCGGCACTTGGGATGCGGAGGGTGGCATCTGTTGCGCCCACCCCTGCTCACTTCTTACTCTCTCCGCACATGGCCGGCCCTCATAGCTCTCGACGTGGTCTCCTTCGTCACCAGCCCCCCGTTTGGCTTGACTGAGGATGCTCACCAGCCAGTATTCTTCACTCCCCTCCGTCACTACTAACACTTGCCCCCCCCCCTATAAATGACTCCATCTCTCACTTCTCATGTGTATCTTCTCCCATACATCGAAGATATTGATGAACGTGTTACGTTTGAACCTTACCTAGTACTTGTTTTGATTTTGTTTCAATTTGGTATGATTTTTAATCAATTGTTTTAATTTACTTTCCTGCGAAAATGTTTTATTGTTAAAATTTTTTTGTTGCTAAGGCTTTGTTGAAAGGAGAGAATGAGTTGTTGAGTAAGAAAAGAGACCAAGACGGGAAGCTGCTCTGTACGAGTTAGAAGAATTACATCATAAAGAAAATGGAAAATAAGTGTATCTGATTTGTAAACACAGTTCGACGCTACAGACAGAATGGATAACGGCCTGGATAGGAAACCAATAGACTTAGAATTAAAATAGCAGCCCCCTACTGATCGGCGAATTGATTTTGGTAACTTTTGTTTCCTTGATTAATTGGAGTTAGTAATTAATTGTTAAGTGTCTGTTGATAACGGAAGAGAGGTCTCAAGTCTCTCCCCCAGTTTTTTTCCTTTCAACCTATCAGGGTGGGTCATTATTTAATCAGTTGAACTTTAATGTCAATTCTATCTCTCACTGGGTGTATATAAATCACACCGTGCCATTGAGTGGAGTCTCAGTTTGGGCGGTCCCTCGTTTCCGGCCTCCATTTCTAAATCTATCGGCGGAATATTGATTTTTCAGCGTTCTTTGCTTCATAATTTTCTTGGTCGGTGGAATAACTGTTTAACGATGTTGAAGAGGATTGACATCATTGATTCTTACCTGTTTTTAGTGGCTGAGTGATTTTTTCCGAAATTTGATCCCAATGTCTGGATTGGATGGGCCTCGATAAAAAACATGTGATGGAAGTGGGTTGAACATGAGGGTCAGGTCTCTCAGATTAGTGGAAATAAACCTTAACCATTATAGGCCAGCGTCGTTGAGGCGGAACGTAAAAATACGCAATATCTGAGTCAGCTCCTTCATTACGACGTTGCATCATAAAATGTTAAGTTCTTCTTCCTTTTAAGCATTTAAAAGTGGGGAGCGCTCTTAGATTAAAGAAATATCGCAACTGTGCAAGAGCCTTGAAATTTCTTATATTCGAAGCTAACAGGGGATAATCCGCGGCGCTGTTTTCAATAAATTATTGACTCTAATAAAAATATTACTGCCGGAATTACAACTGAGGTGATTTCCGAGTCTAAAAGCTGAATTTATAGGACTATCATTATTTATTCCGAGGGACTGCGGAAAGTTTTATTCGTATTATTCTCGGGTAGCTGCTTAGAATTTCTGTATCTCGCTTTCTTATAATTTATAAAAAAATTGATGTAAAGAAATTTAAATGTATTCAATCTCAATAAAACTAATTGCATGCTCTTAAACCTAACAGCTTAATCTTTATTTTCTCTCTCATAAGCTTTTGGGTATTTGTTATCTAACAAATTCTGCATCAACCAACGAACGAATTCACAATTGTAATAAAGTGTTGTTTCTTCTTTTCAGGTGAGTGTCGCTCCAGCGGAGGTATCAGAGGTTTGGAAGTGAGAGCTGCTGACGGTGTTCGAGAGCAAATATCCGCATCCAAAAGGTGTGAGACGAGTATGCGATAAATAACGTCAATGAAGTGCCTTTCGATTATTGTGAGGGGGTACCAATACCTCTGGTATTGGTACCCCCTCATTTAGCTTCCTCGTGGTATGCAGGGTCGCGGACACCCCTTCGATCTCCAGCGCTCATCCACCTTGCGGAATAGCCAAGAACCACGGTTCCAGTAGTAATTTTCCTGTGTGACTAGTTACGAAGAAACGCTTTTTATCGAAGTACAACGGCTTGTTTTATTACATATGAATTTGCAATAACATGCAAATCAGTGATTTTGCTGTAATTAAAAATGAAAATGACATTCACTTGAAATGGCATTTGACCTCAGAACCTCGCATCCGCGACCAATGTTTCAATTTCGGATGTTCGTTAGCCATCAGAGTGGTTGATGTCCACTTAAAATATACTACCCTAAATTTCACGAAAGTTAGTTGATCTCTGCTGCATAAATTAAACATGTACCATATGACTACGCTCACCAACGCAGGGCTCTCATCTTCTAGGAAGTCAAACGTAGACCTATGCATGCGGCCATAAGTTATTCTCCCATAGTGATTTTCACTTCAAAAGAGAAGTAACGTGGAATCTTTTCCTTCATTCAAAGAAATCCTGCAATGTTTTCTCCTCCTGCCGTGAAGGATGAAAATTTTCTCTGCAAGGTGTGAAATTACTATTGATGCATTGATATAATATAGACCTGGTAAGACATCTTTATTGTAAGTATCCATGCTGTAAAGTTTGTCATGGCTCCGTCAAGGTTTTTGCTTGCCTTGTGCCCGTTAGAAGGAGTTTGGGAACACGTCATGAAATAGGACGTCTCCGTTTACTTCAACAATGAATCACTTCTATCAGAGGGACTATTAAGCTGAAAAATAATGGTGACATTGTTTAATAAATTTCATCCGTTAAGAGTGGCATCATATGCTCGTTTTCCTTTATTTAAGGAAATGGCTGTGATCAAATAACAACTCTGCTCGGGAACACTTTAAACCCCGTGATTCCTGAGGGGATGAGGGAATTATGGCCTCTTATTCTCTCTTTCCAAAAAGGAAAAAGTCCGTCCTCCTAAGTCCTTGAGTTAGCGACTCTGAGAGTTTCCTAGACGCATGGAGAGGAGGTGCGGGGGGAGTGGGAGGGGGGGGGGGGTTGAATAGGAGAGGGGGTGTGGGATCGGAGGGGGAGTCAGGATGGGGTAAGAATGTGGTGCTGCCGCTCCGTGGGATTGGCTCGTACTAATCAATCAATTTATCAAAGTCGTCAAAAAAGAGGGTGGTTGTAGAGGGGGAGGGGGAGGGAAGGGCGGGGAGGGAAGGGGAGGGTGGGGGGAGAAGGGAGTTGGAAATCGTTTCTTGCAATCGGAAAAGGGGGGCTTTTTTGGGTGGTATGGGGAGGAAGAGGGTTAGCGAAGGGTTGTGGAGCATCATCCCCTTTCTGGAGACTCACAGCAACCCCTTCCATCGCCACGCCCATCCGAGAAGTGTCAACGCCACGCCGATCCTCTTGCCTCCCCCTATCACCCCCATCCCCCTGATACCTCACCACCCCCCACTACACACCCCGCCTCTAGCAATCCCGGGCAAGCACAGACTAATCCCCACCTATCGCATCTAAGACGCTTTCCTCGAAATTCTCGAGGTCTGAGGGCAACTCGTTGTGTTAGCGTTAATTATCCGGGTTGCGTTCCTTAATCAACAAATTCCTGTTCGCACAGATGTGTTTGAGAGCTATGCAAGATGATGCCTTTGTTCTATTCCTGATACTCTACCTGCGAGTTAAAAGATGGGTGCAATGCAATGAGGGCGAATCAGCACGTCGAAGCTTCCGTAATCAAATTATTCAACCAAAGTTCTTGCTGCTACTCTGCGAGAGTTCAACCGATTCAATGTGTGTTAAAGTGTTGCCATAGTTAATACATTTATAGATAACTTGGTATTCTTACGAAGGAGTCGTCTAATAAGTTATAAAGACTTTGCATGTGTCGGAAAATGTGAAATTTTAGAAGAATGTAAAGTGATACTTATGATAGGTAGTCAGATAACCTGCTCTAATGGTATTAGGTCCTGGGAAATATCGGATGACATGCCTCAACCACTTGAAAAACGTATGAAGCAATAAGGAGTAATAAATATGTTCATTAAGTCACGTAAATTAACTGATATATGAATAAGTGCCACTTACGCAGGTTGGCATGTATGATTTGACTATTATTGTATGCTGCGATAAAAATTTCCTCAGCGCAATGGATTAGTTCATGCTCTAGGAAGTACTACTTCTAGGAATGAAGCAGTTGTCGAAGAGAATTTAATTAAATGCAAAACGAGTTCATGCCAACGCTCGGTTGTGCTGGAAGTTCTGGAATAACATCGAATGAGACGAAATTGGTGCATGCGTTTGACAATTGGGACCGTATGAAGAGAGAAGGTAAATGGGAATCGTGGGAAAATAGGTGTCTTCACAGTTAAGAAGTGCCTCATAAGCAATTCACTACAATATAAAATCTTTAGAAACTGTTTTTAACATCCATTTGTTAAATACACTAGATTTAAAGAAATATCAAGTTTCAGCTACGACACCTGAGCTTGAAGCTAGTTAAAAAACTTGGTCAAGTTTCATAAATCAATGGGACTCAAGCCGAAAACGAAAATTGGCTTTCCGCCTATTCCTTTCACAAACCGAGGTTAGGTTTTCATGAAACCGCACGATTTGGATTCTGAATGTCGATTGTGATTTTTATTTTGATATGGAACCTGAATTTCGACTGGAGAATCCGGTGGATGGACTGGTATTCACGGCTAATCGTGCTTCGAATCTTGCTTCGCCATGCCAGCGTCTGGTGGCGCCAACGCGTCGCCCGACCGCACTCACCTCATCGACAGCACTTAATGTCTCTTCTTCGCTATCGTCTTCCTCCCTCAACTCCGGTGGGTGGAGCATTATGTCGTTCCCTCCCTTCAACACCCCCCCCCCCTGCATTCTAGAGCCACGGCCCTTATCCCTCGCATAACCATCGCATCAAGCCTGTCTCCCCCCGCCCCACACCGGCTTTCCTTGATCCCTTCCTTCCCTTTCATTATTCCACATCTCCTCTCTTGCCATTCAGCTCTCCCCCCCCCCCCAGCCTCTGCCGCCGTCTCTCAACTCCTCCCAGCCTCTCTACCCATTCTTCCTTCCTTCCTTCCATTAGCTGTCCCGCTCCCTTTCTTTAACGCGACCAATAGCAATCGATAACACCATCAATTGGCTCACCGCTGCATGGACTAGTTGGCAAGGGTTGAGTAACTGCTGCCGCAGTCGGGAGGTCTTTAATGCTGGTTGGTCCCACTGAGTATTTTATGCCTCGATTAGGCGGAGGAAGTTTAGGAATGGTGAAGTTATCTTTTTCTTGAATGCAGATAAGTTCTATCCTAACGACTGGCAACATTTTGCTCCAAGACCGGGTAAATAAGGGTATTGGGTAGCAGTCCACTCAGTATTTCTTTAGTCTCAAATATTCTACGCTTCCACTAGTCATATCTAATATAAGAAAGTGGATGGATTATTCATGTTGAAATCCGATCGTTTCATACACCGCAGAATCTAGAAATTTTCAGTTCATACAAAACTTGCTGAAATTCAGCAAAATGTCTTAAATTCAGCAAGTTCTCGGAGTTAAAATTTCCAAACTTTTTAAGTTAAAATTATCTTGTGGATATCGCGCGTGTCTACGCTATATTACTTTTCTATATTATATACGCGTGGATATATTATAGACAAGACTTGTTTGTGCCCAAGACTTAGTAATATAGCGTACATTTTCATCTATGTTTTGGTTTTCATAACAACTTACCTTAGAAACCTGACCATTCGATGGAAAATCAGAGCAAAAAATTTGATCCTCATTATGTGCGATCAGGTATATAGACTGAATTCAGCCAGAACTATGTTCCAATAATTGTCCTAAAGAGTTACGCTATCATCTTAGCCCTATCATTTATCAATCAATATTTTAAATATCGCTTCTTTGTCAATTTAGCATGCCTTGAGTGCATAGACTACCAAATATATAATAACATCACTTTCGTCTAACCCTTGCATCGAACCTAAACATATTGTGACGGACGTTCAGTACGGAATTGAACTAAAACATCTTTCCTTAGCGAGTAACCAGGCTTGACGAGCCTCTTCGTGTGTTTCTCCGTGGTTCAGACCTTGAGGGTAAATGTATAATGGTATTGTTCTCGAAAAAATAAGTAAGGGTCAGGTGGTTGTAAAATCCATGGTAGACCATTGCATGCAAGTGTAAATATCGTTAATTAACTTCCTTTTTTATAAGCTCCTTGAAATTTAATGTGCGTGCTTTTTGCGCCACCGCGCTTTAGCTATCTAATCATAGTTAAATTCAGGTTCTCCTCTCTTGAGTTACCGCGGACGAATTTTCTCGATTTCGGCGTTTGATGGGTGCGCCACTGATTCCGAGCCTCCGCAAGAAAGAGTCACCGGAGGGCAATCGTCCTTCGCGGTCCATCGTCCTTGGTGGAGGGGAGTGGCGGTGCCCTGGCTTTCTATTCCGAGGGTCCAGGCTCGGATCACGGCAGCTTTCAACGGAATCCCGATCGGGTTCTAAGCCGAAAGCGCTTCAAGTTTTTGATCTCCGTCGAACCAATGAACCACTCGGTCAAACTTCTCCCTGCCCCTCGGTGCCTGAGTTTCAAGAGGAGTCTAATGCCGATGTTGGGTCGCTCTCCGCCCGTAAAACAACAAATTACAAACCTATCCCTCGCTGCGAGAATGGTGATAACTGCTGGTCACATCTCCCTGATAACCGACTGGAGCGGTGGTGGTTGAGCCTGACGCGGTCCCTGTCCCAGCCTGTCACTGACCTCCTCCGCTTTCCAATCGCTCGTGATTCCAGGGGCGCACGAGTTTGGGTCATAACCTCCCAAGTATTACGCCAGCCGGGAAGTTTTCTTTCGAGAACAATATTAGCATAGCTGGAGGGTGAAGCTCAGTGCATTGTAATTCAGTATTTATGTTCAACCCCAAAGTGGGTGTGACCTAATTCTCTTCATTCTTTAAGTGGAAACTGTTGCTTTTGGACCTCGGGCAAAGTCCTTTGAAGCGACGTGTTTATCAGCTGGAGTAGCAACCGCAGCCAAGAGACGGAGCAAGAGCTGTGGTGAGAGATGCCCTGAAAACTTTCTCAGAAAAAACTGCGATTTGCATTTGCTCTCAAAGGATTCCAATGCGAGATATAACAAATGTGAACGGTAAGAAACTGACCTGAACCAATATTTTATCCGTGGTGTAGTTATTTTCAAACATGAGTCCATAGCTGAACTTATTCATTTTTCGGGTTCTTCCGAGTTGGTTGCTGTGGTGATCACGCATCACCACAGCAACCAACGCGGTAGAACCCGAAAAATGAAGAAGTCCATCGTAGACCTCCACGAAATTCTTCTCTCTCACCTGAGTCCATAGCTTTTTAATGCTTTAAAGTCTCTATTATAATGGAAATTAATTAAGTCTGATTGACCATTAGTGCTTGAAGGTAGCACTTATATCTACTTTCACTCCTAAGGATACAACTCTCAACTTAATTTTATTAACGTGGTTGGTGGAAAGTGTTGCATTAATTAAGACTACTTAGTCCAATGCTTCCTTTAATGTATTTTTGCCTTCAAATCTGTTATTTTCGTTCTCTTTTCTAAATATCTTCTTTCAATTCTATATTAAATTACCTCTGTGCGCTCTAGGTCACTTCCGTGAGCCTAACATTCTCGAAATACCATCCAAATGAGAAATAACACGCGTCGTGCTCTTTTATCACAGAGGATGGCCGTTTTACTTTGGAATTTCTTTTTTCGGACAACAATGCACATACAAAGCAAAACCATTGGATAATACATATTTCCTATCAAAAAAATGTGAACGCTATTCTGTCCATTCACTACCGCAGTGTGGAAATCCTCCCTGGAATTCCTTTGCTCTGAAAGGAGACATGGCTCTACCGCCGTAGCAAAGTGAAGATGTCTCGTTGATGGTGGGCCAGATCAGAGCCAGCTCCCTCTCTCCCCTCCCCTAACCCCCCCCCCTCCACCCCCAACCCCTTAATCTCCACCCTCACGCCTCAATACCGTTTTCCGCTCGTATCCTAGCAACGGAGGATCACATCTTGGCCGTTATCTTCCATATAGACATTCCTACATATAGCTATGTGGATGTGCATATCCCTTCGACTTACCGCTGGAGTTATGGCAGGTGAAATAATGCATCTCCGCCCTTTTTCTTTCGAACCCTCGCCCGTCGCTTCTCTTCACTTTAATTTCACCTGAATAATTTCGTTCATCTTCCCGTCTGTCCAACTGCCTCATCCCTGCCATTCTTTCTCGTGCGCACCTCCCCCTCCCGCCCCCCCACGCCTCATCCCAAACTTTCCAACCCCACCCATCCCTTATCTCGACTCACCCACCCCAACCCCATCCTCCCACCACCCCCCAACCCCAACCCCCGCCCAAAGCCCCCAACACTCGGATTTGCATCGCTTAACCTGAACCCTGGGACGTGGAGATAAATCCGGGAATATCCGGGAGAGGGAGTGGAGGGAGAGGTGGGGGGGGGGGATAAATGGGTGGGTGGAGAAGGGAAATAGGATGCTGAGTTGGAGGGTGGGAGGAGAGAGATTGGGATTTAGGGAAAACTTACTTATTCTGCGCTGTACCTACTACATATTCTGCTTCAAGTGTTACAGTAGCTGCCCATTACCGGAGTGACTCGAAGGCTTCTAACGATTCCTGTTGCCTTCGTGTGAAACGTGTAAAGGTACAACTGACCAACCAGATTGTATGACTACTTTGTGAATTTTTATCTCCGAAACCAGGCTTTACTTTGACCTCGAATTTTCAGCATTGTCCTGAACTTAACATCTTCCATCACCTCAATAAAAAAATAGGAAAGTTCCTCATTGGGATCAGAAGGTGTATTATTTTGTTCGCTAGTGACACAGGACATTAACGAACGCCACTCTAAATGTTTTAGTGAAGGAAAGGTAATGTAAAATATTGATCTTAGCGTTAAACGAATCCGAATATTATTTTTGAAGAATGGAGACGAGAATATTCATGAGGCTGACAAGGATAGAAGAAATATGCCAGAATGAGAGGAAGGCAAAGGAATAAGTGATTGATATGCCAGGAAAAATGCGCAGGTGTTGAGACATAACATTGAGTGTGAAAATGTGTGTACATAGGAAAAAATTGGATTGGTGGGAAATATGGAGGCATTTTGAACGGACTGAAGCTATAATTTTGAGGAGCTGGTGAGGCAAGGTACTACGATGCAAAAACTATTTGTCTCATGTTCTGTCACATATAAAATGCAATAATGTCTGTAGCCGGTTATTAGCCAGTAGCAAGTAGTCTGTTCTGTCACATAAGTAGCGCTTCTGGAGCCGGACAAAATTTGGTGATAGTCCTCAGTGTTCCACCGAAAATTTGGCAATTATTGTAAATTAATGGCAAAGAATTCTCGATGGCCTGAAGTCACCTCGTCCTTCTCTCCCTCGATGCAATATATTTCCAAAGAAGTTTGCACCACCGCAGCATAGCCGTCTCACTTGAAGTCTTTCCTCACTGTGACTACCGTAACAATTTTCATCAATGTGTCATTCCACCCTCGCGTAAGCCGTAATGATTTGTTTCACCGAAAACAATTAAAGATATCTTGAAACAATTACTTTTTGATCGGCATCTGAAACGGTCGGATCAAAAACTGAGTGAAGCACAAATATCTTTCGTCAATAACCTAGACTTTGGAAGAAAGGCTGTATAAAGAATACAGGCCAAATAAAAATCCATACAAATTAATAAACATAAATTCTCCAGCGAAAATACAATAGTTTAACGTTTCCACGAGTAAAAAAATCTAAAACCAGATGTGGTAAAGGTTGTGGTCTAAGGAGACAATCTTTCTTCAAATGCTAAAAATGAGGTTTCATCCCCCTCCTTTGATTTTTCTCTTATGAGGTATGTGCCACTAGAGCTCACCCATTCCTCCTGTCACTTCCCCGTTCCTCTACTCTGCCTGAGCTACACTTCGCACCCCTCCAGATCGCAGTAAAACCCCTTTCTCCTCCACATACCCTTGCCAACTTATTGATTCAACTTTTTATATGCTCCTTATCCCAATGAGTATGGGAATCACATTCAGAATTTATGTTTGCTTCCTTCAACCGGGAGGCTTTTGCAAAGACATTCATTTCCATAGCGTTCACCCATCCCTTATCGTGGACTGAATTGAGAAATGGACGGCGGAGGTTCGAAATAAAGATTAAAGATTTCAAACATTGTTTACCCTTAGTACAGTAAAACTGTGTCCACTTACACGTAATCGAAACAGATATCTCATATTACTGGCCCGTGAATTATACACCTATATTCTATGCGGCTGTAGATCTGAACAGTGTTTGGAGTTATTGAGCGTAGTTTCGAAACGTATTTTTCAAAGGACAGAAAAAGTGGAAGAGTTTATTAGATTACTGTGAGAAAATGTAATGCTTGACCATGCATTGCCAATCATGGACCATGGCCTTGTGGAGGAAGCTTGGTAAGCTGTGAGAGGATATTAAAGTGAGAGAAATATTTACAGAGGGTAGGATTCATCATGCTCTCTGGAATTTTATGACAGGTAGAAATTATTAAGGATTAGTAGTCTAGGGAACCCATGCTTTCTCATGAAAAATACTTTATTTGTCCATGAAATGATGAAACAATCCGTTTGTGTGACCTTAAAAAAAGTAATCGTAACGAATCAATGCATTAAAAAAGCTCAATTACCAAAAGAATATAGAATAACGATGAAATTAGTGGGCCTTGGTATAAATTATCCAGGTAATTTTTGTTTGAAGACTTCCTCAGCTTTTCTTGTCTATGTAGGATGATTTTTTAGGGCAATGCTGCGTCTTGTTCATTTTTGAAAAACTCAGCGTTTCGCTTCTCGTACTGGAACTTGTTCTTCAAAAATGAACATGACGAAAAAAATCATCCTACATTTCCAAATAATTCTCAGAAGTTGACATCCGCAACAGTAGTTTGATATGTAGTTGCTACTTAGAGCATCATATCTTTTTTTCCAGTGTACCTAGCACGGATTACAGTTTATCAGAATAATTTATGTTGCAACAACTTGCATATTCCTATAATTTCAATTCCACTAAGATAAAGTATTTTATGCTCTAATGCATGTAACAAGGCAGAGTCACGACCCTACTATTCAATTCCATTATGAAAAACGTATTTTCAATTGGTATCATTATAAATGTTACCTTTAAAAATCCTACCGTTTCCTTTACGTGGTGTGCCGGTTACTTCAAGGGGTGATTACAGATGAAGTTGCAAGGACTCTGTTAATAACTTTTCAAGAGGTCTCGATGTAATTTTGCGGACTAAACTGACATCGTCAAATATCTATCTTTTTAGTATGGAAGAATCCCAGCTTACGATCGTGGTAAAATGATGCACGAGTGTCCCTAGTTATTACCAAATACTAACAGCGAAGTCATGATTGCTGCTGGTTCTACCTACTGCCGTATTTCGTTCCTAAGACTGCGAACCGAAATGCGGCAGAAGGATAAGCTATCGGTACGTTGTCAGCATTACGTGAAAAGAGATCACCCATGCCACGACGCGACGGCGACTTTTAAGTTTTCGCACGCCGCGGCGTGCGAAAACTTAAAAGAGTTCTTCCTCTTTGAGCTGCATTTGATTCATCCGTCGGTGTATATGCCATATGAGAAGTCTTCCAAAACCTTTCAAAATATCAATGCACGTTAATGGGACTGCGTTGCCTATTCCATCTGTTCTTGCACTGCGGTTTTACTCATTTAGTCATGTGTACAATAGCACCCGAATTCAGGCTGGTTGATTGTGTAATCGGCTCTCCTTGTAGACGGTTTGAACGTTCGCGAGGGGAGGGAGGGAAGGCTCCTGCCTCCCTCCTGTGCCCTCCTCCTCTCCTCTGTCTGATTGCCTCCGTTGTTCGGGCGAAGACAAGCGTGTGGGGGAAGAAGAAGAGTAGGGACCGGGGGGTGGGATGCGCTATTATCTCGGTGCACACCTTTCTCACATGGGGCGACGTGGGGGGGCGTCAAATTGCCGCCCCCCGCGGCTTCCGATTGGCCAACCACGCCCATAATCTCTTCAACTTGTGAAATTTGGTGGGTTTTGCTTAGGGGGGAGGGGGGCAGAGGGAAGTGGGAGGGGGGAGGTGGGTTGGCGAAATTAACGGGCGATCGTGTGAGTGTGTGTTGTGGAGGGGAGGCGTCTTCTTCGCTCTTTCGCCGAGTGGCGGCGCTCCCTTCCGTTCGGATCGCTTCCTCGGAGAAGCGAGCAGTGAACTCGTCATCGGTGGAGACCCCTGCAGGGGCTTTTCACCTTGAGCGGGGTGTTTTGTTGTATTGCAGTGGTATGATATGTACACGATTCCTACCGATTGAAGCCCTACCAAGGGTCATGAATGGTGATGGGGATAATAGAAATATCCCCTATGCTTTAATTATATCTGCCTAGTTTATTCAGATAAGTTTCATATTCTCGGGATTTTAGTAGTGCCTGTATGATTCTACTCTTCCATCTTATTTCACCCTAGTTGACGCGGATACATTATTGAGCCAAATAGATTCTCAGAGTCTCCTTGCCGCCCTCAGAAACCTTTTATTCATTTGGCACAACTTGTGAAGCCACTTTTGTAGGGCATGGCCAGTACTGATAACTTTTTGAAATCAATTGAGGTCCTTCGCAACACCAGTTCTAGTCAAATAAACACTCGTACATAAGATTTACAATGTTATGAGATGCCCTATGAATGACAACATTGTAAACATGTTACTGCATTATAAAATATATTATTAGGCTCTTTAGGGAATATATTCTCTAAATCGTAGCTGCTGTTTTCTCAATTTCTTGATAGTAGCATCTATGGTGAACTAATCGGTGCTTCGTTTACTATGGCCTATTATTAAAATCCTTTAAAATACAGTCCTATCAGTAAATTTTAGGATCACAATGTATTTTTACTGTAATTAGACTTCAACGCACACAATTTTGTTCTCAGGACATGTACATGGAATGTGACTTAACCTTAAATTTTACATGCTCTTTGTAACATGCCCTTACTGGATGACTCTGGAGTAGATATAGAGGTGAACAGCATCTCAATTAAACTACTAACCATGAAAAAAAATAAGAACATTAATAGCGATATTGGTCCTGCTGATGATGATTCAATAGTGAAATTGTTATTACTAACGATAGTCTCATTGGCTAATGTCTTATCACATATCATCATTATCATCATCATCTTGCAGACATCATTAGAATATTCTAAAGGCACTGCATTGTCGTGATAGCCACGTGTCTCTGTCCATCGCTGCTTCTTTCAGCTGGGCGTATGATCCCATTAATCTCATCTCACGCTCCATGCTCTTAAAATATGCCGCCCTGGGTCGACCTCTTGATTTCTTTCCCACCACTTTACCTTCGAGTATGTTCATCAGGAAAGGATTATGACTCATCGTATGCCTATCCAATTTAGCTCGTCTTTCTCCTATTGATATTAAAAGTGGTCTGCTTTCACCGACTTCCTCTAGCACTTTCTGATTACTTTTTCTATCTTCCCAGCTCGTTCTTGTCATTTTCCGCTAGATCCACATTTCCATCGCATCCAGCCCGAGTCTTTCTGCTTTTCTGATTTTCCATGTCTCGCATCCATATAACAGTACAATCCAAACAAATGTTTTGATGAACATTTTCCGCGTTCCAATCCTGAAGTGATTGTTGACTAGTAAGTTCCTCCTGTTCTGAAATGCTTGTTTTGCCAAGGCTATTCTTCTGTTAATCTCGGTGTTGCATGTATAACACCCCCTAGATAGCAAAATTTTTCAACCTGTTCCAATATTGTTATACCCATTTTAATTTCAGGAATGGTATTTCCTTTTCTCTTGCTTGTTAGCATTATTTTTGTCTTCTTCTTGTTGATATTGAAGCTAAACTCTTGTATGGCTTTGGCGAGAGTATTGAGCATTTTGTTCATATCTTTTTCTGAGTCAGCCATTACGGCTATATTATCTGAAAAGCAAATGGTGTGAATACTTTTTCCATTAACCTTAATACCCTTGTTTTTTTCTTTCTTTCTTGCAATTGCTTCCTCGATGAATATGTAATAGGTAAGGTGATAGAGAGAAGCCTTGTTTTACGCCTTTTCTAATTTTGGCCTCTTTCCTGCAGCCGTTTACATCAATTTCTGTTTTCTGAGACTTGTACTAGTTTAAAATCACCCTCCTATATTTCCAATCTAGTTCGATTTTCGTCAATGTTTGAAATAATGGTCTTCAATTCATTTGGTCAAACGCTTTTTCCGGGTCTAAAAAAACTACATACGTCTTTCTATTTATCTCCATCCTTGTATCTAATATCTGTCGTATCGCTTCTCTATCACATATTAGAAAACAAAAAAGTTTACTCTACGAAAACTGTAATATCAATTAAAACCTAATTATAGGTGTATATGATACATCTAAGCAAGTTATGTTTTGTTGAGGATAGTTCCGTTTTCTGGGATTACCCGTGTGTGGGTGTTAAAATTCTGACGCGGGTACCCCCAGAAGATGGAAGTCTTTTACGAATGGGAACCGTGAAATTTTATATAAGTGCTATTTTTCCAACATAACAGAACCGAAAAAATGAATTCTTAGTGGCCACTTAATAGAACTTATTTATTATTTACATGCCTTAAATTATTTTTCTGCAACATTTTAATGATGCATTTTGCCTCAAGATAAAATATTACTCTGAAAGATTAAAAAGTTATGTTTTTATCCTCAAGTTTCTGTGGTTGGCTGTTGGAATTTGTTCTAATGTATCATCTTTCAAGCATGAAAACATGCAGCTTCCTTCGCTTGTTTTTTTCTGCTAATATGGCATTTATTGCATCTTTTTTCCGAAGAGAACCTTTAGCTTGGAAGCTATTAGCCTTTCTCAGCAATTTTACTCAAGGAGAAATAATATCTTGGGTTTGATTAGTTAGGCCTCCGTTATTTTCCCTCCCAATGTACCTACTTTGAATTCTAGGAAAATCCTCAATGGCCAATAAAAAATCTTCGCACTTAGGTCTTTTAGCCAACTTCCTCTATATTAATCCAGACCAATATGTTTCAACATCAACTACAACGGTGCTCCGAGCCCTTACGTTTGGATGCAAATTTCATGAATAAATGTGATATTGCCCAACTTTATGCCGGTTCTCTTCATCAACGACATAATTACTTTAAACTGTCTTATAATATTTCAATTGATAGCGTGTAAGTTATTATTATGAAAGTAAACAATTCACTATAAGCGTGCAAGGTATGATCTCGTGCAAGAAATTTGAAAACTCAGACCCTGACACTTCCTGATGAACCAGGAGTCTTTTATAGGCTGCCTCGGAACTCGAAAATTGCAGATGAACGAAGAGGGAAAGAAAAGCCGAGGGAGGCTTTAAAAATGGCGGAGGGACTGCTTATTGAAAGGCTTGAGTAGCTAAAGTATTACGGGGGACAAATACGTGGAAATGGAGGAGTGTGGGCATTTTTCAGACACAACGACCCCATATGAAAATGGGAATAGCTGAGGAAGAGTAAGAAGAAGAAGATGTTATGCACCAAAATTTAAAAAGTAATCAGAAAACTCTAGCAGTTTGTGAACAGTTTCTGAGATTTTGCCACTACATCGTGGCTTTTGACTGTCCGTGATATTTTTTCTCAACAAGTTCAGTTTTTCCAATCATTACGCTAGTAATACAGATGATAGTGAGGATCAAAGTCACGCGCACGGGTGCAAATATATGCATTTAAGTGCGTGAAATTCGCAGTGAAATAATCATTTGACTTACCCGGAATCTCCCAATTGCCGATTTGGTGTGTTAGCAAGTTAAACCACCAAGCCATCTCAATTCACGATTAATTTCAGCGGAGGGGGTTTAAACGATCTAGATGTTCCCGTCTACAGTCGACGTATAAAGAGGACGTGGTTATGCATGGTATTCCACCGTCGTGGAGGGTCGTGGAGGCAAAACCTAATATTGTAAACTAACTTATAATGAGTTTCCAGTCGTTGCGGCGGTGTAAAATGATGTGATACGCAGTCACGCGTACGGGTGCACCAGAGTGGGTGAAATTCGCCATGAATAAGAGGATTTACATGACCTGGATTCAATCCAAGATCTCCCAATTGCGTGTCATGTATGTTAGCCGGTTACATCTTCAAGATGTCTTATTTTAAGGCTTATTTCAGCGGGGGTTCAAACGAAGAAGATGTTCTCGACTCTACATTGTAGCCCCGGAGACGACCTAAAGTGAACTGCTTTTTTCAAATTGCGAATTTCACCACTCACTTTGGTGTATACATTCCTGATTTGTCGTAAAACTTGCTGTAATCAAATCATTTCTTTAGGATAGCCAGTGTATATTTCTAATTGAAAAATAAAAATAGTTTTAGTATTTGGCAATCCTCACATTATTGTGCAGTCATTTCAATAGTTTTTTAATTTTCTTAGCTAAAAATTCAGGGTAGACTTAGCGAGTGATGATTGAAATGTTCAAATTATCTTACATAAAGCAATTTAGATTAATTGAATGTACAGTGTTGCTAATAATGAATGGTTTTATATTCATTTGAAGTGTACGAAAGAAAACATCAGCATTAAAAATATCACTAACAAATTATTTTCTATATTTCCCGGAAAAAATGTAAAATAACACTTTTTATATCATTACTGATGTGGCTGCTGTGATTTTCATTAATTGCAATGACTAAAGGTTTGGACCTTTCAATCTTTCAGAATTGCAATGAATTCTTGAAACTCAAATTGAAGGCCATTATTTCCAAATGTACATGTGCTTGTAATGAAATAAATATTAGTAATTAAGTTGACTGACTTTTTCTGCTATAAAAAATGAATGCGTCAATAAAATCTGGAGAAGGCTTTAATAATGATAGAAAACATTCTAAAGTCATTATTTTCCATAAATTGTTCATTTGAGAAGTTTATGATATTCAAGAGCGAATATGGCTGAGCCCTGATCTGGACCACCATTATTGCGGGACGCCTGATTATCTTACCGTAGGGGCGCTACTGGGAGTAGGACATGTAAGCTACAAAATTGTAAGCGTAAAAACACTCATAAGTATAATGTAATAAACTTTTGAAAGGAGCAAGTCAGTTAATTCAAAGCTACGGCTAATGTTATTTTCACACCATGTATGCCAATCCATGTTTTTTTTTAACATTGGATCTTATGGCGCACCCCGCTTCGAAAGAATCAATTATGCAATTATTTATCTCTCTACCATATAGATATTCACCAAAAACTGAAATGATGTAGATATTGGTCAGTAAATGTTATTCTGATCAAATAATCTAGTGTGATCGACTTATTTCCTCCATATATACGCAACGAATCAAATATTTTATAAACTCCCATAATTCCCACCATCCAATTCAACGTTGCCAATTGCATCTCAAAACTTTGCGCGCAATATTCGGAAATCTAACGAATCAAGAATTCGTTAGATTTTCGAATATAGCGCGCGAAGTTTTGAGGTAAAATTGACAGCGTTTAATCGGATGATGGGAATTACGGGAAATCAGGAGCCTGCAGCTTCCCGCAGCAGACAACCTACTATAGGTGAATCGTTTATAAATATTATTTTAAAGTAAAGATATTTTTTTACTTTCATCGGGTCACTTACATTGGCATTCAAATAGATCAAGTATTAATGCTAATATAAAATCTAAAATATTTGTTCTCGAGTACATTTTTATAATTTGTAACAACTGCTATGCATAATAACAACAAAATATTAATGTATAATAAGTGTAACAACTGATAACTTTGGATCAGTTGGAGTAGTTACCGAAAACGTAGTGAAATCATCTGGAAGTGTGTGCCTTCATTTGCTACAAAATATCAAGGATAAGAGATCGAAACATAATCGAAATGCATCGAAATGCATTAATAGTTTATATTTTCGTTGCCAGTGAAGTTTATTCATCAAAATGATTTAGTTTATTTATCTTAGCCAAATTAAACGAAATGTTTTCTTAAAGAACGCAGAAATAATGCTCCCAAAGTGATTATATAATTTCCAACCTTGAATGTGTTGTGATAAAAACTACGGTGCTTAAAGAGAAGCATGTCAGATCATTTTCTTTATTATCAGCGGTTAGAATTGACTCATACACATGTTGGAGAAAGAATGTTATTGTGTTTACTTGCACTAAAACAAAATTCTATTCCAAAACATGCCTGAGTAAATTGGTCATGCAAATACCAAACAAATTACTCCAGCGTCCAAAAAAAGCGTCCAGCTTTTCCATGATTACCTTGAGTATTCCTTAAATGTTGCACTATCTCAAACTTGCCAAAGAAATGAAATCAAATAATAAACCGCATATCAATGATGAAATATGCTTCTATTATAATTTTATCAAAAGTTTCTCTGTATCAGTTTAGGACTAGGTTTTCTTCATAGTCATTGTTCTTAGTTTTCTGTGTAATGACGCTTAATGAATATTTTCTTTTGTTAGCGGAATGTCTATATGAATCATATACATAGTTAAACTCCGCAGTTTTGTGGAGCCACGGGTGGTAGGAGTCCGAGGGCATAACATGGCCTGTGTTTGCAGTTTTACGGTTATTGTGAATTTGCGTATATTATTGGTGGTTGAGATGCTTAGGTCTAATAACTTTTAAATTCCGCATGACTCTGTCTTCATAGTAAATTTAATACGCGAGTGTTTTAGGTATAAGTTTAAAAAAAGGTCTCAAAAAATTTAAATATGTTTGGAAAATCCATCAGTCCATCCTCGCTCAATAAAACCAAGTGCACGAAGCATGGCGCCCTCCCGCAACTTTAGGGCAGCCCCCTGAAGCTCCCTGCTATCGCCTTCTAGCGAAAGCGTACCATTCGTGTACGGTTTCAGTGTTTCGCCACCAGTTGTCGCTACTACCTAGCGCTGCTAGAAATTTTCCTGGATGCATTGCTTCATGTTAAAACATCGGTTAGTAATGAATTGTTTCTTTATTTAGTGGCCAGTTAGCGTGATTTAGTTTGTGTTTAGAGGCAAGGAAACAGTTAGCACTCTTGCACCATTGCCAATGTGAGTTTTTTTGTCAGTGAGAACTAGAATAATGTATACAGAAAGTTGCATATTACCTCAGTGTGATGTAGTGTTGTC
Source organism: Pyrrhosoma nymphula (assembly GCA_963573305.1). Taxonomy (NCBI): domain Eukaryota; kingdom Metazoa; phylum Arthropoda; class Insecta; order Odonata; family Coenagrionidae; genus Pyrrhosoma; species Pyrrhosoma nymphula. Next base: position 124,607,155 of record OY754331.1, on the reverse strand, counting down.
CCAACAGGCTTGATCTTCAGCTTAGTTTTATTACGAATTATAATAACCATGTTAATTCGTTGCATTTCACGTATATATAACCACACATAATGATTCATCGTATTTCGATTATATATCATCCAAGTAAATTAATGTGGAAATGGATGGAGACAGAGATATCTCCGGTATTGATGGCCTAGGACGCCGAGAAGGTAATTCATCGAATTACAGATCAAGGACTTGTTTTGTCACCGGTTGTGATTCAGGATACATAAGTGCGAAGGAAAAGGTGCCCTCATATTCACTGCCACTAAGTGAGGAATAGTTTAAAAAACGGGAAAGAGTGATACCTCGTGTTGGGTTGAGGAAAACTTCTGTAGTTCGCGAAAACCACTTCAAATCAAGTGATTTGATTCGTAAATGGGAAGCATTGGACAAGCAAACTGGCAATGTAGTCACATAGTAGCCGCATAATAACCTTTACATTATGCTGAGGCAAGTGGAGCATATCCTAATGAGCAATATAATGTTTACAGATTTCTATACAAGATATTAGAGTTATGATTGGACAAGGTATTTTATACATTTCCCTTTGAGACGCATGGGACAGATATGATAACACACATTTTGCATTATTTTATTTTAATGAGACTTAGGCAGTAGTACAACAGAATAAATGCTGACTTTATTTAAAAAATCAGTCTGACAAAATCATCTCATTTTCATGATACATGTTGAAATTTAAATAATGTATTATATTTCTAATTCAACAAATGACAGCAATAACATGAAAAAAGGCACTACTCAAATGTTTTGTGAGGGACAGTAAAATAAAATCTATATCTTCTCTAAATCATGTATTTTCTTACGTCTCATCATATAAACGCCTACTTCAGATTAATACCTTTCTGCCAGAATGAAAATTATAACAAACTTACTTAATAAGCAACACAATGCTAATATTTAATCACTGTGAACTCATTCAGCTGACTAATGTTTACAATGGTAGTTATTTTTGCATTTCATATTTTTCGTTATATAAGTATGTATAGTTCGAGCAACACTTACAGCAAAGTATTATTCTTAATGGTAAAAAAATATTCTTTTCATAATGTATAAGTGCCTGTACAATGTAAAATATTGACAACTTTTGACTTCTTTAATCTCATGAGTCTTGTCCCTGATTTGTTGGAATGATCCAGCTAGGAATATGATACAGTACAAGTGTAGAATAAATCCTGATATCCTCGGCCTTTTTCCCTTTCTCTCTATACTTGCATAGTTTCTGAGGCAAAAAAGTGAAAAACGTGAAATTTATTATTGTGTGCCCTTACACTTCACTGAAATAGCATACCAGAATTTTAGTTGTTAGGCAGGGACAATGCTGAAAATGCATCTTTTTTGTCTGTATTCCCGTAGTAAATATCTGAAATATATTTATTGAGTTGTGAATGGTTAATATTTAAGTTATTAGCATAATGAGTTAATGCTTTTACGTATTTTAAATAATTTATGCATTGTTATTAACTTCTGGATGTATAATATTGCTACAGTGCTTTAATAGTTTTTTAATGTCATCAAAGTGCTGTGAAGGTAGAGACAAGGTATAGAGGTAATACGCCTCAAAGTATGAGGTTCTTAAATTGATAAAAGGATATTATTTATCAAAGTAATGTAAATTAACTATCACGCATGTTGAAGACAAAACCCTAGCTTATTTTCTGATCGGGTATTACACTTCCAATTGGCGTTACTATGGTTTAAATTAAATTCTCATAAGCGCCTTCCAACTTTTCCGTAAAGGATCGAATTTAAATAATCGCAACTTACTAGGAAAAATGATGTGATAATAAAAAAAAATTAAATGTCATTCCGTTGTTAATATCCTGTTGTTAAAATTACTTTGATTTTTAGGGATACCGCCTACCCCCGTATGCAACTACAAACGCCAAAAAAATTGGTGCGCCTACTAAAGGCTACGTATCAATATGAAACGTAGAGCGAATAAGAACCAAACATAGCAATGCCCAAACGCTTCTCTGAATTATGATGAAATGAGCTGCGATAATTTCAAAACCAACATCATATTTTGTTCCGAAAAATGCAATAATAGTTGCAAGATTTGTGCAGTTATCACCCACGCTTTCTAAGTAAAATTCGTTTAATCGCGGTGGATGGAAATTGAAAAATTAGTACGAGTAGATAAGGTATACTTTGTATAAGTTTCAAAATTCTGGAAAACATATTGTCATTTCTACATCACTTTAAATTAGATTCTTTCAGTGCAACGCTTAAAAGCTAGCAGCTCTCGATGCTAGCGACAACTTGCGGTGGAGTTAGGAAACCGTACACTAAGGGAACGCATTTCTTCGTTGAAATTCCTATCCTGTACATTAATCTGTGGATTAGGGTAGCGAGCGTTTGAGGCTATCCGTCAGTCAGCCACAGCGGGGGACTTGTAGGGCCGTTGCCGTTGGATGGAGGCGGGAGAGCCTTAGGAGTGACGTCACTAAGCGGTCGGCGAGGAAACAAAAGGCGGTGTGTGGGTGGATTCGGATTTGCTTTCGTCAAACGAAGGAAACACTTTCGGCGGCGAGTGGGGGCAACGGAGAGCCGCCACGATCGAATCCACGCGGGAGTGCTGGGCATGTTTTATTCACTGCTGGTCACGGTAAGGAAAGCTCTTGGGAGCCATCACATCGGGATGACCGTGGCCTTAGACAAGCTAGGAGGTTCATCATTGGATCCAACTCCACCGACGCAAAAACATTACATACCATCAGATGAGATGTTGGTGTTGCTGACAGGCCATTAGGTACCGCGTGTAGAAACACCCTCATATCATGGAAATCAAAAATACTCCGAGTTGCTGGTAAAGCGAAGAGTACGAGGAACCCAAACTCCGTCCACTGTGCGAATGCGAATTTCTGGGTCTTGAAATTTTACTTCTGAAGGCATATACATCTACAAAGAACCGTGCATGCCAGCACATCCTGTTCTTCGACTCGGGTGAATTTCTCTAGATGTGAACATTCATCGACATGGATGGCACAAAGAACCATCAGGTCTTAGTGCCGAAGTATACAGATTATGGAACTCGACAAAAAATTCTATACAACTTAATCGTCATGACATTGGTTGTACATCTCAAGTTACGTTAATCGCAAAATTCGGCTTAGGAGGCGATGAGGCTTACCTTTGAAAAAATAAGAGCTGATAGATATTTGAATACTTTACCTTATATAGGAAAAGTAAACACAAGAGAAGTAACTGTTAACTATGAGAGACAGCAGATGTTGCTTGTCAATTTTTATAATCAGCTTTCAAAATGGATTCACGTGCCCCGAGATTAGGAATTGGAACGGAATTCGGTGTAGGTATTAATCCGTTGTTTAGTGCTCCAGGACACGGTTCAAATTGTGGAGAGATACCTATGCAGGGTTTTCTCCAAATTCTGTAGAAAATGCTGTTGGTTGAATTTTTTTACAGTATTCTTTTGCGGATAGGAACTTCTATTCTGTGTCGAAGTGGAGGATTTAATACATCACCTAAAATAGGTAAACTTTGCACCATAGATAAATCCGAAAAATGCAGGTGGAATTATTACTTCGGCGATCATTTATAAGTAATTATTCCAATCATTAATTAATAAATCTATTTATAGTGGAAAAACTTAATTCTCATTTCCCACCAGACATAACTAGTCAGAGTATTTAGTTCGGACCTCGAATGTTCGTGAATGAGTTGGCGATAAGATTTACTGTTTTGATGACTTTTACATGATGAAATACATCTAAGTTAGATTATACAATTAGCAGTACTCCTTTGGAGAATAAAAGATCAATTTTCCGCAGTTTTAATATGCAGAGGCTTTAGAGGATTATTTTAAGGTGAATTATTAATTTCCCCCGATGAATAGAATAAACAGTGAAAAATTGGTTCAATATTACTCATACAAAATGCTTCCTTTCATTTCTCATCAAGAGCCGTCCTGGCAAGGCTTCCAGAAAGAGAAAGAGGCAGATGAAATGTTCCCAAGCTTCATCGACCTCACGAGGGTATTGCGTTGGTTTAACCCGTAGGGGGTGGCGTACGAGTATTTTATTTAGTAAAATTACTGGTTTGTTTTTGGATCGTCCAAATGTCTGATAAGTGTACCTCTATGCTTATAATAATTTTGCTTTGATTTCAGTCGTGTGTCTTCGTCGTCGTCCACACGATCTTCTTCTCTTGACAATTGCTCTGGCGTGCCTTCTCGCCTCATCATTTGCGCGCTCCTCGGCTGCTCCCTAGCCATTCGCGCCACCTTCAGCCGCGTGGAGAACTACTGAGCCCACGCCGTAGTAATCTCCGGCAAGGAGATTACTACGGCGAGCCGACGAGTGCAGACGATTCTCGTTTATTTCTCTTGGGTTCTGAGACTGAATTCTAATTTTATTCCAAGGCTGATGTGCCGTGGAACAACTGACTAACCTTGTGATTAACGAGGAGGGAAAAAAGGAGGAGGATCCATGCTTTCGTGAAGATTAATATTAGGTCATCTTGCGCAGAAAACCTCGGTTTATGAATTCGAAAACATGAAAAAATACTGATTTATTTCAAATTCGATTGCAAATAGTGCCGAAAGACCTTACATCCGGTAAATTGGTGCAATGCACAGGTTTTAGAATACCCATGGAGGTATCTCACTCTATTTTGGATTTAACAAAAACAACTTGCAGTGTTTTCATGTTATCGCGGCTTTTGTAAAGGCAAGTGCGCATTCTTAGAGCGTTTTCGAGTTTGACGTTCCCTTAGATAACTAATTACTATTTCTTCTTTGTTGGAGGGTTTTATGTGGGGAACATTCCTTAGCCTTTCTTACTCTATTGTCCTCCCTCCTCCGTTCATCCTTTCTCTCTCCCTGCCTGAGGTGTCCCGAAAGAGGATACCCAAAATACAGTCCTTCCCCCCTCCCCTCTTAACTCCTACCCGCAGCGCCAACGGAGCGGATGAACTATCACAACGGTGAACACTTACAACCATTTAATCATTTCCTCACGGAACACTATATCTTCTTCTTTTACACAGAACTTGACCTCCAACTTCTGCTTCCTGGCAGACCCGATCTTCCCTCCGTTCGCCTTAAAAGACATCGAAGAATTTTTCGAAGCGCCATCCAAGGTATTTCCGAGTGAAGATCAAAAACACAATCACTTTAAATCAGAAGAAAAACTACACTCATACAACGCTTGAGGAAGTCAATGCTTGAGGGAATCTCCTCTGCTCGGTTCAGCGCACAACTGCGATCGCTCCAGCAAGGCATGGGGGGGGGGGGGGCAGACAGGTGCAGTCGTACATTTAGTAGCCCATGCCGGCAAAATAAGCTTATTTGTGAAAAATATCCTTGCACGCTTAAACTATGGAAGATTTAGGGATGACTATGAAATCAGATTCCACCTGGAACTTTGGGGAATTCTTTATGAAACCCCTCGAGGAAAACAGAGCTAGAATTTACTACGCCAATGAAATAAACTCCTTAAAAAATAAAGCTACCACCGTTCCTTTCGGGAAAACACTATTTTTCATTCAAAATACACAAATAAGACAGTTTACTGCATTTAGTTCTGCATGAAACGTTTATACATTTTTATTCAATGTTGCAGTACACTAGCACCAATTTAATTAGAGTTTGACGCCGAGAATTACACTGCAAATGCAGTCGAGCGTACTCAAGTTTTGAGTTATCATAATGAAGGCAATTAATCGGTAAATGTCGTTAAAATTAAGGGCAGGCGATAGTCCGGTCTTAGTTTATTGTATTGTAGTGGAACAGTAGTCAAAACATTCATATTAGAAAACCCATTTTTCCGCTTTTTCGATTTCATTGTAGGCCCACCAGCTACAACACGTCAAAGTTGGTGGCTTTGACATCATACACTAGGGCTATGACACAAAAAACTCATGCAAATGGATATTCTCTCGTGACTCAAGCTCCTTTGAATCTAACGATTTTTGCCACTAAGGAAAATAGTAATACCTATGGGCATTCTGCAAAATATTAGTCCCAAATATTTATAACTATCAAAAACATAGCTCATTGATTAATGAAGTTCGCGAAAAAAAGCAACGAGGCTGCAATTCAACTACTATAGGTATCGAATCGAATGGTTGGATTTTAATTAATTATATTATTGTGATCTTGAGACTGCAAAGTGGCTCTTAATGCACCTTCAAGCACGCATAATTTTACTCCTATTTAGTTTTATTTTTTTAGGGCGTAATAACTCTTATGAAAATATTTGTAAAGGAACAACCCTAATGTTGCTGGACATTCATCATGCAGGACAGTACTAAGAATAAATAACAGCATTTTATTTTACGCGGACTACCGCTGCACAACGATAGTGTACCTCACGTATAATTCAGTTGCACTGATGGCCTGCACTCCAAAGACCCTTACATTTTCCCTTTACGTTAGACTGATATAAACGAAAATTTCCTTTTATCTTTTGAAAGATGAAATAGTAAACTTCAAGTACATGCATGAATCTAATCCACCATTGATTTTTTTAAGCACCACGAAAGTTCTACATTTTCATTTAACGGCCGTACTGTGCGCATTGTGCCTCGCCTGTGCACAGCATACGGAATATGGTGTATTTTATGCTTACAATTAGTCCTACCTAATGAGTTTTATCAAAATAAAGGTGCCTTCTTACTACAGACTGACTTACGAGTGATGACACTCCCAAAATGGGCCCCATTTTAATTTATATCTTACAATAATACTTTATGACGGAATATTGTGAGGTTCTAAAATGCTTGAAACATGACAGCTGTATAGGTTTGCTTTAATCACGTAGAAGGAAGTTAATCACACTTGTAAACTATATAAAAGCATTGAACGACGTTAATTACAGGGGTGAGCAAGGTCAATCCAAGTGACATGATGATGTTTGTATAACCCACAGTGACAGACATATTACTCAAATTCATTGCGCAATTATGTATCAAAATTAGTTGATAATAGTATTTTCAATCAATAATACATTGTGGATAATACTGTAGTTATCCGATGGATAAGAGGACTGCATTGAGGACTCTAAGCTCTTATTATCATATTCTACAATGCACAGGTAAGGGCTAAATTTTCCCGCCGAAAAGAGGCGATGGGGGGCTCCACTAAGGGCGTCATTCCTCGACTTCTCCTCCGACCGAACAGCGCCCGGGCCGCGAATGGCTTTGTGGCCGGAGTTAGTCCTCCTCTCGCTCGTAGGATGAGGCGGGATCTCTCTTTCTCGGGATTGCGTTTTTCCAGAGAGGGTAACTCGCAAGCGATTGTGCTTTTGAGTGCTCGCTGGTGTTTGAGACGGGGTTTGTGGAGGGGGTTGTTGCCTCTTGCGAGTGGTTTTTGGGGCGAAGAAGAGGCAAACGACTGTGATTTCAGGGATTGGAAGCGTTGAGTAGTGTTGGTGGGGGGAGAGGAGGGAGTGGGGGGGGGGAAGGGGAAGAAGGAAGGGAAGGGGTAGAAGGAAGGGTGGGTGGACGAGCGAGCACGGAAGAATTCCTCTTTTCGGACCTTCGCCTCTCTCCGCCCCGGGACAGAAACAATGGACAATCGATTTTGAGGGCACGGAGCGGAGGTTTCGCCGCACTGGCGCGCGCTTCGATGCGGCGGGGAGTGGAACTAGCGCAAGTGGGTGGTTGAAGAAAGCGAGGGTGGGGGGTGGTGCGGGGAGGAGGGTGGGTGTTTTTGGTGCGAGGCCGGGGTGTGGAGAGACTTGAATTCGGGAGCGGCGCGGGCTCTTCCCCTTCGGGGAGCGGAGATGCTCGTCTCGGGGCGTGCGTCTGCTCTATGCGTGTGTCACCATGTGAGTGGGTGCACGCGGTGGGCGGCGCGCGACTCCGGCACGAAATAAAAGTTGGCCGTCGCGCGTTCGAAATGGTCGAGTCCATGTCCTGTGATCTGCACTTTTGAAAGTATCCTGCAAAAGACCGCCGCCGCGGGACGGAGAGTGCATTTTCACCAAGGCATTCATTCAATTTTAGTAGCTGCTATTGTTAACTTTAATCACTCTTGGAAAGAAATGACAGCTTATACTGATCTTTTTTCTAATCTAAATTAAGTTATTTGCCCAGCAGCAAGGAAATTACGAATATGCTCAGTTTTCGGTATATTCTGGTGCCTATTAATTTGCATTGCTAACTGTTGAAAATTTCCACGTCCATTCTATAACGCGTTTTCAGGTTATGGGTCAATTAGTTCCTTTATCGGTTTTACATCGTGGAAAAGATTAGCAACATCCTGAAATGTCACTGTTTAGAAAGCCTTAAGTAAAATCTAGGGTTCAGAGTGATATTAGATCCATTGAAACATTGCATGCGTACGAAAATGTAAACATCACCTATTGTTACGAGTTATTTTTATTTTTTTTCTGTGGCGATGCTTAGTGTCTGAAGTTTTTACTTAATGTTTGAGCAAGCATTGGCAACATCTATTATCCTTACTGTAAGTTGACATAGTGGATTTTTTAATGCAAAATTGTTTCTCAACCTTTATTTAATTCTCTTGACATTTATAGCGAAAGGCGTTTAGAATGTTTGTCCATGCAGGGCACTCAACATTGTATGTAAATGTAGTCACTTTAATCAACTTTGTTTGCGTAGAAGATAATATATACATCAGCGACATCACGTATCCACTGTTAGTTGTGGATCAATAATGATCCATTTAGGTGGTATGAGGCCACAATCAGTAGGGAAAAGTTTGAAGAGTTTCGCCCTGATAATCTGATGACCATTTTAAAACAGTTATAAATATATTTTGTAGCGGTTACATACACGGTATTCATTTTGATATCAGGGTTTGATTCCAGAAATAAAAAACTTCAATCCATTGGCTGTGTATACTTTTTTAGGGTTATGCATCCTGTAAAATATTTTTAGCATTTTTTCTCGGTCGGTATATAATTTATATTAATTGTTTACAGTGAGTTGTCTTTCACGTTATATTTAAGTATCTGATAATTTCATATTATGATCTGATAATGGGCAGAAACCATGTTATTAATACATACGAGCAGCATGTACATATTGATAGACACGTAGGTATTTATCCTTTCACTGTAATTTTCCATTCCGTTAAATTATTTATATCAAGTTATTTGCAATTTATTACTAAAACTGAATTGGAAATGAAAAATTTTAGTAAATATATTTTATGTCGATAAATATCTATGTTTTTCCACATTGAAAATATGGCGTACTAACATTTGTAATTTTATGCCACAACATTATATTCAATTCCTTTGTATGAATGTAGTTTTCTTTTGCATCATGCCAGCAAGTGTCAATACCATTTTTTCTGTTCATGTTCATCAAGGCTGTAAAAGAGCTATGAAATATACGAAAGCATTCGATGAGCATAAATTCTAAGCGAGGTGTCAAGAGTTCGGGAAGATTTGGTGGTCCAGAGACCAAAATTAGCACTCAGGAGCCTCTCTAACTTTCGTATCCATTCTTGTTTTTAACCCTGTACTCTCCCAAATTTTTAAGAAAGTATAAATAGTATGTTCACTACACCAGTAATTTATTTTTATTTTTGCTCAGTAAAAACGAGGTTTTTATTTGGCCATTTCTAACGATACTGCAACCGGAGAAGATGGTTCATTTGGTAACAGAGCCAAGTAAAAATAATATATTAGTGATTGAAAAGTAGTTGACGAATTATATGGAAAGTAGAATATTGGCGATGATCAATGCGTACAATCTTCTCGCATTGTTCATTAATTGTTTTTAAATATCAAGTCTCCTATAAAAGTGCCTAACCCTTAGGCACTAGGATTATCTCGTATTTGGCGTGGCTATATTGCCTCTGCAAGTTTAATTATTCCTGTTCTCATTAACTTTCAACTTTTGAAATGAGAAGCCTATATCTGCTTCCTGATATGGAGAAATGAACCTAATGCTAAATTTATAACGTTATTTACAAATTTTTAACCGTAAAATGTGAAGAAGTTAAACAAATGCTAAAACCATTCTCAAATGAGTTAATGTAGTAAAGATTCAACAAATAATTTCCATAACTCGTTTGTGCTTGTCACGCCTGTGGACTCTATTTAAATATATTTTTGCTCCTCACGTGTGTTTTCATCGATCAGATATCTTCCGGTTCCGATTCCATAGAGGTCGCACTGTTTACATCTTACCCCGCTGAATTGAAAAACATTTATAACTATTTTCAGCTTATAAACGGTATCATTTGCCAGTGGATTGGGACGTCAGAGGCAGTGGGACTTATTTAGAGATTTCTTCTACCCCTTCCACCTCTCCATCAGCTTCACAGTGAAATTTCGAAGCAGATCTATTTATTTTATTAACCTATCAATCACCCTAAGAGACACAGAACTTTTCTATTTATCGGAAAAGCATCTCTTTGGATTCAATCATACCCTAAGGGTCCTATCATTCTTACATCCAAAACTCGCTGCACCGCATTAAATTCTCCATAAACTAGTATCAATTTCACTGAGTGCTGCTCATTTTAAGACGGAACTAAACTTAAGTATCAGTTGGCCAAATTAAAAGTTACAGGGAATATTTAATCAAGGACCTCTTACGCAAAATAAAATCGCCAAGGAGCATTTTGTTCTTTGAAGAGCCTTCAGGTTATCTATAAGGATAAACCGAATAGATGGTATATGATTCCTATCATGGGTCAGTGAACAAATATGATGGGTAAAATCTTAGGTATGTAATTCGCAATTTGCAAAACATTATTTAGAAAATGGACAGACTTGTGATTTTAAACAAAATGTTTTACATGTTATGACAAAGGAGTTAAACATGGCTTTTTATAAACGTATTAAATCACCAAACAGTCCCTATTATCTAATGAACTCTTTTTAAAAGGTTTCACGGAATTCGATAACTTCTATTGTTTTATACTTAACCATTTAAAATTCCGGCATCCCACATAACTCACTCCCGGCATCAATATGACACATTGGTCATTTTCTAATCTTGCCTTTGCTGGTTCTGTTAGCTCTGCTCCCTTTCCCCCCACTCCTTCAATTCTTGACTATTAAAGCAATTTCAATCCTTCCACCTCCCCTTCCAAACCCTACACCGTTTGCCTCACCCACCTTTCTACTCAGTGCGTGCCAATGTAAAGGTAAATAAAGGACTCTGAAGTCGGTTGTATCACCTCAAAATGAAGTTTTAACCGTTGAAGTCTATTAGTAAAATAAATTTGAGTGGAACAGTGCAATGTTTATTTTTTCGCCATTATGGCAAACGATCATCATGAATCATGGAAGGCTATTCGGGTTTGCCACCGGGTCACTTCTCTCATCGCTGACGACGTTTCGGACCTCGAGTCGAGATCCTCCCTCAGGGCTGATGCTGAATGTGTGGGAATGGCTAGAATATACATTTAGTCATAATCCGGGTGTCAGGTCGTTAATGATTGGTCGGTTGGTTCCCGCCTTTCTTTGGCCAACCTAATCCTCCTTAGGGTCGGTTTCCAAGCGTTACTGAGTGCATACCCCGCTTCACGATTGAAGTTCTTCTCTGCAAGCCGGATCTCGATGGACTCCTTAGTCAATCGTTCCCAGAACTTCGTCTCACGGCATTGGATCTTCACGCGGTCCCAATGGATGGCATGGCCCAAGTTGATGGCATGTTCTACCACCGCGAATTTTTCATGTTGACAGAGCCTAAAGTTCCTCTGATGCTCCTTCATCCTAGTTGCGATGGTTCTTCCGGTTTCGCCTACGTCATGAAGCTTGAACTTAAGAAAACTATCCAATCGAAAGTATCGAACAATCACGAAAGCTCTCTCATTAAATTACTCAGCAACTGATGTTGAGCTACTCTAAGACATCGAATACCTACGGACACCAGGCCCCTCATTAACCTTCCACTCAATACCAGAAAAATGGAATTTACTTCTTTTTCAAAAAGCTACGTGAAATGTAGTTAACAAATCCATTAGTTTTACCCTGCCGATGTTTTAAAATCAAGCCTAGAAGTGATAACTGCAGCTCAGCAAACATTGGCAATTAAATGGTCTATGAATATGGATTCTTGCATGATCGATATTCCGCTGAAGTTTTCCAGGCCAAGGTGCCATATTAAGATCTCGATCTACATGGCATGGGTTGTCTTGTCTTATCAGGAGCTATTATTATTGCTCCTACTTGTAACGATCTAGAGCACATTAGAACGTGCAAGGCTTTCACTGCGTTAAGATAGTTGTCTAAGGGGAGAGTCAAATAAAATGAGTTCGTAGGAAGTTACTGACCAGGGAGCTTGTGGGGACCATATTGGCGTAATTCGTCAAATGGATGGGCTCCATTTTTCACGGAGTGTAAACGTTATCAAAGGGCACCTGTAAATATACTATAAACGTTGCAATGCCATTTCTGTCGGCAATGCAAAGCCGAGAAAGATTTGACATTTTTGGAATAGTGACGTTTTATAAGATTTACAATTTCTTGGAAGACCAATGAAGTCTTCCGAAAGTTATCTATTGCGTGTGGATCCTAGCGTTCATATTACTATCCCAATTAGCGCGGAATGTGTGTCTCATGCATTGGGAAGTGATGGGCGGGGATGGAAGAAGAGGGGCTGTGGCAGGGGTTGGAATGGAAAGGGGTAGAAAGGTCCGAACCCTGGCAAGTGGGAGGGGAGTTCGTCGCTCGAGATGAGAAAGCGATACGGAGCGACCGTTGGTCCGTCACTGCCCTTCCTCATTCCCGCAGCAACCCTCGTCGCAAGGAAAGATCCTCTTCTCCTTCGAAGGGGCTTTGCGGACATAATCCGCGGAGAGGCGAAATTAGGAGCAGTTCGGGTGGCGTCTTGGAGGACGAGGAGGAGGAGAATTATGATATCGCTCCAAGAGAGGGAGCTGTGTTTGGAAGGGAGGTGGGGCAGGGCAATGTGGAGAGAGGTGTGGGGGGGCGGGTGGGAGGTACACAGAAAAGTCGGCCGGCCCTGAGGGTTTTGGGATCACAGGGGCGCGTCTATTTAACTTCCTTCCCCCCCCCCCCTATCTACTGCTTGAGAAAGCGGGTTCCCCAGCTACGTACGGAAGCTCGGTGTTTAGTAGTGGAGTCATCACATTAGCTTCCCTCTTTCTTCATATCGTCAAGAGCTGAGGGATTGTGCCATGTACCGGGCAGCAGGACAATGGTAATTTGTGAACTAAATGATGTAGTTTGCATGATGAACCGCGATATGTGGCTATTATATTTTTTTTAATAAAGTTTACATATAGGTGTTGCTTGCTAAAAGAATTCCTTGTAAACAAATAATGCCTGATTCAAAACAGTGTATACCATTGGAATACATTTGGTCGTTTCAAAGAAATATTGATCAATTTGTTTGTTTGTATTTGGCTTTAATTGAAATTGCATTAAAAGTCCAGTAAGTATTATTATCTTTGAAGTTATTTCCTTAGTGATTATATAATACCTGGTGCATAGCGATGAGGTAAATTTTAATGCAATACGTTCAATGGTTTCAGAGATAGCTTGATCAATACCTAAGCCAGTGTTATTTGTCTTTTAAAAATTTTTTATTTTGAGAGATTCTTTTTTAAAAAGCTAGCTTAGTGTTATAAATCTAGGATGTGAGAACAGTGTAGGTATCTACGGTCGAATAATTAACGGAAAAAGGTAGAATCCCCAAGGTTGTAATCTTAATACGGCACGGGAAGTGAGTAAGGCAGGTAAAATATAGGGTGCGCAAATTGGTTAGGCAATTGTACCTAGATGAGGAAAAAATGGAAAGTGGAATCACTCAAAATACAAAAGAGAAAGAGAATAAGCACGCTATAATCACACAATCACCGTCAAATCACACTAATGCCAGGTAAAAAAGTTCAAAAATAAAATACAGCCCCACAATCAGTATGGGTGAGTAGTGAAACATCAACCTTCGTGAATCTCACTCACGCGCCCTTAATTTTAAGAAGGAGATCTCCTCCGTTTGTGACCCTTCATCCTTACAGGAAAAAGGTATCAAGGAAACGGGTTGTAAGGTGAAGCGGAAAATATCTCGAGGTCGAAATCTGAACAACAGGTGTTTCACTTGCCAAGGACGCCTATGCCGGACTTGAGAAGCGGTTGATCATTTGGGTTGCCAAGTGAATGCTTGGAGACATGGGAGGGTTTGAAGATGCACATCTTCTAGTCCTTTGGTGGATTTGGGATGGAAAGGAAGTTATAAGTATTTCGCTTCATTTCATCTTTCTCTGATGATTCTTTTGTTCTCTTGTTTCTTTAAGTGTTTTCTTGATGAGTTCTTCGGCGAAGCCATTAGATATGGCAGTCTGCTTTATGATGCTGAGTTCTTTTTAAAAAATCAGAATTGAAATTGAAAACAGACTTTATTGTTCTGGGACTTTATGTCCCCTGGAACATTTTAATATTATTACATGCCACAACAAATGGGTCCAATGGTGATAGCAATACATACAAATTTCATTAAGGAACACCACATATAAACCAACAATAATCAATGAATAAGAAAATAAATAACATGTGAAAATTAGGGTGCACAGATTTTAGATCACACATTAAGGATTGAGATTTAAAACAGGCAACATAGATTATCAATCGCATTGCCTACACATTTTGCATTAAGAATAATGGAATATAAAGTAATAGACACAAAATCAAACAGTATGATAACAAAAGAGCATGACAAATCTCATTCAACATTTCAATGCATAGATATGAAATCACATTTCGATGCTCATGGGGACATTAAGAAGACAGTGCATATGGGAATGGAAGGCGGTATGTTTGTGGATATGGTGGTCGAATGAAGACTGATGGGTATAATTATTTGTGTGTGTTGGCTTTCTCTGTATGGTATGCAAAAGCTTGTTGTTTCGTATTACTAGGGTGTCCAGGAAATGAAGTAATTTGTGCGTCTTAACTTTGCAGGTGAAATTAGCTGACAAATACTGGTTTGTGAGGTTTTTGAGAAAGTAGTCAACCTAACAAAGTAACAGGCATTGGTGTCAGAGATGGCAAAGGATCGACATATCTGTGCCAATTTTGTTTTTTATTATTAATTTTAATCTTGGTTGTTATTCAACATTTTACATGAAAACATTGGCCAGAAAGGGATAGAGAGAGATTCTCATGGATGTGTCGAAATCCTGTTAATGGAAGGATTTATTGAAGGCATAGTAATCACCAGGTTAGTAAGGAGAATGTATCATTTTGTAATTTCTTCTGCAATCTGTTTGGGCAGTAGACATTTCTCTTGAACATTCAAGGAATCGGGAAAAGAAACACAGGGGAAAAAAATTCAATGCCAAATGAAACTAGTATTTCGGAGTCTGGTAGGCTGATGTTCAGAATTTTATTATTAAAGTCAGTAGTTTTCCCCTAAGCAATATTCGCTGTGGAATTCAAGTTTGGAGAATTCCAGGGAAAGCCATTTACGTAAGTAGCGGGTAGGGGAGTTTATGGCTGACACATGGGGGCGCATTGGGCAATCTTTCTTGTGGGTTTTAAGAAGGCCATTCAGATGCGGATGATTGGGATTGGACACCTGGAGTTGGAATTTGAGAGTTTTTTCGACAAAATGTTTAAGCTTGAATATGGCTACCGTGGTGTCCTGGATCATGCTTTTTGACTCTTTAGTACAGGGACCGTTTTCGATAAGTGTATTCATTTTCTGATAGCAGGTGTATTTGTCCATAAGCACGCAGAATTTGCTTTAATCGGATTTTAGGAAGTTGAAGTCTTTGGATCTGAGAAATCAGATGATGAGAAAGAGTTTATTGCTCTCTCTGAGATGGTATTGATTTCCTGATGAGGCTCTTTTCCTTTTAAATTCTGTGGGTGCGCGTTGAGTGTGATTCGCTTGAGTCACTGATTCACAACGCACCCGAGTAATTGTGAAAGTGCATTTCATCGGTCATTTCTTGTTTCTATTTTTTCGTGAAGTTGGCGTGACCCTGACAGTGGAAAGAAAACTTCTAAACCCTGAGTGTGCGCGTGAGTGAGATTCACATGGGTCACTGTTTAATCACACACCCGAGTGAATGGCAATGCGTGAATTTCACTGTTTAACTTTTTTTCCGTGGTATTTTTTTATTTGTCGGTGATTGTGTGATTAGAGATTGTTTATTCTCTTTTTATTTTGTATTTTGAACGATTCCGCTTTCTTTTTTTCCCCATCTAGGTACGATTGCCGTACCAATCTTATATTTTTCCCTCTTCCCGAGCCCTATTAAAATTGGAGATTCTTCTTTTTTTCAACAAACAAACTTACTATAAATGTGTGCGGAAAATTTCATTACAATACTTTCGGTGATTTCAGAGGTATCTTGATAATTCAGTCAGTCAGTCAGGGACTTTATAATTTGGCGTTCTTTATTAAAAGTCAAATTATAGTAATTATATTGAAAGGTTAATATAGATAGGGTCCCCTATGAGATTGGAACCCTTTCCTATAAGAATATACAATTACCGTTGTGGTTGGTAAAAAATAATGAAGTATTCAAATTAGAACACCGATCGTGGACAAAATGACCCCTAGCGATTTATTTGACGGAATTCCCAAGAATGTTATCTGAGGGGACGAATATATATTGGGATTCAATGGATTGTTCAGATCTAATGCTAATAGTTTAGTGGCATTTCCCTATTGTATCTGAGGACGATTACCTATAGGTACTCCGTATATATTATTAACGGAATTCTTCTAGACAATATTTTCCACGGTTTAATCAGTTAATATTATATTTTAGTCTGCATAAAACCATAGGGGAAGTTAAAGGTAAGCTTTGTCTAGGTTAATTTTCATAAATTATATCCCACTATTATGCTCTTACACTAAAGCACAGGATTTTTCCTCAACTTTTTTATGGCATTATACGTTAAAATGACAATTAATCTGGGTCATCAGCACACAAGTAAAAAGCAGCATCTTCGAAGTACCATGGGTCAGTCCAAGAGACCTTGATCAGGGATTCATTGCAAAGCATCTGAAGGTATCGCTAAAAAACACTGCCATTATATGTTAAAAATGAAACGTATGAAGTAATGAAAAAAACATGGGATGCCGGGTTGAACAAAAATCACGGCACAATGAGGTCTGTCACACAAACCAAAGACAACTTTCAAGCGCCATTCAGCACCCCCTATCATACTCCCCTCCACTCTCCCCTTGTCATGCGATGGGGGGGGGGGTAGAGGGGAGGGGAGATATCGTGAGCGACCGAACTCGGTGTTGCGTTCGCCCGGGCGAAAACATTTTTAACGTCTCGTCTCATTAGTGACTGGCCCGCAGCGAGAGAGGAGTGGAAGGCAAAGGGGATTACATCACCCGAACGTGATATTTATTAATTAAAGCCGGTCTCGTAGTTTACATTGCCATGTGTTCAGGGGAAAAATTCCATCGTGGAAGCAAAACGAATGACTAAACATGTTTAATGAATATCACTGCTACGTTACCCGCTGATTATTTCTTTAATGTTCCTTCATTATTCAATATTAATCACTCTCCTTTTACGACCACACATGCAATGCAAAAGATATACAAATCGTCACACGAAGTTAATATGCCTTATGTTTGAAGTGCGCATTGATTTCGCAAAGATTTGATTTCTTTGTTATAGTAATAATATTGGCGCTACAAAATATAAAAAGTGCCAAAATAATTTTGGATAATTAGTTTCTCTCAGCTCAGCTTTTTTCGTTAAAGCTTTGTTGAATGGTTATGTTTTACTGTAACATTTATTCTGTTATTAGAAATTAAGTCACTAAAATTTAACGGACTTGTATTCTGTGGAGAGGAAGTCGGAAAAGAATCCCAAGGGATGTGTGTAACTTCTGATAACTGAATGAAAAGCATTAAAATGAGAAATTCACTAACCGAGTTGATAATCCGTTTTCTATGGACTACACAGGTGCCATTTTACTTATGGATACAGGATAAAATATTTTGAATTCAACGGAGTGAGTGTGGACGATTTACATGAGATGCAAGCACAAATTACGTCTATAGGTATGGCGCGGTGTCAAAATAATATCCCCTCCATGTCGCAGACTAATACTGACCTGATGTGAATTTTTTCAGTAATCGAAGCCAACCCGGTTGCCTCCAGAGTCTCGAATGGGTCCCAAACAATTCCTTCAAGCAGCTGTGTAAACACTTCACATTCGCTCACAGCAGTTTTCAAAGAAGCGTGTAGCTTTTCTTTGTATTTGTACACTGCGTGAATCAAATCTCTTTGCGTGAGGTCCCAAATGCTAGAGGCGTATTCGAAACGCGGCCTTAACCAGAGATAAGTATCATCTCTCTCTCTCTTATAACATTTTCATCGGAGGACCTTCCTACCACTCACTTTGATAAAGCCAAGTTTATTTAATAGAGCACCGCAAATGTTACGTATGTGTTCCCCTGACGACGCTAAGTCTGAATTCAATGTGATTCACAAGTATTTCACTTCTTCTAAATCCTCCATATTCACCCCTCCCATTTTACACATGTGTACTGAATGCATGCACACCACGAGCTAACGTTGTTTAGGTCCGATGAGAGAGCTTCTCTTCTTCTTCTTAAGTCCGAAAGTGCGGAAATTTATCTATAGATGGCGGTATATCTTATGCAAATAACTAATTTCACTACTTACTCTAGGGCTTATGTCGTTTTTATGAATGATGAATTACAGGGGCCAATCGCACTTCTTGCGGGACGTCGGTTGTCACTCAAACCATGTTAGAACTAACGCCATGGTTTACTACTTTTCGTTTCAGTTAGTTAAAAAATCATATATCCTGTTTACCCTTCCTTTTTACCCTTCTTAATTGAAATTTAATAATACCTTTTTATCAGGAACCTTGTCAAATGCTGTCTTTAAATCCAGGAATAACGCGCCGACTTGCTTTACCGCTTCACCTTCATTTAGAATATCATATAATATCATCACTCATTGAAAGCGAAAATGTTTGGCGACGGGAAACGGCATGTTGGACGATGTGATCAAGGTAGGTGGACATTTGGTGGAGTGTCGGTGGCCATTCATCTAGATACAGAGAGGAGAAAAATACTCGCCTATGCGGAATTAGGGACATAAATTACAAGAGCGTTGGTAGACAATATTGGTGGAGGTATAGTTGGGCGTTGAGGAATATGTGTTGTAAGAGGACGTAGCTGACGAGCGGGGGAGGGAGCAGCATCATTTGCACCCAGGGCGGTTGCAGGTTGAGGAGAATGGTGGAGAGGGGAAATTTTTGCGAGACGCTTACAATATACTGTGGGCCATGAGGGTAAGAGCTCTTTCATTCCCTCAGAGAACTCGAGTACCACGAAAAGCTTCTTTCCAATGAAACCCTGCCTCCCACTGCCAATTACACCCCACGGACCAAAATCTACCTCCCCGACAGACTCAACCTTGTCACCGCATTCTTTCCTGGCTCCCATGAAACCAAACATATCCTCCCAGACTTACCCCTATCAATAAAATGCAATACGTCCACTTCCCACCTCTTACCTTCATGTCCCACTGTATCTGCACACATCAAAAGTTGAAGGGGAAAGTGGGGGATGTCGGATGTTGCCTCGAACTGAAAGATTTACTCTTTGTAGCACTGTACAATTTACATTGTTCACTGAAGTTATTAGTTCACTTTGAATAGTTCGTTCGCGAACTACCCACAGCTAGTATTTAAAGCAGAATATTTGCGTTTGATTGTCTGTTAGCATGTTTTTTTTTCTTAAAAATTCCTGACTAGTAAGTTCTTTGAAATTTTGTACGCTGCAGGTCGTAGACCTAATCTCTCCTTGATAATAGTAAGAACCGCAAAAACCGATGTTATAGTTTTTTAGCACAATTAAATAGTCTCCATATAAAATAGCAATCAATTTGGTGTAGATGTTCCTTTCCTTGCTTTTTTCAATTGTTTCATCCAGAGTATTGGAGGTAAATTTTTATCATCGCTGTCATTTTTTACACTTGTTTGTTTTATGCAAGTTTTTAGCAGAGAGTTAACGATGGGTGGTCATTTTATATGCAATCCGCTGAGAACGACCGGAAAATTAATGAAAATAAGTTTTGTTCCAGTTTACCGCATGCATTTGGAATGAGCGTGGTTAAAATTCACTGGGCCCAAATTGTAAACATATTTTTAAAGGCAAACAGCTTAATATTTCATCCATATAACTGGGATATAAAATCCCCCATGGTGTTCAGTGGACTATGGTGGGCTGGGGAAGGAAATTTTATTCAATGACTAGTTGTTGACCTATTCTTTCCTAGCAGCAAAGCTAGTTGTGTTGTAACCTTTTTTACTAGTTATACTACAGTTCGCATGAAAAAATCACTCGGTCCATTAGAAACCAGTACTTTCATCTGAGCCAATCGAGTCATCGCAGAGGTGGATGAGAAATAACCTACTAGGTGAATTGCTGTTTCAACTTTTTTTTTGTGAATAATAATTTCTTCAGTGTTTTTTCCTTCGTAAAAAACATTTGAGTATAATTATTATTATTATTGAGTATTCTGCCTATTGGTAGTTTTTTGGAAAATCTTGTCTCTAAAGCTCCCATTTTTGGAACATATTTTCACTTTTCTGCGCATTGCTTCCTCGACATTAGGTGTCTCTGTAGTTCCTTTCACACTCTGCATCTCCTTATTTCTTTTAACACTCCCATCCACTCCTTTTCTCTTCCACACTCCCCAAACGTTTACACATCTCTATTACCTTCTTTTTAAAATGCTTGCGTCTCACAATACGTCTTCCACCCATGTTTTCTGCATTCCCTGATTCTCCCCCTGCAATTTCCATTCCTCGGTTACCATATCCAACACTTCCTCGTTTGTCTTTCTCGGTACCCAGCTCACCCCCTGCACCATTCTCCAGAAACACATGTGATTTGCATTCAGTCTACTCACATCATCTTCCCATAATGAACAAGTTTCCGACCCATACAGCGCCATGTTGTTTGTTACTGTTATCAGCTATCTTATCTTGTCGTCTCTTCCTGCATCCATTCCTCTCAATTCCCTTCTCTCCGAAAACGTCATCTTCGCCAGAAGGATTTTACATCTGCTGTCCCTACCAACAATGTTTTTTTCCCCAACGTCCCACCGAAGTACATCTCCAACTACTTGATCTATTTTATGGCCACCCACACTTATATTAAGGTCCACCTTCTTACTTATACAAAACCGCATTGCCTTTGTCTTCTTGTTATATGAATCTACCCTGCACTTTTCACACTATGCCCATAACACGCGTTATTGATGCCCTCGGCTGACAGGCTAACTTGTCATCTGCGAATATCACAGACCTTTCTACCTCTATTCCCACAATTACCTCATTCCATGCATCTCTAGCCATTCATTTCGAATAATCACTGAAAGGAAGTGACAATAGTAGGTACCCCTGTCTCACTCATTCTCCTATCAAGATCATTTCTAAATCACAGTGTGTTGCGTAAAAAATGCAATATACTTGAGCTATTAGTTTCCTCATATTATTTTCCCTACGCAGTAGCCGCAATGCATGCTCGAGAGGAAAATCAATCCTTTATTGTTGTTAATTTATTTTATATTTCTTAGTGTACGAAGCTGTACATGAGTGTAAGAGAAGGGAAAGTGGTTAACAAGGACATTATGGAGGAAATTATTAAAAGGGAGCAAGGTATGTAAGCCTATCGGCAATAACTAAACTCTTCCACTTTGCTCCCCCAGAAAAGGAATGGCGTGATGGATATGTATGTAAACTTCTTAGTGATCACATACGGCCTAAGACCGCGCTGTGTGATAAAGGTTTCTGTATTTCATCATACAGTAGGATCTTAGAAATCGTGATCGATCAATGGGCCAGAGGTAATTCCCTTAAATATATGTACATACTTTTATTTATTATGGATATGTACAAAATCTATTACTTTATGTATTACTAATAACTATAAAGTCACAGATATTGCATTAGCTAGGCAAAAAGCGCGAATTAGAACAATCGATATCGATAAAAACTTTGTTTTTGTTTAAAACAAACCAAAGTGTACTTCATCATTTTATAAATCCGCAAAATATTATACTCATTCATGATATCCCTATTTATTTCTATACTTTTCATAATGAACGTTAAAATAAAAAGAAAAGGCCAGTTATCGCTATTTTGTTCCGAAAATATTTATAAGTAAACACCCAATGCCTAATATGGAGCTACTTGGCAAATTTTGGCAGCTTGGTAAGTTCAATAGTTTCAAAATAATGCCTGAGTCATTGGTATTAGACCGTAAAATAATTTTTATAAAAAGTCTAGTTATATTTATTATTTCTAAAAAAAATTCTTAAGGAGCGTCTAAAACCTATTTAAAATTTGTTGGCAAATTTCATTGCAGTATGTTAAATGGTTTTAGAGATTCGCTAGTCTAAGTGAGCCAGCGTCACATGGTTTTATCGATTTGTTTAAAAATAGTTAGAGAGTCATTATATTTTAAAAGTGCACATCTGCGGTCTAATACTGAGATTTGTGTTGAATTTCATATGCGATACTTTTAGTGGTTTTATTGGTATCTTTATCACTGAAGTTAGTCAATGGCATTGGGATTTCATGCATTTTTGAAAAAAAGTCCTGATGTAGTCATAATTGTTTTGTAACAGAAATTTCTTAATGAGTATCTAATGCGTAATAAGGAGCTGTTAGGCTAACGTACAGAAAATGGGATTTTTAGAATTTCATACGTTGTTTAAATTTTTCTTCCCTCCGTTGAATTTCAGTTAGTACCCTCCACTAGTGCATAATAAATAATGTTCTGTTTACAATATTTGATTGAAATATGCACATTCCTATTGCATAAGTGGTCATTTAAGCTTGCACCGTAACGTATATGTTCTATTTTTTAAGTCACTATTGCGGCTTTTTGTCGATAAAATTCATAGACTCGCTGCCAACGTTGACTCCAATCTCAGTGTCAAGTAATATCTCGAAAAAATAATACACATTGACAATTCTTCATCACTATTTCTTGATGATGTAAGAGAAACAATTGCACTTTTCCACAAATTAATGTGTACAACGCGGTTCGACTCACAGAGCCATCATCAGGTTGAATCTGTTGAATTTACTATTTCTTGACTTACCTTTTCATAGTTTATGCTTATAGTCAGATAAATCATAGTTATTTAGTTACATGGGATCGAAAACGGATTTAATAAGGAAATTAAGCTCAAACATAATTTCAATCAAGAGCCTCAATAGACCAGCGTTAGCTGCACAGGAGTACAGCGTGTGGCCACGTGTCGATGATTTTAGCTTCTCACGGTGCATTTGTGGTCTTATGTACCCGTGCACATGCACAGGCATGAAATTTGGCCATCGCACCACTCCTGACAGCTGACGGAATTCCTCTCCGGGGACAGATGAACCTCTTGAAGGCCCTCTTTCGCCCCTACGTACAACCACACCTCACCAGCGTGGATCGAAATCGCCACGAAGACCACCAGGAGACGATTAGAGGTCTTCGACCGGAAGACCATGATCTCCGCCTGTGATGGACCACATCCAACGACAAACTTCACCATCTCGTCAACACCTCACCACTGGAAGACTTCTTCCAAGCCCAGACGAAGACATTTTATGAAGAGGCCGCATCATATCCACGCTTTCCGCAGCATTAGGGAAGCGAGGGCTCTTGCCTTTCGACTGGTTTTGCCGCCTACGAGCTGCCACAGGAGTAGACGACGGTGGCCCAAAAAAAGGACCATCAACTAAGGTTGTGGTCTCTGAGGAGAGGGGCAAAGGCCCCTGAAGAGTGGACGCACCAGCAAAATTCCCATCGATAAGTACCAAAAGGTGGAGATCGAAGAGCAACGAGGAAAGAAAACTTCAGCTGGCACACTGACCGGCATGAAATCTGCAACGATGAAGCCCTTGACTGCGGCCATTTCTCACACCTCACTCCCTCACTGTGATGCAGTGTCTGCAGAAGGGGAGCAGAACAGCCCCCATCAACTCCCCAACGGGGGGGAGGAGGGACGGAGAAGAAGGGGTGGGTCAGCTGGACGCCTCGGCCACAAATCCTTCGGCGACACTGCGGTAATCACGGGCGCCGCATTTAAGACGTCCTGTGCGGGGGCGGGGGGAGGGACCCTTTCCCCACCCCCATCGTTTCAGGGCAGGAGAGTGGGGGCAAACCAAGGGACGTTGATGTCTGGTGGGGGGCGGGTTGCTGCTGCTCAATGATTAGGGCCGGCAACTCTTTGCGTTGGGGGTGTGCCGGCCCTTCCTCCCCCCTCGCTTGAGCCCTCCCTCCTTGCACGTCCCTACTTCTCCTTAACCGAAAGATCTCCGCGTCTTAGCAATTTTGGCGTCTTAATGTATTTCGCCTCTTTTTCTCATTCCTCCTAAAAGGTTAACTTTCCCCTTTGCACCCGGCTGAAAATTATGCGTATATTTTAGGCCATAATTCGCCCCTCCTTTAACTCTGGCACACATCACATTTGGAATTCTCTCCAACGAAATGGACAAACGGAAGCAATTGGTTTTATTTTTTAAAGTCACTTGATGCTACAGGGAAAAAATCCCTGTTCAAAAGCTACAATGAAACAGTTTTTTTTAGAGAAACATTCAAATATTTTACGGATAACAAAAAACTCGTCAAAGGCTGTATTTATTATGAAAATTTCCTCTGCTAAATGTGGCGCTTGGGAAAAAATTCATCAGATTCATGTTTTTCTGGATATAAATGTAACATATTTATAGGAATGATGAATAGATAAACGTAAATTAATCACCGCCAAAACTTTTCCCAAGTAAATATGAGCGAGCTCCTTCCATCTTTACCTCGGGGCATGAGTAGCAGAAAACCAGATGGGTATAACTTCCTGGTAAGGGCTCCTTATACGTAATTTTATTGTTTTCGTCGCATTAATTATCTTCCCATGTAAAGATTCGTCAGTTAATCAGCAGGTGGAGATCTTCAGTATAATTTATTACTGAATGGGAGTTTGTTTATTCCGATGATTATTCAACTTCTTGCACGAAATCGTGAGAGCTATGGGACTTAAAAAATATTCCGTGGGTCATATTCATAATCAGGGTTGGTCTAAAAAATTTAATTAGTCTCGCTTGGTCAAGTTTCATCAAGCAATCTCTGACTCGAAATTTCATTTTCTTTTGGCAGTCATACGCCTTAAACATTTGAACGTGATCCTTTAATTTTGATGTCCTGTGTAGCTTTTTGGAAAAATTGATGGAGATTAAGTAATTTTGATGTAAAATTTCCAACACAATGCAAAATTATTTTGAGGTGAAGTATAAATGTAGTATCCAGCCACCAAATTGGAGTCCTTTCGTTCATGAGCTTTGTAATCGCTGGAAGGCGTGTAGGAACAATGCTGTAAAATAATAAAACAAGGAATTTGAGTTCACACTCCTGGTTGAAACGGACTATTCTCTGCCTATTCGTTATAATAAAGTTTGGTACATTTCTACACTTTTTATTTTTAAAAAACACTATGCGTTTCACCAATTTTATGGCATCGTCAGGTGTAGTAGTTTTTTTTACATATATTATATTGTTGTCGTTGTTAGGCACAGAACATTAAATTTGAATTTAAAGAAAAATTTACATTAAAAATTACAAAAAGGAAATAAAGCAAAAATGAAAATGAGAGTAAAACAAATATTAACATGGAAATAATAACAACAATTATTAACATACAATGCTTGGCCAAAACAATGAAATCAAGGGGTGGTGGTATGAGAAAGGTCAACGTTTTTAACGAAAAGTTTCCAGAACAACAACGACAACAATATAATATATGTAAAAACATTTACTACACCTGACGATGCCATAAAATTGATGAAACGCGTAGTGTGTTTAAAAAATAAAAAGTGTAAAAAAGTACCAAACTTTATTATAAGGAATATTAAAGGTTTCTACAAAGTAGAGCCTGAAGCTGTGAATTTTATTCTCTGCCTATGTTATACTTGCTAAAATGCACATATTTAACATGTCACTTAGACATAAGCGATCATTCAATGACTGTATTAAATAGGTCCGTAAATCACTATTGCAACTGAAAAAGACATCATAAGAACAGTTATATCTCTAAATTTTTGAATCAATTTTGAAACTATTAAACATTTAATTGCCAATCTTGACTTGATTGATGTATTTCTGAAGGCTTTGAAGAGATAATTAATAAATATTAAAAGTGTCTAGAGTTGTTTAAATATACTTGTAATGACGGAAATAAGCGGGCACTCAATTAAAAATATTGATGACGGATAAGATCGTTATAAAGGTTGAAAGAAAAAATTGAAGAGTAAACACCATCTTAATTACACGAATTTGATAAATGAGTTGTTAAGATGTTGGAATAAGAGAAAAAACAATTTGAGGAATGCCTCAAATAACTGTTCTGTGAAGCAGTTTGAATATTTTATGGAATGTCTTATGAACAGAGGTAAATATACATGGGGATTACGGGAGTAGAGGCACCAATGCTAAATTTTTATTCTTAACTGTTAATGGCAAAGCAAATAATGACTAACAAATAATGGCAAATTAGTTCAATTAATATTATTGAAATGTGTTTCAATTAGATAACGCTCTGCAAGATGTTCTTAAATGTGAAACTCTAGTAAATTCATGTAAATGTAAAAGTAGATCTGAATCTATTTTTCTGAACCTATTGTTTCTTATGAAATAATCGAGATAGTTATATCTTTTAATAAAACCACGTCTCCTATTATCGATGGTTTTTAAGGGAATGCATTAAACGTTGTTAATACAGCCTCTGTACTGGTATACATATGTTTAAAATTTGAACATTAATACTGGTGAATTACGAACCCTATTGAAAATGTCCATAGTTGGACCACTGTATCGAAAGAGTGGTCGTTCTGATCCAAAATTATCGACCAATTTTGTAATGCTAACGCTAATCGAATTCTTAGAGAAACATTTCGCGCGGTCAACCTGGGGCTTTTGTGGTCGTGACCTCGAAGCCGCCTTCGGTGTCCCCTTACGTTTTACACGTCCAATCGTCCACCTGTCCCCCTGTCGTCCCTGTCTTCAATGTCCCCCTCCCACCTCTCACCCCCACCTCCTGATCGCCACTCGGCATTGGTCTTCTCTTCCCTCAAGTGCCTCGGGGTTCTCAAGAGAACCATTGAGGGCGGGTCTTTCCGTGTCAAACACACCCGAAAAATGGAGAAATTGACCAACCCAGCATCTCTCTGATTCCGTTCAAACATTCTGGCATTGCTGGAATTTACGCGCTGAGTGATGGGGAAAGCAGATTTTTAAATTTCCCAACCGTTTCTAATTGCAGCATGACGTAAGTTTGTTGATTATGTGTTTTCGGTGATACCTCCGTATCTATCCGTATTATCTATCTCCGTATATCACAGTCACATGACTGGGCCACATGTTATTCGAAAGTTTGAAAAATTTTAAGTTACGTGTATTAAAATTAAGGAAAATGTGCATTTTCAAGCAGTCACCGATGAAAGAAATGTTTGAAATGGTCTGTGATCGTGGAAAACTTCCATTTATTTCCGTGTAGGTACCTTCGTTCTAAAGCTCAGATTCCTTTTTGCACCACAAAACATTTCCGTGAGGGTAATATTTCATGTAAGAAAAAAATGCTTTACAATACGTGCGTGTATGAAAGCAGCCGCTGAATCTCACTGGGGAAACGAGGCAGTGGAGTCACTAAACTATCTTTATTGATTAATTTATGCTCTCATTCGGACGGCCATGCAGATGCGGAGAACAATATTGAATGGAAGGTTCATGAAAATCTTTGTGCATACCTCATTAAACAACCGATCAATATAATATTGGCATTGATGACTTATTCGGAATCAAGTAAAGCATTATTCATTATTCTTTTATTAGTTATTTTATTTACCTTGCTCTTACCACAGGTATGTTAGTTTTATTTTTATATCTCGAAAAATAAGACACATTCTTCAAGACAAGTCTTTATTTGTGTAACTATCTCCTTAACGCTATGGATGATTTTCTTCCTAAATGTATGAAAAGATATAATGTCATGATTTAAGCAGTCACTAATGGCGAAAAAGCTCTTAACTTTAAGTTCAGTGTTGTCTGGGTTTTTGTGGTAATACCTTACGAAGGGATAAGAGTAGCTTGGGGAGTATTCAAATGGTGTGTCTGCATTTAATCCTGCACGACGACTTAATGATTTTCTGAGAGTCCACCATCAGTTAGCATTCCTCCTGAGCTAGGTTGTCTTTGGAAATTTCAAAATATGCTAATTGATCCGGACTCTTTGCTATAAAGTGATGCTCTTTCAAGTTGATAAACTTTGCGACGTATTTGCCAATGTATTCACTGTATGGTCGAGCTATTTGGATTCAGTCATCGTGTTGTGATCCACTGTATTTAATTTCATCATCATATTCAATTCTTCGTCCTCATCCCTTTGCCGTAAATGCTCTCTGGCAGCTTCTACTCCGTAATAATTATTACACATGTTTGCCGTACATTCTTCTTTGCAAACATCGCAAACCATAAGTCCTAATGATTCTTCATGCGAACACCTTTTGTTGAGGGCACCGATCGTTAATTTCACGATTTGGTGTTGTGCACAGACACATACCAAGACACATTGCGCGCTCCTTATGACCCGGCAAGGCTGCATTTTGGATGATGTTCGGCAAATTAAAAAAAAAAAACTATTTTCATAAGTGGATGCCTTACTTTAAATTCAGAATGCATTTACGTTTATTTGATAATAGTAATCGCTTTTTGTTTTCTACCTTAACGCCTAAAGTGTTTCTTAATGTAAGCACGTCGTTCAACTCTGCATCAAATACATTTCTTTAAAGTTCTTGGTGACTGAAAAGCAATACTTCACATCAGAAGTAAACTTCAGACGCAGCCAGGTGAATAGAAGATATCGGAAAAACCGAAATCAACCTGTTTTATTCACTATAACTTTGGTCTATAGTTTTGGTCTAAATTTGGTTTGGTATTAAATAAATTTGGCCTAAATTTACTGACTGCTATTGCAAGACGAAATATAAATTCTAGTTAAAAATAATCCTCACACCAGCAACAACATAGCATATGAATGAAAATTTCTGCAGTACGCGTTACTGTATTTAATACCTTTACATTCCCTACTTTCCGCTGATGCCCTCATTTCCTTCAACTTACAACCATTTCAATGCTGCCATGGCTCATTTCTACTTTTAGGCCTTATTTTGCCATTGTCTCAGCCAACGCCTGTGCCTGAGGAATGTCGTTGCTGTGTGCCAATCTGTTATCTACAAACCGCGTGGCATCGCATTCGGAAAGCCTGATATCTCAGAAATGAAGATAATACCAACATTTAAACCTACTTCATTAAAAAGCTTAAGGTTTTTGTATTTTATTTTTCAAAATATACTAAAATCGGTTTTGCTCCACATTACGAAAAATTGGCTTGTACTTGGCCATTTTTCGGCAAACAGTTTTAGGTGGAATACATTTCAGCAAAATATCACTTTGAATCAGTGATTTTCATACTTATGCATCAATGTAGTCTCGTTATATCATATTCTGAAGTGTGATTTACGTGTGTAGGTATTTAGTTGAGTTACAGGGCTCTAAAAAATCGCTCAAATTACTCCTGAGAAGGATATTTTGAAGGGCTCGAAAACTATTGATTGTTGGAATAAAATGGAATATCAGACTAGTAATCTAAAGATCCCAACTTCAACCGATGATTGGCAAGGTTGTTTGTTGCCTTGGCTTGACCAGAATTGAGCGGCAACGCGTCGCGCGGGACCCTACAAACAGCATAAAAACACATTTTTATGTGATGCATTTACGTATATATATATGTATACACAACTGTCTCCTTACATTCACCGTTTACCACTAGATAGGTAAAAATATTCTGCTGATTAAATGTGGTCATTCATATTTGTAATTCATTATTAATATCTGTTTATTTTATATTCACAAATGTCAGGCATTATGTTTCATATGTAAACAAAATGTTAATTATTAATTCCTTTACATTCAGAAATTTCAAGCTTAATGTACATTTAATTAAATTTTAATTGATATTAGACTTTTTTTAAATCATATATATTCTCTTTCCGAAGAGTAGGGCGCAAATTGTTTATGCATTCAAATGTAATACGCTCTAAACTGCATGAAATGGTACTAGAAACATTAGCGGTTGCCTCATAACCATGGAGCACGTTGGATGCGGTCTTTACGAGTTGGCGGCCCCAGCGCTTCCTCCTCAAATCCATTCAAGGAAGATTCTTTCTTCACTTGGTATTTTTTTTATTTTCTCTTGAGGGGAATAACACACGGTGATATCGTAGTTGAATTATAAATAATTTTCAATAGTTACCCATCCAGAAAAATTAATTCAAAAACTAAATAAAAAGTATCATAAAATGCTCGTAGAGCTTATTGTTGGAACGTCCTTGGAACGAACGGCACAGGTTTGTGGAATAGGTACATATCGTGGAACAATTAACGCTCGATTGGCACAGTGATCTCCATGTTTACCTCTATCGGCGAAAGTGACTGCAAAAGCTTCCACTCCTCGCTGGTTTCCTTTTCGCTTCTTGCTCATCAAGAGAAAGGACATCAGAATGAGTCCAGGCCTTCTCGAAGCAACTCCTGAATATACTTCCCAGAAATAGATCCCCAAGCCGCTCAAATGGCTCTCACAGCATCTAAAACAGTCTAACTAAGATTTTCGTCACCTTCCACCACGCGGGTCATTGATCGTACCAGGAGAGTCCGATAATATCTTTTCAATAGGGCGATGATGCCTTGACCTTATGTTTGCAAGCGACTTGTTGTGTTTGTTGGAAAGAACCAAACCTAAACGTTAGTGATCTCTAATTGACCTAGATTGTGGGCAGCGCAATAGTCCATCGTCGCTAACACTTGACGATTCTGTGCTACCATAAGATGATTAAATCACGAGCCACCTACGTAATGCGATGCCGTTGAGCCACGCCTTCTTGCGGTGGGTGTAATTGCAGGGCACATGTGTAACGATCAATGTGCTGAGAGGATCGAGGGCTCTTCGATTTTGCTGTGACCCGCCCTAGAGGCTTCTCTCGTTTCCGTCCAAATTACAGGCGAGTGCTTCGTTCTATCTCTGCTTGCTGCGGCAGCCTCTATGGCATTTCTCTCACTTAATGCTCAAAATACGGTTTGACAAGAGGTTATTTAAAGGGCCGGTTTCCTCCATATTGGAAACGTCTCGAGAAGCTAACTTTCTTTTGGAGAAGTTTTAAATCGGCCATTCATTCACTTACTCTTGCGTCGTCCACTTGATTCGTTGCCTCACAAATCACTTGGGAAGAGATTCCATGGCTTTTATTAAATCGCAACGGACAACGAGCGGACCACTTGAAGTCTTCGATTCTAAAATTGTATGCAATTGACGCTGCTTTTTGTTGAATTACTGGCCCACCAAAAGGCACGACTACTGCTGGGGTGTCATTAAACAATTCCATTAACTGTTCTTCGTCGTCTTTAAAATGATGTCCACGCATAGTACACTTTGCTCTCAGCCCAACACATCCCGACGCAGCTTATCACGACTATAGAGTATTGTTGAAAGTGTTGACTTCGAAAACTCAAATTACGAGCAAGATGAGTTTTTGCCCGAACTCCGCAATCCACCTCGCTTAATATTTTAAGTTTCATCTGAAGATTAATGCTCGATAACTTTCGTTTGCTCATTACAAAAGTTAAACATTTAAGTTGAGATTAGTGCATCAGTAGCTACTAATACACCTTGATAAACACGTAATGTTGTAAACAGATGTTTGACCAATGCAAGAATTAAGACGTTACATCTTTCACTCACTGTCATCGACGAGAGCTGACTAAAAAAATGTGTGCAAACTCATTTCTCCGTCCCAAATGGCCTCACCCTTCAAACGCGTGGCTACTTCCAAGAAGGATCAAATCTAAAATAAGGAGTCCTTCTTTGGGTGCCATGCGCTCGTTAATTCTTTGACCCCTCGTCTCATTGAATCGATTATCCTCCCAGCGGGATAAAGTGGTAAGGGGAAGCAATACGCACGTGGAAAGCAAAAGGGAAACAAGTGAGCGAACAGGCTGGAATGTGGAGGAGGCTGGAGGGGTGAAACATTCGGCGCTTGGGGACTGCGTTGCTCTTCTCCTGAATTTCGAACGTTGCCTTTGTCGTAGGTAAGCCATGGTTATCTGCAAACCTTGAAAGCGGTTCACCATAAGAGAACAAACTGTTTCAAGGGATAGGTGAAATTGTGTGGAATTCGCATTAGCCGAAATTCGCATCAAAAGAACCAAACTGTTTGCCGATTGGCCACAAAAATAAAATATACTTAACAAGAGGTAGGGTAAAAGGAAAGAGAACGGGCTTGTAGGCCCTTCTTCAGCAGACGAGGGCAAAGTACTGAAGAAGAGTACTTCGCACGTTTCTACCAGTACTTCGAAGAGAACAAGCCCGAAACATCAATATAAGACACTTCCTTTCTATTTCCTTTCCCCCTTCCCCTGTTAAGTATGTATGTGTGTGTATATATTGGCGAATGTAATGCACAAGAATAAATGTAGTTTTATTTAAATACATTGGGTGACTTTCTCCAAGCATGCAAAAATGGAGAGTTTTGAAGTTATAGGGTGAGAGGATGGCGATTTCAGAGGAAGTGAGGCCTTCGGCTGGTCCTTATTAATGGAGGATTAAGTTTTCTTTCTAGAATTTAGGGTGAAGGTCGTGGAGGACGGGGGGTATAGGAATAGAGGCTATTTAGTTGCCGAAGTTCTTCAGATATGTAGGCATTTTTGACCAGTACGACAGCAGTTGATCCCTTGTCTGCATTAGAGGTAATGATCTCATCATTGTTGGATAGTTTTTTTACGGCGAGTGCTTCTAAACGGGTGACATTTCTGGGTGGGTTTAGTGATTGCAGGAATGACTGATCAGGTAATTTGGTGAGGAAGAGTGTGATAAATATTTCAGTAGGATGGTTACAAAGAAATGCTTTCGGTTCCTGGCTGGATTAGGCTGGATTTTTCAGAATGCGCACAACCGCCATAAACTTAAATTCATAAAACAAACAATCCCGGTCACCTCATTGTCTTCAGATCATCAATTCCCCCACTGAATGGATCACAGCTCAGGCTGATCATTGCCTACAACCCTTAGTGTTATTATTCTCGTTTATTGATAACCCTTTCCAGTGCTTCTTAACCAAATTTAATGGCTCTCAAATTTAATGAACATGTCTGACATTTATCAGCTTCCAGAACCAACAGCCACAGGTTAAGGAAACAGTAACACCATCACAGAAAAGTCAATAGTAACACAATATTCCACAATAATAAACAAAAATATGCCACAAAAAAGTCTATCCCCTCTTTCATTAAATATAACTACCACTTCCTGGACCATGCTATCTCTATCCCAACTAACAATAATCTTCTAATGGCCACAAAATATGTTACTTCCTTCAATACCTGTATACCCCATCTTTAAGGAATTGAATCACTACGTTTTTATCTCTCCCTGAGCCCAAAACCACATCTTCCCTCCGCCAACTTTCTTGTTAACCTAGCAGAATTAGTATTAACAGAAAATGCTTTCTCCTTCAACAATCAATTTTTCCTTCAGATCAAAGGCACAGCCATGGAGACTGGCATGGCGTCATCTTATGCCAATCTTTTCATTGGCCATATTGAAAGCACTTTCCTCAAAAACCAAACCCTCAAACATCTCCTCTGGGCCCGCTATATTGATGATATCTTTGTCCTTTGGCTTCATGGCTAAGAATATCTATCTCACTTCATTTCCACGCAAAACTCTTCCTTTTCGGTTTCTTTCACTTCTTCCGTCTCCGAATCCTCACTCAAATTTAGATATTAATATCAAATTAAAAAACAAAAAATTCATACTTTCCATCCACATAAACACCCACTAACCATGACCAATACCTCCACTTAAGCAGCTGCCGTCCGCTACATACCAAAATCTCCATTCCACATCTCCCCTCTGTCTGTGGCCATCTTATCTGTAACAACGTCCACTCCCTTCAGCAATATACCGATAACCTGTATCAATCCCTCAGAGAATGCGAATACCCCGAAAAACTTCTTGCCGATAAAATCCTGCCCCCTCTCCCCAATGCCAATTGCACCCATTGGACCAAAATACTCAACCTCATTACCACGTTTTTCCCTGGCTCCCTTAAAATCGAAAACATCCTCCTTGATGTATTCCCAATTTTACAGAATAATACTTTCACTGCCCTCCTATTAGCCTCATTTCCCACTGTATATCTTTTAAGCGTCCCGCGTGATATCTTAAAATCCACGTGACCCCATTTCTACCGACCTATCCCTCTCCACCACTCTCCTCAACTTGCAACCGCCCTGGGTGCAAATGCTGCTCCCTCCTCCGCTCTTCTGCTACGCCCTCTTCCAATAAATGTTCCTCAGCAGCCAACTGTACTTTCATCAATATCATCTACCGTCTCTCATTCAATTCTTGCCCCTCATTCTACTTTGGAAATGCACTAACCGGTTCTCCATACGAATGAATGACCACCGCCACTCCACTAAATGTCCACCCTTCCTTGATCCCATCTCTAAACATACCGCTTCCTATTGCAAAAAGGTCATCACCTGTTTCTGTCTTTTCATAGAAGAAGCCCTCGCCGAATCAGATACCAACATTGAATTGAGAATTTTGAGATGGCACTTATATGGGTGACGAGAGCATTTGAACCGCACGGGCTAAATACGGCCCGCTGACCAATAGTTACACCTCGCTCCCTACCCCTCCCTTACATCTATTATTTTCTACCTTATATTTTTTATTAGGGTCCCTTCAATTTATTCTCGTATGCTTCTTGGTAAAACAATGTAAACATTCTTGGAAGTAATAGTGGAAAGAGTTCTAAATTTACATAAATTATTCGCGTTAAGCAAAAAATGTTTTGGTTTATCGAATAAAAGAGAGAATTCGATTGAAAAAAATAAAAATGCCTTATGTTTTCGCTTTATATTGAACCAGGTACCAAACTTCTAGCTTCAATATTTCATATACAAGTGAGTAAAAAAATGAATTTCTACACGGAAATTCCGTCCGGGAGTTGGTTTTCACGTAACGCTAGGCTTTCGTGGGATTACCATCATCCGTAAGAAGTGTTCCATTCCAAAAATTAACGCGGTGGACTGCATGGGAATGCTACCCAAAGAAGCTCGAAAGAAGTGAAGAAGACAAGTGTCCTTGGCTACTCAATCATATCCATGATTAAGAAAATGATGCAAAAGGAAACAAGATTTATATCAAGAAACCTAATCCAAGGACAGAGGAGGAGGGGGGAGGACCTTTAGGATTGAGACCTATTCGTCGTGAGTCAGGTGTCCGAGGGAAAGGAATAAACAATATACATATTTCCTCCCAAATCAAAATCAAGTTTTTTTCCGATAATGTTGATTGCCAGGGCAGGGAAATCTTGAAGAAAACATATGAATTCACAGATGAGACCAGAAACTCTTCTAAAGGTTGTTTTACACGCGGCACTTTACTGCACAATCTAATGTATTTATGGATGTGCATTGAAAATGGTGTCGTGTAAAGCGGTGAATTGCAAGAATGCATGTGAAAATGCATGAACGACAGATGGGAAAACATCTCCTGCTCTAATTCCGTGCTCGCGTTCTCGTAATTTCTGTGCATCAAATTGCGCAATGAAATGCATCAAGTTAAACGGCCTTAAAAAGATTTCTATACAGGCCGCATGATGGCAGGTTTTCAGATTTTTCAAGCATCAAGGTTAATTCTTTCAGTTCTGTCTTGTGACGCCTTCATTTCCATGAGAGCCATCCTTATCTTTTTGTCCGGATATAATATTGACTTATTAGCATTATAGACAATAGTTTTCCCGGCAAATGGAAAAACTTTGCCACAAAAGCGTAGCTAATTTTCTATCAAGCCATTTCACAGCAGAAATTATATTCTGCCCCTACTTGTAGAATAATCGCCTTGCTTCTCTTACAATATGTTTAGAGAATTGAAGCTTTAACTCGGAGTGCGTGTGGAAAGTTGTCTAACAGCTTCGGTTGAATAGATGACTGTTTAAGGGTGTTCGAGAGAATATTCCCTCATTTTCAAAAGAGTGTAAAATGTGAGTGACAAGTTCCTCCACCTGAGTTGTGCGTCAAGGAAAGTCAATGAGGTATTCGAGATTTTTCGAAGCGGTTGAATTTGAGGACGCTGCCCACTCTCACCTCTCGAACCCTGCCTCAACCCTGCGTGCCATCCCTATCCTGCTTCGCGACTTCGCAACTTGACTCGGTCGCGATGATGCCCTTTTCATAAACTCACCCTCACCTCAAGCCCCCCTCCCCCACATCCTCCTCCAAATGTCTCTGTCGCTCGGTCTCTTATTCAAAAAGGGCGCCATCCCACCACCCCTTCCTATCCTTCTCTAACCCCCCTCCCCACCACCCAAACGCCCCACACGACTACACCCCGTCCTGTTAGCGTGTTTCTTCGCATTCCTGACACGCGCGCCCCGCTTCCCTTCTCCCGCCCAAATCCTTTTATTTCCGTCCTTAATATTTTCCCCACGTGCAAAAACGGCTTCCTTGACGAGTTGGTGTGTGTACTTGAGAGAGACGGAGAGAGAGGGAGAAGGAAATGGATGTAGGAAGAGAGGGATGAGAGGAATCAGGTCTTCCCTTTGACGGGGCGTGCGGTGAAACAAAAGAAAGGAGAAAGACTCATCGGGACGGAGGAGTGGGGGGGTGGCTTTTCCATTTCTTTTTATTTATTCTCGTCTCCCAACCTCTCCCCACCTCTTCTCCCCCTCCACCCACTCCTCCGTCATCTCTGGGGAAATGAAGAATGTGAGCCGCGCTACTTGGTAACTAGGTTGAAACGGCTTCAGCGTCGTGTCCGTGTTTAGCGTGCGTGTGTGTGAGTGTCTGATTGTTTGTTTGCAGTCGCGAAGGGGTCCTTTGTTGCCGCGCGTTCGTGACCCAGCCCCTGGATATTTTCTATGTCGCTCGAACGAATTCTGAGTAAAAGTTTTCTCCCTTCCTCATCCCTGCCGCTCCGGCACACCCTCTGCACAGACTCTGCACCTCCTCGCATGTCAACGCGTGAGCAGCGCCAGAGGGACGGTGGCAAGGGAAACGAATGCGTGGGAACGTCATTCACGGCGGTGGAGACGCGGAAGTCTGAGGAATGAGAATAGAAATGGGACGAGGGAATCCTTCCTGAGATAAGACTTGGAAAGAGAGAGATTCCCCTTCCTCATTTGAGGGGCGGTTGAGTGGCGAAACATCCGAAGATCACCACCGTCTCCTCCTCCCCGCCCCCTATCACGCCCCTCGGCTGGAGGAGGGCGCGGAAAGAATGCTGGGATGTCATACATTCGTCCACACTTCTCGCGCCGCACAGTGGGACCAAATCCGAAAAAGCTGGCCAAAAGTCGAAAAATTAAGTTCGCGTAAAGCGGCTGAAAATAGATGATAAATATCATTGATTATGTGCTCTTCAATATAGTATAGTTCACGGAGCAAAGAATACGTCAGGAAAATGTGTACGACTTGTCAAAGTACAGCATGTCAGTGTGATTTTGGCTGCCGCAACTTTTGCGTCAAAAACATGAATGTTCTTATCTTCATTGACAGTTTTCTATGCAGGACTTTGGATTTTTAAAATATTATACCAATTAAATCTGCATTTACATATAAAATGAGTTTAGTTTAGTTTTGTTTTTCCTTTTTTAACGCTTTTAGATTTTTATTTATAAGGTGCTGTTTTTACGTTAAATTTAATTTAAGTTTCAATTATCGTTTACATCGACATCTGCCGACAAGGTGTGATAAAGTAAAGCCTTTATAACAGTTTTCAGAAGAAAATTCTTGCAGTTTTTTGCAGCTTTCATTTTACAAACTATGTTTCTTCGAAACTGCCCCGGTCGCTTCGTCGCTACCGCGGGGGCCGCCTTTTGCCCCAATATGGGGAAATGTTAAAATTTCCAAATATACATGGAAAGGAACTTCATTTTAGCATCTGCAGTAAATAATATACATGTTGTACGCGTATATCACCCATACCTATTGAAACAGGTTACTGAATTGGCAAATATTTGAGAATTCTCTTGTCACGTATTTTCGTCCCCGTTAACCATTTGGCCCTAAAGCTTACAGGAGAATGAGACAGGAGAGACGAAATTAAAGACACTGTATGATTAACCTTCTCTACAAAGTGTTCTTATGACCTGACGATTGCCCACAGGCACAAGGCGTGCCGTGGCTGAATGGGGGAGTGGGGGGTGGGGAGGGGAAGATCGTTGCCGTGCACGTGCAGCGGCAGGCGCCAACTGTGCAATAATCTGCTCTCCTAGATGTGTCTACTTGCCCACCCTTCTAAAGTTCATTCTTTTTACTCTAGTCCTCTGGTAACTTTCCATGGATCTCTTTTACAACTCTCTTGCCTCCTTTTGGTCACCCTTGTTGCCGCTTGCACACACTAACGGAACCCTTCGCTGTACTTCGTTGGGGGATTTTCTGGTTGTGTTGTATTCATCTGTTGTCTTTGCGAATGTGTCCAGAGAACAACTACTTAAAATAATCCTAGCTGTGCAACACGGAAGGTTTTTAGAAAAAAATTTATTTTTACTCGCCTTTTCCTAAAATAACCCACCTTGAGGACAGTTTCTCCTGACAGCAAAACAAAGCTTAACTCGTTCGAAGGTTCAGAATCCCTCTAGAGCATTTCTTTGAATGTATAGTAAGAATTTTAAGTATAAGAACTATAGTAGAATTAGATTTTCCTTTAAATAGGATACAACTAAAGATTTAATGTTTTTTATTTAATATAAAATAATTCATTATTTATTCATAAATTAATCCACGTAATGGGTAGAATTGAAAACATATATTTGCTAATGACCATAAAATCATATTACGAGAAGTCATACATTCCACAAACAAGAATGAAAAAGTGTTACATCTAACTGAATCATTTTTATTCCAATTCTTTACCCATAAAGGCTTAGCAAGGGATTGATTTTGAAGATTTCGTGAGAAAATTGAGTGTAGACCATTTTTGCGAAATTTGTGCCACTCTGACCTCATTAAAATTGTTAATTGTACAGTGCTAAGGAAAATACTTTGCGTCATCGCATGCGCAAGTCTTTTGAGAATATGTATGCGAAGTTTCAGCTTTCTGGCTTGAAAAAATCACTTTTTGAATTTTGGCCAGCTTTTATCGATTTCAGCCCACTGTGTGTCGCCTCGAGGGCGTGCTCCGTGGTGTGAATGCACGCACGCCTTTGGCACGCGCGTGATAAAGCCACGATCGCTTTGGGTTGTGTTACCAGTCGAGATGCTGACTCGGAGGGCATGTTTCATGGATTTTCCGTCCAAATGAGATGCCGGATTGATAGGACACTCTTTGAGGCTCAACTATGTCCCGAGACAAACATAATTATACCATAGGAAATGTTAGAAAGGGAGACCCCGTTTGCAAAACAATGGTGTGGGCATGTGCA
This sequence comes from Pyrrhosoma nymphula, assembly GCA_963573305.1. NCBI lineage: Eukaryota > Metazoa > Arthropoda > Insecta > Odonata > Coenagrionidae > Pyrrhosoma > Pyrrhosoma nymphula. The sequence continues at coordinate 124,567,649 of OY754331.1, read as the reverse complement.
TGGACAATTTCAAGAGCAATAATTAAAGGATGCCTTATCAGTGTGAAAGGTAATCAGCATTGAATAAGAATGAATGGAGATCTGCGATGAATCGATCTTCGGAAAAAGTAAATGATGGATTCGGGTGAAGCCTGTTAGTTTTGCCTCGATTAAACGTCACTGGCTACTTGTGGGGGAGAATCATATCGCCAAAACACCCCTTTTGTTCAATATTATTACATTTATTAAATCTTTTTTACCACCTTAGTCCGCCTATTTTTCACCTCAAAATACGAAATTCTGAATCGCAAATCCCCGTTTTAATCCCCCGATCTTCACTCCTCAGAAGACGTTATACGGATTCCCCTTTTGTATCGAATTTCATCCCGTACTTCACCCCTCCATATGCCCCTCTCTCAATTGGTTTAATAACCAGGTGTCTCTGTCTAATTGATGATGGAACAGCTGCCGAGACTATCAGGTATTGTCTTATCAGTGGTATATTTCAATGAAATATCTATCATCACGATTTCCAGTATTTGATAATTCACTAATTCCACAGTGTCGTAGTTAGTTCATAAATCCTGAAGTTTTACCGCTATTGAGAGCAAGGGAGACAAATTTTCCATATCATTGTGATTGCACAAATTATGTGGTACACCGTCACGCGCACGACTGCATAGGCATACATCAAATAGGGTGAGAATCGCCATGAGAAAAATCATTTGAATTGTTCGGGTTTCGAACCCGGATCTCCCAATTGCCGTTCTGGTGTATTAGCCAGTCACACCACCAAAAGCGAATTTCATAAAATGGGTTTTTTATACGAACAAGCGGTTCTCGTCCCCAGTTCCAGTTGCAACACGCAGGAGACGTGGTCGTGAACGACAATTCTCCGGCCCCCAACAGATAACCTCTGATAAGCGCCTTACAAAGAGAGGCAGAGTGTAGAAAAGGCACAAGAGTTCGTGCTGCTAGCGCACCATCCCCGGCAGTAGCACAAAGGAGAAACAGCAGCGCATCGGAACACATTTCCCTTTTCATCTCTCCTCTTTCTCGACTCCTTCCATTTCGCGTGACTCCCCCTGCCACCCGCCCGCCCTCTGGCGGATAATATTCGGATGGAATCCTCGCTGAGCCGCCCGCAAAAGTGAGGAAGGAAGCAACGTCGCCGCTCCTCCCTCGGTCTGTCAGCCCGCACACCCGCCAACTGCACCCACCCTCTTGCACCCGCCCGCCCATCCTCCGCTGCGGCGGAAGTCTTTTCTGTCGCCGTCCCCGCCCGCGCCGCCTGCCGTGCATCTCCGCACGCGGCTGAGCAGCTGCTTGGCAGCAACGTGAAGTGTCACGAGGTGCTTTACCGACGAGTGAAGCCTGGGTGTGTTTCTGCTTTTGCCTTATGAGGGCAGGCTGCTGGAATGCTGAGACTCGTTTGGTATATACGGAGGAAAGGGGGAATTATGTTTCTAGCTGAGAAATACTTTAGTTGAAGTTCATTCTTTCAGTTCGTGGCGCTGATGCGTGGGGCATTGTGAGAGATGACGATTGGAAGTGTTAGTTTGAAAGTCGAAGTGAGCCATCACAATTTTCCTTTAAAGTTGTTTTCCGCTGATTGAAGAAGTGGGCCTTTTAACGCTAAAATAACTATGTTCTTATAACTTTATCGAGCCAATCGCATTAAACCACCAAGCGTCTTCTTGATGGGTGACAATAAGTGCTTAGGAGGTTACTAATAATCTATTTCTATGGTGTAGGCGTTGGTGTGCGACGACATGGTGCTTCAGGTATTGATGCAGTTCTCTCCCAAATTTTGGGTCCCATGCAAAGTATTTATACGCTCAGAATTTGATAATAAATAGGGTTTTCTTTTTTACTTTAAGAATCAAGAGAACTTTTTTGAAATTTATGATATTTCACTCTGGTCCATGGCTTTCTGAAATAAGTAAGCTCTTTGTTGCTGTGATAAATAACGGAATGGGTTCAAAATGCTGAATAGCAGGGGTGATTCTAGTTCAAAGCTTCTGTGAGTGCATTATTTATCATTTAATTGCTATTAAAGAGTAGGATTGGAAACATTCTTAAAGCTAGATGTAGCATCCTGTGTGTGACATACGTAAAACTTAAATAAATCTCCATATAAGTAATAATTCAAACTAACCGTGCTCATAACCAACTAATGAATGAGTCGATTTCATAACTTCACCATTTCTATGAAAAATGGATCATATGAGAAAATAATTACGTGTCTAATGATCATTGAAACATTTTCTCCGAAATTTCGAAGGCACTTACGGATGAAAAAAATATCAAGATAACAACGGGAACGATTAAAAAAAAAATACTATCAATTTTTTCCCCAATTTTTCCCAGATGCGAGTGGAAATCAAGAGAAGGCAGTCACGCATTTTTTTAAATCGCCTGTGGGAAAAATGAATGCGTGACAGGTTGAACGCGGAGTTCGCCGATGATTGGCCACTGACGCACGGAGTGATGTTCGGAGAGGGCTACTCTGTCGCAATAAACCCGAAGCGGAGGTAAGTGGAGGGGAATGGGGGTGGGGATGGGGGGGGCAGGAGGTTTTGTGGTCTACAAGCCGGGGAAATGGAACTACTAGCGAATTCCTTTTTCTGTTTTAGAGCTTTACCATTCGTCGTTCGTACGATTTTTTTGTTTCCCTCCGGTTGTGCTGCAGATCATTGGGCGGAAGGGGTGCGGCCAGATATTGCGAACCCACCCGAGCCCCCGAAACACCACCCACCGCGTTCTTCCTCCCCTCTGCCGCGTATTTATGTGCACGTGTTCTATATACATACATATGTATGTATTTATGCATTCCCGCCGTCGCTGGCTGTTTCCCCCGCTAGTCCACGGCGCTTGTTTGCACTGCACTCCGGGTCCGGTCCATCGACTCCAGCAGCAAATCCTTCCTCCCGTTTGCCCCCTCCTCCTCCTTCTCCGCTCCCCCTCCCCCCACTTCCGCTCGCGGCAACCCCGCCCCGTGACCGACCTGACCACGGCAAACATCGACCCCCGCCCTCTTCATGCCCCCTGACCATCCCGCATCGCATTCCAATGCAACCCGCCCTGCCCTTTCTCCTTTCCCTCTCTGGGCTCTCGCATATTGGCGCTTGTCGAGAGTCACCACTTGCTCGTTTGTCTATCATGCTGGAGCGGATGAGAATCCAGTCCCAATCAAGGAAGAAAGAATATATAAGTTTATATTACTGGGCATGTGTTTTTCTGCAGCGACTTCTTCTCTGCAGCAGCTGAAAACTTCTTTGGAATGATAGGCGTTATACATAGTATTACTGGTGTTGTCCAGCAGATCGATTGTGTGGACTAAATTTTAGCCAATATTAATGGCATGGTCATGTTTTACCACATTTTTTTATCAAAGTATACTAAGTCGTTTTAAGGAGTTCACCCCATGCGTTTCCCCCCTTCCAACTGATTTCCAGCCCTCTGCTTTTTATGCGTTCCTACTTAGGAGCTATTCTTAGGTTTCTCTTCGTTTCATAAATGTTCCGTATTATTACTCCTAGGTTACCATTACTCCTATTGATCATCATGACACAATTGAAACAGTCTAGGAAATGTTATAATATAATTTATACTTTCGATGTAGGGGTGAAGGGAGCTAGTTGTAGCTGGAGAGGGCTGTGACGTTTAAAATTTTAAGCGACTCACTACAGGGTGTCAATTGTTTTATTACTTGGATATCCAAGTTTTTTGCCTCGTGTGCTCCGTAAGTTAGGAAGGGAAGCAATGGTGTTTTCTTGTTTCATCGGTTTTGTGTTTTCGAGGTCACAAAGTAAAATTTCAACAGTGTATTTGTGTCAAATTCTCAAGCAGAGGAAGTAATGCATAGACGGCTTTAGAACATACATATTAAGCTACAATTCATGCTCAGGGCCAGCTTATCGCTACCGATTGCGTCCTCCGGGTTTCGTTTGTTGGGTCGACCTTTAGATATAGTGGTAAGCTGCGAAATACTACGAATTATTATTTCGCATAATCAAGAAAAGAAGTAGGACGATTATGCATAAAAATCAGCAAATATATTTTATTGCATCAGCACTTCTGAAGCGAAAGAAATGGGACATTGTTTTTCCCAGGGAAATAAAGCGTAAGTACTGGAGATTTATATTACAAACCAATCTAAAAGAGTTTATTCTATGACCAAAAATATACAATGTCATCCTAATGTTTTTTTCTTTCCACAAGCACCCTGCATGAATTCGTTATACAAGCCTCAACAAATGAAATAATGAAATATTTAAAAAAACATCTAGCGGTTGTTCTGAGTCCTCAAATTTTATTCAAACGATCTTTGGAATGTCGATGAAACAGGCCTGTGAACTGCGTCCGGAAGCCAGTGAAAATGATATAAAAAAGGGGAAAAACAACAACAAATGATAAAAAATGGGGTGGTAGTCTAAAGTATTGAGATAAAAGATCCAACTATTGCTTGTGGGATGAATACAGCAGGTAATTCAGCCAATTTATATTATTTATATATCCCCGCATGTGTTTTATGTTCATTTTATATACACAAGATTCCTAGTATTCCTGATATTGTTGAGGAGCCGTGCTGGAAGGTTTGAATTTTTGCAATAAACACGAAGTTGGACCGATGCCCTTTCCGCCTCACACCAGTCACCTTGTATTGTGTAAAATCTGTAGAATTTTAGTTTTTTAATTTATTCTCTGAAATTCAATAAATTTCATTGAATACTACAGATTAAAATAGATTCATGAATCTACCAGCCTATGTACCCTGTACTATGTACCATTCTCTGATGAAAGCCTTTGATTAGTTTTCATGCACAAGAAAAAAATTACCTAATAACTCTTACTTCCATAACCATATAGGTGTTTCTCTGAGTTGATAGTTAGCCGCGCCAACATATCCCTTCCACCTGGATCGATTTTCTGCGTCTTCTGCAGCTCCAACCTTCTGCAAACTGATCGGCCTTAACTTGATTCCACCATCTTTGCTGGTGATCTTCCCCGGGGTCGTCTTCCTTCTGGATTTCTTTTCAATAACTCTTCAGGCACACATCCCCCCTCTTTTCTTAGTACGTGTCCAGCCCATCTGATTCTTCTGCACTTAGTCTCACGTAACATATCGGCACTCTTGTATAGGTCTCTGATTTCCCTTTTATGCTTTCTTTTCCATTGTTTTTGTTGTCATGTCCTCCGGTTGACTTTCTGTAATATCTTGTTCTCGAAAACTATCAACTTTTTCTCCTCCTTTAATGTCAGTTTCCATGTATCTGATCCATACAGCACTACTGGGGATATTGTTGCTTTGTACAGTCTAATTTCACTGTTGTGTGACTGGAATTTCAGAGATTAGATTCTGTTGCATGCATAGAAGCATATATTGCTATATTTAACCTGTTTTGTGTCTGTGGTTCTTCTGTATTATTATTTGATATAATTACTCCAAGTATTTCAAATTTTCTACTTTTTCAAATTCGTGTCTATCTGTTTTTATAGGGTCAATATTTTCATTTGGACTTCTTGTGAAATGGATGAACTTAAGTCTTTTTTGTCATTTATTTTTATCTTCTTTTTCTTTCATAAATATTTTTGTTAATATTGTAATATCTTCTTAACTTTTTGCGAATATCACTACGTCATCTGCAAAGGCTAACACGTTTATTTTGATTCCAATTCTAATACCAAGGTCCGTCTCTGCTACTTTTTCTAGTGCTTACTCTTCCGCAGTATTAAATGGGATTAGAGAGAGCCCGTCTCCCTTCCAAACCCCCGAGTAAACGTTTTAAAAGGCTCAGAAATGTTCCCATTAAACCGCACTGAGCCCCTTGATTCTGTGATGCTCAGCTTAGCTAGGTTTATCAAATGCTTTGGGATGTTTGTTTCCAAATGTATTCAACTTTATCCACATTGCCTCTCTATTTATACTATCGTTTGCTTTTTGAAAATCGAGAAAAACCGCATAGAATTCTTTATTATTTATATTCCAGTAATTGGATACAATTTCTTTAATTGTAAATATTTGTTTTTTTTAACCTGCGCTTCATAAACCCTTCCTGGTGGTCCTGAATTATTTCACTTGTATAGTAGTTTAAACAATTCAGGAATATTTCTGAGAGAACTCTATAAGGAATACTAAGAAGTAAAATGCCTCTGAAATAACTGCATTACTATTCATTCATTTTTCCCCCTTGTAATGTATGGGAAGAAGTATTGTTCTCTGCCATTCCATATAAATCTCTTCATTTTCTCATATTTTCAATATAATTTCCCATAACCCCTCTTTTAGTGTGTCATCTTCTTTTTTTGTAATTTTTCTTTAATTTCATCTTTTCCAGGAGTTTTGTTGTTTTTAAAGAATTGAATTGCATCATTTTTTTCTTCTCTGGTTGGTGGTTCTACATTACGTTGAACATGATAGTAGTTGGTCTTGTTGTCTTGGTCTGGTGAGGTAACTACATATTTGACGATTAGTAATTCTCAAAAATACTCTTGCCACCTTTGCAGCACTTTTTGAGTTCCGGAAAATAAGCGTCCTTCTTTGTTCTCCACCTCATTACTGTTTCGATTGCATCCTTTTTTATAAAACCTTATTTTTATGAAGAATTCTCTTGCATTGTTTGCTGTGCTTTTTTCTGCTGCCTTGTTCATTAGGCTATCTATATAAATTAGTTTTTCTCCTCCTTAACAGCTGATTATTTTCTCAGTTTGTCTCATTGCAACTGCCCTTTTCTTCCACACTGTTACTATTTATCCAAACTCTTTTTCCTTTCATCCGATCTTCTACCATATGCTCGCAATCCTGATGAAACCAGGGTTTTTTGTTTATGTTTTATTTTTGCCACACACCTCTTCTGCTGTCTCTAAGGGGGAGACTTTGAAGTCACACCAATTAGTATCTACGTCTTTGTCCTTTGCTTTCGTGCCTTCCAGAATTGGAACCTATTTTCAAGTTTAACCTTGAATTCCTCCGCCACACGGTTGTCTGTGAGTATTTCGGTGTCAATTATTCCTTTGCATTTCCCCTCCTTCCTTTTCTGAATAGCTTTTCTTTGAGTTACTTTGACTAGAACCAAAGAATATTCAGTCCCACATGTTACTCCACTAACTCTTTTAACATCAGTATTTTGTGTCGTTGATCAACTAGGACACGACGAATTTGGTTTTTAATGACACCGTTTGGGAATGTCTATGTATACTTGTGAATATTCTTTCTTGGGAACGTAGTACTTGATATTTTTAAATAATACTTGCACATTTTAGTACTTTTGGCTTCAAATTGTTTCACCGGTTCTGCAATTCTCTTGTTTACAACAGAACCTACTTCATCATTGTATCTAATAATTTTCTTCACACCCGCTGTAATAAATTACATATTTCTTAGTATTTATTCTCCCTGCAAATGGCCATCTCGTTTTTGAAGTGCAACAACGTCCATGCTATATTTGTCTAACTCCTCTGCTAATATGTCACTAGCTCCAAGTACCACAATGGACTCCTTGTGTTCCACGTTACAGATAGTTTAATGCGTAACCGCGTCTTTAACCATTTATCCTGTCCAATTTCTGAGGCTGATCTCTGTTGTTGAATCGTAACATTTTGGTTTCTATAAGGCGGGTCGTCAGCCCAACTCTCAACCCTCACCCAACCATGACGACCAGAGTATCATCTCTCTTTGTCTGGCTTCTACCTCCCGAAGACCTCTCCGGCATGGGATGCCCTGCCAGTAGTTAAGCTACCGCCGGCGTAACTCTGGAGATTGTTGGAGCACGCAAGCCCACGACGTGACGTCAAGGCGGAGATACATTTGGTTGGGCAAGAAAATAATTACCTTCTTATTTTTGGTGTCGTTTGAATTATGCTATATTTTCTCATACTACAATGATAAAATAAGCATCCTAATATAATCTCTCGTACTTTTCGTTGCCGTGATGACTTTTTGTTATATCATGAAAAAACTATGATTCTCTCAAACGAAAAATCTTTCAAAAACGTATGTATGTAAGCCTTGACGATTAGTTTTCTATCGATTTTGGGCGAAAAATGTCTCTTCTTAAGTATAACTTTTTAGGAGCAGATAACTTCCTCAGATTATTCCTTGCTGTTATGCCTTGTTCCCGAACCTTAAACCAATTTTAAGTTAAGAACAGTATCTTTCGTAATGTTATCACTTTTCATTCATCGCTTGCATATTGATAGCCTTGGCATGTATCGCAAATGCCAAAGCGATGCTTGTAATTTATTTTCGTTAGCTTTTTAAAATGAATTTGTCTTTGAAAAACAGGGGGTTCCATGAAGCACCACGGCGTGGATGCAAGTCTTACTGCGGCATGAAGTGGCAGTTAGCGACTCCTTTCGATTGAATATCTAAAGTCCATTTACAGATAATAATGAATGCGTTGATATGGAATAGAAGTTTTTTGAGGCACATGTATATTAAGAAAATAACTTTATTGTCTTTTATGCAAAACGTTTGCCACAGATTAGTTTATCGAACTAAAATGGGAAAACACGAAATGGAATATATGTTAAATGTGTCTCAGACTCTAAAGGTATGTTACCTACTTCGAGGCGCAGCAGGCCAATGCTATGACATCATATATGTCTTATGTAATTTTATTATCCTCGTATGTTTGAAAAAAGGCCATTCTGGGGAGGTTACCTCACGGCATTCCGTCGTTTCGTTCCTTGTATCTTATTTCTTGTTCCGAATCTGGAATGCCTCCCTCGACAATGGACGTGGGGGAGAAGTCGTTCTAGGAGCTTCCACTTCCGGTCGCGCTCCTGGTGGCGAGTCGACCGGTTCCATTCAGTCCGCATTTGGGCGTGGAAGGAAGTTGACTGGTAGTGGGCGGAGCGCGCTGAAAGTAAGTTCAAGCGCTCTCCCTGCCCTCCTCTCATTTCGTGTCGGCCCAGCCGAAATAGTGCTCAAGTTTACCATGTGCCGTTCTCAACCCTCAGTGACTTGTCGTGTGTGTCCGACTGCTGTCAATGTCGTGCTGTTTGCGGACATGATTGGGGTATTAAGGGGCAAGATTCGCTAGGGGAAGGATTCATTTTCCGGCATAGGTCGCCCTTCATCCTAAAGAGGCAACTATTACCCATAAATTTCAATTTACGTGACCAAAGTTAACACAGAATTCCCATCAGTGGAAGACGGTGAATGATAGAACTTGAGTTTTCCTCATTTTTCATTTTTGTGTATTTTATCTTAAAATTACGAGTTCTTAATTTTAATCTATATGCCTTTGACTTTTATTAACCTGCTATGCTTGTTTTTTGCGTCTTCGTACTTTTTTTCTCATAATATCGTCCAATTAGCTGGTATGCAGCTCGCTAAATTGTTTCATAATGGGGAATTAGGTGTCGCTGGTGCCGTTTGGGCAAACGAGTCCTGGGGCGAATGTCCGCTGGCCCTTTCTTGCCCCAGGCATTTCCAGCCTCTCCATTTATACGATTATCTTTTTGGTGTCATAGATTCCAAAATATTATATTGAACTTTTGTCCCTAGCTATTATATTGACCGCTTTGATTACAGTGTTATGCGAAGGAAAATGAGGAAATAGGAAATTAGAATGACAGGAAAGTAACGGAACCAGGTCATCGGGTTATTAGTTTCAATGGCAAAAAATGTGGCGGCAAAGTTGTGGCAGGTGGAAAAGGTCAGAAAATTTCTGTAGTATGCTGTACGTCCGCTACAGGATATTCGTTTCCTAATACCTTCTACTCTGCTACTGTTACCTCCAGCAGAGCAAGTAAACATAGGAATCAAATAAGGTGTATTGCCATTGAATTCTCCTCTTATACCCATCTGCCTTCATATCCTTCAACGTCCTCATCTGAGAATACTTTACCTCATACACCTAGGGAGCCACATGTCTCTCTTGAGAGAATTGGACAATACCCAGGGATATAACATACGCAAAAACGGCGTAAGAATTCAAAACGCTCTTAAATTCTCACTAGTTACCCTTCATCAAGAAACGATAGGTCTCTCAAGTGGACAATTCTAAGAATAGGACAAAGACCTGAAGTGCTCAGCGGCGGTTTTGGACGCAAAACACGGCGTACACTCCATCGGAAAAAAGTATTACCTCAGTGGAGCACATGGCAAAATGTATTTAGGCCCATCGATTGTTGACTAGATTATGTGCCATGAATGTAAGGCATGGTGGGCGAAATCATGCACTTTATACAATGGAAATGGAAAGTTCACATGTGAAAACTGAGATTAAGACTCTTGTCCCAAACAATGAGGACACCTATTTTACGTGAGGGGCAAGTTTCCTAAATGGTTTTTGCGTTAAATTTTCTCAGTATATGCAAATATTTATTGGTTTATGTGGTAATGGAGGCATTGCATTTTAGTACCGATATATATTGGTAAACAAATTGTATAAAAATAAAAATAATATCTTGAACCTGTAAGTGTGTAGAGTGTATAACTTTTGTAATTGTTTGTTAGATGCATACTCTTGCCCCTCGTTCTCTTCTCGCACTCTTAGCTTCAAGTTGAAATGTAAGTTTAAATATTTATGCAAAGAAAGCGAATTTTCATGCGCATTAAAAGAAGCTGTGAGAAATAAGAATATGTGATATGCGACTTAAAGATGCGCTCTGCAAAAGGCACGAGAGGAAATTGGGTCTACTTGTAATTGCCAACTGACGAAACTCGGGATGAAATTGTCTTCCGATTGCTCTAGTCTACATGCAATTCTATTATTCAGAAGCAGACAAAGCCCTACCGGAATAGCATTTAATTATAAATATTGATTTTCTTGCGACGATTTGCTCAAATAATGTAAACTATATCTAATGGAACGAGTAAGTTACGATGCATGCAAAACCTCGATCGCCAATAAATGGAATTTTTCTTCCAAATTCGGAATCCAATTTTTATGTACTTTGCATCCTCAATTGTTAAAATATTGCAAGGTGTTAGTTATTGTAAGTGGCGTTGAAGAATAAAAAAATACTGTTTACTCTAAGTGTATTGCTCCTTTGTGATAAATGAATTCTGGAAGGATAAATATTTATTTCGGCTTCGACGGTTGGTAGCTTGGCAATATCTTAATCAGTTCATCAACTGTGATGGTTGGGATAATTGATGGATTTCTTCGACCGTCGGAAGGATGTCTTTTCCCCCTGCTGTGATCTTAGAGTAAAAGTAAGTACATGGTAGGCGCGAACAATTCTCCTTCAGCCTTTGTCCGTTGCATTGGAAATTGCATTAGCGTTTAAATTATTGTTGATTGATGATGAAGAAAGAGGTACTATGCATCAGTAAGTTTCAGCAAACCACAAGTTGAGCTGTTTACACGGTACCACTTGTTTACAGGGAAATAAAAAAACAAAAACAAATAAACGAACTCCTCCTCCACTAGTTGCCAGTTGCGCAAAAGGTATGACTTGTTTCCACGTACCGTTCATCTCCGGCCGATCTTCAGATTGAAGACTCTTTATGATCATGTGGATAATATATTGTTTCCACGACAGATACTAATGTAGGAACACTTTGTAAAAGAAAATATATATATTTACTGAAGAATGTCGTCTGTAATTGCATGCATGCACTGTATCGTTGCGCGCTGATTACATCAGCGGGGCAAAAAGGGATATTTCGAAGGAATGCATGCGCCAATCTTTGACATTCATACCGTGTCCGTCTTCTTCTTCTTCACTCCAGGATTAGGCTTTTTAATCTGTTCCTTTACTTGACACACACCGCATGGTCGTCCTCGGTCTCCAAACACTTTTATTTCTCTAATGGCTTTCATTCTATAGCTTTACATTGAATTATTTCTCAATGCACCCTCATTACACGTTCTACTTTATGGGACATCACAGTGAGAAGAACCTAGATTGTTGACTAGGGAAAAACCTGAGATGTCCATGAGTTCGTAAAAAATATAATACTACGCAAATTAGAAGGTTAGGTCCTGCGAAGTAGACCAAGGGATCGAATAACGAGCCATATGAAGGTGGTTTTAGGAGAAGGACACTACGAGGGTGTAATGGAAATTAGATTGTATAGGAAGGATCACAGGCTCGTAGTAAACAATTTTTACATTGAGAAATTTATTATGGTTGCATAGTTTTATGTTATGGATTATAGTTACATTTTTAATTTTGTAGGCCCCGTCATTATAACCGCCAGGTCATTATGTAACTTCGTGTATTTATATTTTTTTGTAAATCTAAGGCGAATGATGGTTAGTCTTATACCTGAATTGCAAGCGTTCTTTCTATTTGCGAATGATGATATCCGTGCGTAGAAGAGGGCAGTCGGCTATTGTAAGGAGGCTCGCGGGAATGCAACCTGGATCGAATCGACTTGTCTCCCTTTAGAAGTGCCTCCTGCATGACAACTATCAATTACGAATAAATGAGCGCTAAAATTATCCAAATTTTCTGCTCACCTCAGGAGAAGATAGTGATCCACAACAGATACCTAGTACTAAAAAAATGAAAAGCGATGACCGTTAAAATTGAACGAAATGTGGTAGTATACTTCATTTGGTCCATCGATTGATTTTATTCATGTGGACGCATTTCTGACGGTTATACACCATTATCACGCACTTCTCCGTAGTGACTTCCTAGCCTTCGAAAGGTGAACATCGCCGCAAACAGAGAGGCACACAAACCGTAATGGGCCATAAATCGGCGACGATTGCTTGCGCGGACGACGCGTTGCCTTCGTAGCGTGGATGTTCGTGCGATGAGAGCTCTCGGTGTCCTTTGGTGGAACGAAAAGCGACGTAACCCTTCCCCATCCCCCGCGAGATTGTTTCCATAAGAGTTGGTGATGGGTGAAGGAGATGGGAGAGTGGGAGAGACCTCGCTACGAGGCGATGCTACCGAGAGAAATATCATTCCAAACCCCTCCCCCCCCTCTCCTCGGAAATGAACTGTGAAGGGATAAAGGGATAGAGAGAGAGAGAGATATTCCGAGCTGGTCAATGCCGAAGGTTGATGTTTTTGTTCGGAGGAAAAATAATGCCGCGAGAGGGAGAGAGAAAAGGGAGCCAAAGTGGGAGGTGGCCGAAAGGGAGGAGGAGGAGGGGAAGGGAAGGAGGGAGGAGGGGGGAAAATGGATACACGTGAACGGGTGTATGTTCGTGTGTGGACCCACGCATGTTAGGGGGAAAAGAGTGGACTTTTTGGTTCCAGTCTCCGGGTCTCGCCTGAAGTGGAGAGTGGGAAGAGAAAAAGAGTACTGGTTATTTCAATAATCTCGATTTATTTAGCGTTGTTTTCGCGAATACATTAATTTAATGAAAAAGCTCGGCTGGTTGCTAAGTGACATAGCCCCACTTATTACAGCCAGCTGATACTGTGTTTATAGGCGTAATCTTAAGTGTAGTTTTTAATAATTTTATGAACGGCTGTTTTTATTGTAATAAATTAACACTTTACACTGAATATATTTAAACATATATTCCACATACGGATGTAAGCGTTTTATGATCCCCGTGTTAAGTTATATCAAGTTTCTGTATACGGCAACTCCGAGTTGTTCATGAACATGCCATGCGTTTGGTGTTTGCGACAAGACTATTTATATCCGTCAAGGTGATTGAAGTCATCGCCTAGTCGTGAGTTTGGGACCCATGTGTGCAGGATTTTCTTACTTTGCAGTATTTCAAATCACACATTGTTTTTTGGCCGCCGATTTACTTTAAGCCGTCCTTATTTACTGTTTAGTTTTTTCAGGACTCATAAAGGTAAACAATGGTTTTAGTACTTCGCAGGAGTAACAAACAGTATGGTTTTCATTCGTCTAATTCGAATTTTTTCACATATTTGTCCCATTCATTAAACCATAGCCCTTTTTTCGCACTACTTTAGCCATGGGTTCAATCTGGCACTCGCGAGGCATATTTCGGCACTTATCTGGACTATTTTAATAAAATAAAAACCCAGATCGAATGTAAACATACCCGGCTGTGATTTCCAAGTGAGAAGGATCACGTCACAGCAGTTGCTCTATGACCGCGGTCCGTTCGTGGGAAAGGCTCAAATAACGATTTATAACCATCCATTGTTGAAATAGTGGGAAGGATATAACTGCTAAATTTTTGATTTTAGGATTTTAATGTACCTAAGTTGCATTTTACCGGTGTTTCTAATTAAAATGTTTAAAATGTGTGCTCTAATATACTCTAATGGATAGGGGGCTCTGGTATTGTGGTCGTGGTCTGCAATGGAATAGGTATGTGCATGCAAGCGTGGAATAATGACCACGTGAGTGAACGAGTGGCCGTGTGGCAAGCAGAGAGGAAGGATATTTCGATAAGAAGAGTGAGTTATATGGAAAAGCGAAAGCATCGCTGGGAATGAAAGCCGCGCTTCATAAATCGACGAGGGAGAACACAAAGCGCGGCGTTTTATGTCGATTGGAGTGGGCGCGCGGTGCGGGAGGAGGTTTGAGTGTGGGGGGGGGTGCGGGCGCACTTCTCGGACAAACGAACAAAAGAAGGGAGGGAGCTGTGCCCTCAATCTCTCTCTCTCTTTTCACCGTCGGCAATACTCGGCAATCTCTCCCTTCATTTTTATCTTTTCGTTCCTGACTTCAAGATGAATGCCGAAGTGAAATGGAAATAAGGTTCGAGCCGGGTTTATGGCCGTGAATGAGATGCAAGGGAGAAAAGAGCTAGAAATATTTATATTGACTTGGAGGCTGAAGAGGAAGCAATCTCTTATTAGTACTTAAATATTTTAGTGATGAGGATGATTACCAAGATGGATTGAATCTGGAAAATTAGATGCTCATCTTCTCCAAAATGATAAGGCATCTGTGTCAAAGGGCATTTATTCCAAATTAACCGTCGGATGACCTTAGTAGAAATTTCAATGATTGGAAACGGTAGACTGTTTTTCATTCTTCCGAAGAACTGGGAGAGGAGACTTGTCTTGATATTGCCCAATACGGACGGTAAGCTAAAAATTGTAAATCAATGAATACTAGAAGAAGTATTTCCTCTCTACTATAATATTGATCCTGATGTATGTTTTTCGATATTTAGCGCGTAGGTTGTGGAATGATACCAATGGCTATGCTTTCTCCTCACCTCTCAGATTCACCTCACTTTCCCTTCTGTATTCAAGCTCAATGGCTCTACTTCGCCGACTCCAGCTGACGCATTTGACGAATTACGTCCTAAATCGCAGTTTATTACGATCTTAGGAAAACGTTCATTATCATCTCATGGGTCTGTGATAAACTCGAAGGCCGATTGGAAAAGTTAGCGTAAAGCTAAGTTTATCTTAAATATACGGATGATCGCACTTAAGCCTGAATCACGCGATCATTTTTCCCGTCCTTTTTCAGGGATGGCGCCGATGACAGCTCCACTATTGGACTAAAAAAAGAACATATGGCGCGATCACTTGCAAGGATAGCAGCCATATTTGGTATCCCTTTTCCATAATTTTTGAACTTTCCCTCTTTTTTTGTCCTAATCTTCGTCATTAATCCAATCAGAAGGCACGGGCGGTGTGGCTTTAAATCAAGCGGTATTTAAAAATTAATATCTCGCGAGTGGAAATTATGCGAGAAGCGACGGCAAAAACCAGCGTGAGATCGGCAAAATGATATTTTGAACTGTGGTTTCGCGTTTCCTGAAATGCTATTCCTTAAATTATCCCTGAACATGCACGTAAAAAATGATCGGGCGATTCAAGCTTTACTATGCGTATTGGACATACCGATTCTTTCCTCAGACCACGTGAATTTTTTCTATAACATGCTCGATAAACCGCACAAAAAGAGTTTTCGGTGGTAATGCTATATGCTAATTACTTGAGCCCAGTATTGAACACCAAACAGGATCGCTGCATGACAAGATTATCAAAGACTGACCGTCTGATTGATTAAAAGCATTAGAGGCTCTTTGGAGTTTTATTATTACTATTTGTTAAATTAGTAATACTCCCCTCCGAGTCTCCGGAAAAAATCGGGTTCATTTTCCGTCATAATGGCCGGATGCTAGGGAGGAGTTGAGTAGTTTTCTCTTCAACGTCCGACCGCCGCGGCTACGCTGCATTCGGGTCATGCGTACGCAGTAGACGGAGTGACCCATGGATGACGGCCTTCTGCATGCGTCCGCTTGTGCCACGCAGGACAGAATGCACTTGATGTTATTTAGCAGCGAGCCCTTGACTCAACCGAGCACACCTATGATGAGGACCACTAGTTTCACAGAGTGTACGGAGTACATTTGGCGAAGTTCGAAAATCAGATCTTTATATTTCGTCCATTTTTCTACCTCCTTCGCATTCGTATTCGTTTCAGCCGGAGCCGAAAACTCGATCACGAACATGGAGCGTAAAAGTTGGTCGATGAGAACGATATCAGGCTTGGTCGCCTCCAACTGCGTGGTGGTGGAGAAGGAGCAATTCCACCAGATCGTGCACCAATCGTTCTCCACGATGGACTCAGTATCTCCAGAGACTTGGGCCACAACAGGTGTCTCGTCGATGCCATAATGGTGTTGCAGGTGAATATATAACGCCCGCAGGGCCGCGTTGTGCCGGTTAATATACGCTGACCTGGTGTAGTAACTGCAGGCGAAGGGAAGGTGACTTAAAGTCTCCGGCTGGGATCGGCACGCCCTGCACCTCGTGTCTGTGAACTCCGCCTTGAATATAAGGCAGTGGCACACGAGTGTGTTTATGACACCATCCTGACACGCGTGGACGGAACCCTCGGTCCCGGACTTAAGACCGGCGGAGCTTAGAAAGGAAAATGTCAGCTCCTTTGATCGCCCATTCTTTTCCATGTTTCGATAGAAACGTCCATGCATGGGCTTATTGGTGTGTGCCTTGGCGTTTATTTAGGATGAGCTATAGTTTTGGCAGAAGTACAGACTGACCATCCAGAGGCCGGTTGCGTCTGTTAGGATTTCGTCAATGAGTCCATTCAACCGGTGAAGCTAGTTTCCCCGCAGAGTGATCTTGCGGTGAATGTATCTCTGCCTAGTTGTCCTTTATCATAAGTGATTTCGCTCAATGAACGCGAACGGAGTTGGGGAATCAGCCTGACCTGTTTCATCCCTATTTGGTAGAGACGCCGACATGGAAGCGGTTCTCGCTTCAGCCGGTGGAAAGTTGATGGTGTGTTCCAATCCATAAACAGATGTAACTGAATCCATGAACTTAAGTGAAATGTGGTCCATGGATGTTTTTCGACTTAATTAAAACTTATTAAAATTAGCACTCAGTGACCCACATTTACCACTACATCCACCCTAGGAGAAAGAACTCAAGCGTAAGCGGGAGAAACAGAGTGTATTGCAAGAGGTTTTGCATTGCACGTCTGGCTAGCAGAAAGACCAGCCGCAATATGCAAAGTACTAGAAGGGAAGAGGTGTATGGAGTGCTAACTGTCGTCCATCTCGAAGAGCAGAACTGAATTTTGGGCTTAACGATAACACTGGCGACTAGTGCAACATTTGCTAGAGCTTGTGAGTACTCGTTTAATCCTCTTAACGGAGTTCCTATTTTCTGTTTATCTGACGGCCAATGCACTTCGTTGTGGTGACTAACTAAGTGGTCCGTCAAGTGACTCGTGGGAAGCCAGAACTCTCCTGTCAATAACTCAACGGTCCATCGGTCAGGCTACCTTATTCCTCTTTAACAGCGTTAACATTGTCTCTTCTTATTTAGGCGTAAATTAATTAATTATAGCTATGTGATGTGGGGGACTCAGTTCAAAGCCCTGCTGAAATATAAAAAAACTGCATCCACCTAGGTTATTCCATTTATTAATTTGATCATGTCGTGAATGGTAGTAACCCTATTTTTAGGGTTACAGCCACACCAGCCCTACGCGTTCAGATTTGCTGAAGAGCTGTAATATATGTTGTAATTTGCTCTATTTCCTACGTTAAGACAGTTTTTCTGATTTGTTTTCGCATTTTTGTTTTAGCAGTTTTGTTTTCATGTTGCCGCATAGAACTGGTTTAATGGCATGTAATCTAGATGGGTTCACTTGCAAACATTTTGTATGTCTTCGAAGTTCCCTTGCCTTAGTTAAATATTACAATTATGTACTGAGCTCTTCGATGCATTTTTGGAGGAACATAGGCTGTCTTCTTCTTTTTTTTGTACATAATGTCATTCAGTTTGGAGTAGGATTTCGTTTCCGTGAGTCACGATCCAGCTCAGGAAAGTTCGCAAATCAACTCCCCAGGAATACTTACACGATTTTCCGTCTTCTTTACCAAGGCGAAATTTTAATTTCCAACAGCCGGGGCGCGGTGTCGTCGTGGAAATGAAGGCGGCCCTCAAAAGATCGCTCGGTGAACTGTCACACCCATCCTGACCCGCGCCCGGTGTGCTGTGACTGCTTGCCCCCAAGGTCCCTATACCCAAGGGTTAGAGCTACCTTGCTTGCCGCCGGCACGCGGCGGTGCCATCGGCGTCGAAACAAGGGTAGGGCGTTTTTCGGAGCCGCCTAAATGAGCTGTCACCGACTCTCAAACCGCGATCGTGAATAACCCAGAAAGATCGGCAAATGTCGGCGAAAAAAGCTCGGAAGACTTCACTAGTCCTGCATAGTGTACACTACTAAGATTTTCGACTGACGGGAACCAATATTTATTATTATTTCAGGCAGTAATTCCTTTAGGTACACCCGTAATGCAGTACGCCCGTACGGGATATGCAAGACAGTTTTTTCTCCGAGTATCGTCATTTGTTCGAATTTAACTCTGAGGGTAAGAATTTCACGAGGAGTAGGCAGAGAAATTTCGGAAACTGCGTCTAAATGTTTGAAAAATATTGAAGCCCTTTGTTCACCAGGTTCTGTGAGTCAGGCTTTATCCGAGGAAATGGGTCCTTGATAGCTGAATTTATTTACATCCTGAAGCTTAAAATTGCCTAACAGTGCAATATCTACGAATATGAATTCAGTTCATGGGATCTCACCAAGTCCAACGGAAATGCGAGTTAAATACTTTTATTCAATGTTCGAGGAAATTCCTTTCTATTAGGTGAGAATAATATCCATTAAAAATATGTTATCGAATAATTTACGACTTTAACGTGGTATGATAGTATTTTATTAAAATTAAACGAAATGAATTAATAGGTTCAGTAAGGTAATAATTCATTTCCTCATCTTAATTTTCCATTTATATTTCTAAAGCTTTAACAACACACTATATTTTTTAACAATAGAAAGTTAAATGAATGTGGGTAAAAATCATTCGGCGATTCGTTTAGTTAAACGTTAAATAGTGATTGGAGTAGCTAAATGACATTATTTCGGTATTCCTGCCGCCAATGGAGCATATTTATAGTGCATCATGTCTAGTTTATTCATGAGGAGAAATTGGACCCTCGAATTTATACTGATTAATTCGTCACTCGTCGTTCATCGTACTTTTCATCATACGTTCACCATAATTGGCAACACGTGAAAAGTGTGAATTCTTATGATATACTTTTTTAATGCGTTTAAATTATACCCGATTGCGTTTTTTTTATGAACATCGAAGGGCCTTTCAGCTTTTTTAGACTGAAAGCGTCAAATAACTGCTTGCTAATTTGGTGTATTACTTTATTTGTTCATGTCATCTTTGAATGAGATTTTTTTCATTGTAAGGTACTTTTATTAATCACAATACTTAGAAATATTCCTGTTCCCCACGTTTTAGTAATAAGGGCTGTCGACAAGCTCCATGCGCTTAAGTCGACCCCTTTTCTTAAAGCAATGTTAAGATTGCGTAAATTTTCTGTGGAGCTATGTACAATCGGGTGCCAAAGAATTACCGCCGAGTGAGTGGAAAGTGACGCAAAAGTGCCACTATTTTGACGGAAGAAAAATGTAACTTATTGCCTTCTTCTGTAGGTGTTCTGGCATCGCTGACTACGGGTCGGAGTGGACCCGAGAAATGACTACGTGAACGGGGTCGGAGCGGTTGGTGAGTCCTAATTGAACGAGTCAATGCTTTAGCAAGGGGTTCAAAACCCGCATAATTCCCTCAAAGGAACTACTTTGCGGATTTTATGGAGAAGTGATGAAAGTCGGGGATTCAAGCACAATGACATTCGTTCAATTTAAAAAGAAAGTTTACAATTAAATCGTCACCATATTCACGCAGCGATCAAAAGGGACGGGGAAAATTACTCTGGAGCGTGCGCGTGCAATGATATACTTGGCGCCGTTAGTAAATCTTAGTATTGGTTTCCTCGTGGGAGGAAAATGTAATAGTTGTCACTAATATCGGCGAGATCGCGAAAAACCCTTATACCATGACAACCCCGTGACGTCTTAGCACTTTAAAAACAATGAAGTCTCGAAATTGCCAATAGAAAAACACTTGAAATACATTGGTCTTCATAAAAAAAATACCACTTGTTAAACATTCCAAGATGCACGACAGTAAACCACTTTCTGACATTGGCATACCGGAGATGTAGAAGAATAATTATGATATGAAAAACTACTTGAGACTTTCTGGCTCTACATCACGAATCATCGCATGAGGCGCTCAGGCGAAGATGTGCTGTTTCGTGAGTGAAGCTTTTGCACGCGTGATTAAATCGCTTATGAGAGGTGGCGGTGGCGGTGATTGATTTCACTGACTGATTGATTTCTTCTCATTTTACGGTTAGACACCGTTCGTGGCCCATAATGTTCAAATGCGCAGAAATAACGCGATGGATGTCACTTGAATCGTTACCTACTTCATCTG
Organism: Pyrrhosoma nymphula; assembly: GCA_963573305.1. Classification (NCBI taxonomy): domain Eukaryota; kingdom Metazoa; phylum Arthropoda; class Insecta; order Odonata; family Coenagrionidae; genus Pyrrhosoma; species Pyrrhosoma nymphula. Next base: position 124,546,962 of record OY754331.1, on the reverse strand, counting down.
TGGACTTCGGAGTGGTGACTCTTGAGTGGCGTTTTAAGCGTTGATGGGCCTGAATGGAGACAGGAAGGAAATTGTCGTATTACATTCGGTAGTTGATTCCCAATATTGATAAACTGCTGCAGCCAGCACTCCTCATTGCCTTCTTGAGTTAATCGCAGATAAGTGTAGTTGTATATTTAGCTGCAGTTTATATCTAGCACATGCATGATATTTTTTTTCACTTTTTGTTATCTTTTTCACTTCTATTTGCTGGTAAAATAAATAATAAGTGATAGTAATTAAGAATTAGTTACTTGATAAATGTAAGCATTCTACTAAAGTAAACTCTATCAAAGTAGTGTGAATAACAGCACAAAGAGAAAGAGCCAAAGGAATCATGATGTCAGGTACTACTCTAACTTTCCTTTGATTCAGGTGATTCTAGTAATACGAATTCTAACAATCTCTCCTTATTCCCATCTACGATCAATCCAACTACATTGCGACCTCCATTTCTGCAGCGAGCACTTTACAAAAAGCCGACTCTCAAAGCATTTATTTAATAATGTTCATGGTTGCCTTGTCAAACTTTACTCGAAAGCTATAAGGTGCGGAAGAGAGTACCTACTCGCGAACTCCATGCGGGAAAGTGGCTGCAATTAATATTTGAGCGTGGCGGCTGCTCAAATTGGCAAACAGCTTTAGGAAGAGAGGGATGGGGTTTTATTTCGAAATGTGGATTCGATGAAAGGGAAAGAAGGAGAAGAAAGAGCGACCAGGGGTGAAGGGAGGAGGGGGGGAGGGGCAGGAGAGAGGAGGGAGGTGGGTGGGCTGGCACGGGAGAGGCGCGCAATTAATTTCCTAGGGATTAATCGCTCAGCCATACTTAACGCGCGCTCACTATAGAGACGGCGGCGGGTTGAAGGGGGGGAAGGGTGATGGAAGGGGAACTCTCCCCCCCTTCAGGGTCTCGCACGCACCCTTCCGATCCCTGTCTGCCGCCCTCCCCCAACCCCACACCCTACCCTTCCTTCTCCACGTCCCGAGATCCTCTCAACCCCAAAAGGGCGGTGGAGCGAAGAGTTTCTGAATTCTTTCAATCTTTTTTTGAAGCATTGCTCCATGAGGTTCCTTTGGTTTCGGAGACATATCACTGCGGTGTATAATGAGCAACACGCCCGGATTATTCAACATGATAATTGCAGAAATTTCGAGCGGGCGATACGAGCTCTCGATTCCATCGTCGAGAAGCGAGAGCTAATTTAACTTGGATTGGTTGCAGAGGGTATTATGGGAATGAGGAATTTGGGGGGGGGCAGAGGGAGGAGGGGGCTGGCTCCGAAATGGACCACCGAGGCGTGGAGAAGAGAGGGGAGTGAGTATTTCACCGTCTCATGTGCAGAGTGGCACTGCTAAAGATGATCTGGAATCTTCAAGAAGAACGCGAATCGAAATGATGGAATCCATTTATAAGTCGGCCAACCAACTGCTTTTATTTATCTGATGACCATTTAAACCAGAACGAAATTCTACTCCTTTTAAAAATTCACTTAATTAGGCTCAAAAAAAAATTTCAGCGCAGTAGCATTTTTTGCATGTATCTGTTACCTCGTATGAAGAAAAAAAGACGTACACAATCTATATGTGGATAGATACTGCGTCAGAAGGCAAGGCTCGACTCGGGTAAAGTCATTGGTTAGCTCATTAGTTTAAGTCACACAGCTATGCTAAAGTGCATATATATCAGGCAGCGTTTGAGGTGGTAAATTGCTATCCGCCTTTTTCGGTGAATAGCCTTCGAGCTTGGACGCGTAACCTCATTTAACTCGGAAACCACTCAACAATCCAATGTCCGAATAATTAAGAATATTTTTTTTCATCCAAACTTGACTACATTGGGCAATAGAACGGAGGCAGCCAAAGAGTCTCAAGACACCACCATATGAGAAGAAGCGACTATAGGTGGCAACAACAACGAGATTTAGAATAAAAAAATGGATATTGGCGCAATGTGATATTTATGGTTGGATTTTAGAAGAAACATTCTTAGCGAAATCTGTAAATGTCAACAATTTATGGGAAGGAAATGCCAAAGTTAATCGTCTTCCAAAAATGACAAAGTTATTTGTCGTGGAATCCCAGAAAATAATGAATGATGGGGAGCACGCCTTTAGCTAGCGTCCGCAACGCAGTGAAAGTGGATAGACGGGTACCTGCGACGGCAGCGCAAAATCAGCCGCGCGAAAAACGCAGTTTCTCCCTGGTCCCATTATAAGACGCGGGCCGATTTTAGAACACATTTTTTTACAGAAAGAAAGTGTGTCTTATGGGACGGGAAATGCGATGGAAGGTTTATCCGTGGGGGAAGGGAGGAAAGCAATTTTTTTAAAGTGGGAATGAAAATGGGCATGTAGTATAAGGGGCAAGGGTCTGACGGAATTGCGATATCTCGTATGTATTACTACTAACGCCAATTGTTTCAGGCGCAAATGGAAAAATAAGTATGCGTGAAAAAGATAAAGATTGTATGCTTTTGTCATAAATCTTTAATTTTTTGTGAATAAATGCAGTAATTACTCCATTTGTTGTAAGACGTGCATCAGCGTCCATTTAAAATACGCCTGGGACCACACAAGACATCGCCATCGCAACCGTAAATAAACAAAGATGACCGAGAAAGTACACTGCAAAAATCCAAGAGAAGGATTGGACGGCATTATTGCGCTGCAATCTGGTTCCAGAATTTTTCAGGATGCAGAATTTATTATACAATTACCTTTTTTAGTTTCCCCTGAGAAATAAATAGGCGATTTCCTACTTAAATCTGCAATATATTCAATTAAAGCGTATACTTGTCGTGCTGTTGCGCTGATAGTTAGCGCCTGACCGCTAGAGTGCTCTGGTTGAAATGTATAACCATTGGAGTAATGTGAGTGTCAGACCCTTGATAAGGGGCAGATGAAGAAAATGCCGCCGCTGGTCATGAGGCATTTTCACCATTTTCCTTGGATGCCTCCGTGGAAGTGATAGTTCCTCTGAAGACCTTGACGATGCACAAAACCTGCTCTACGATCCTTCCAATCTCTCACTAATCTCCAGGAACAATGGGGAGGCGGCACAGGAGATATGAGATGAGTTTGTTCCGAGGGTCGTTGCCATGTTGACCAAGGTGCGGCGTGCGACAGGTCCGAGTGACAAGACGCGTCCATGGCTACAGTTGAGGGCGAGTGATGGAAGGAATTGGAAATTAAGATGACGGTGGAGGGAAAGAAAATGGAATGGCCAAGGTGACGGAGAGTTTATCCAAAGGCTTCTATCAGCAATTGCACTATTTCTTTTTCTCTGCTAGATTGTGGTATAAACATGATGCGTCGGATGTAGGCAATGTTTCTCGCATGGCGCTGATCAACTTTCGCATCTTAAACACGATTGAAAAACTATGGCTAGATCTTATTCTTTTCGTATTACCCGTAAATGCAAGTGAGTTGAGTGCCTAAAATTTGAAAATGTTGTTTTCATAAACATTTTCATAAATTTAAACATATAAATGTGTAATTATGGTCAGAACCATTTTGTGCTTTCAAAAAATTCTTCGCAATTGCTAAAAAACCTCGGTTTTAATTTTCCTAGTTAAATATTTTTTATGAAATCTGCTCATATTTATTTTATCCGTGCTTGTGGCACGCTCTATCGCCCAATACTCTAGTAACGGCTTGCTAACTCATCACCGTGGCTCAAACCAGCTTCTCAGTCTAGTCTATTGACGGTAGGTAAGGGAAGAGCAGTGCAGGGTGAAGCGAAGTAGCCAGTGGTATTAATAGTGACATGTTAAGAGATATAAATACATTGGGTGGCCCTGGGGGGCATGGGGGTGGGGATGGAGTTAAGAGTCCCGTGACCTGCCCACCCACCACTTGATGCCCACTTGATTGCAGTCCGTTTTGCGGGGAAGAGAAGAGAAATGCGCACGCTCTCTGTTACTTGAACTCCTTTGAACGTGACCCCTATGATTGTAAACACGAACAACTTAGTTTTTCAAAGTTGGGAAATCAGTCTTCAAATCAATTATGGTCGGGCTTAGTTTGATGATGGCAGAGCTTCTTATGTAACAGAGCGAGAGTCGCGTGCAACAAAGGTATTCAGATAGGTATTTTCAACTGCCATCCTCAGGATTATCTTCCTGCAGGGTATTGTTGGACATAGCCAAATAGGTGATCAGGTTTAGCCTGACGTTTCGTGACCTCTACTGGTCACTTCTTCAAGAGGGAATTGATGTCCCCGTTGCCGGTGAGGAATAATATATATACGGGGACATCAATTCCCTCTTGAAGAAGTGACCAGTAGAGGTCACGAAACGTCAGGCTAAACCTGATCATCACGCGGCACACCCGAAGAACTTTTTGATCACCATGAGCCGCAAAAGCTTCAATGAACAATTACATAGCCGAATAGGCTTTGCTGGAAGTGAAGAGGCTCTTATCCAGCTAAACAGTCGAACCTATTTGCCCAACATACCATCCAGAAACAATATAAAGCATTGATATAAACATCTTACTTCGCGAAACAATAAAAAAGCAACGGCGATAGACAGCAACATATTGAAGGCAAGTGAACTAAAACTCAAAAGCAGGAGCAGGGAGCATTTGAAAGGACAAGTTTGATTATAGGGAAGTTAGGCATCACACCATTTTACATTAGCTGACGTACTTCCTGTTTTTGACATATGTGACTATCCTCTTAAAAGCTTTAGATACCAATACTTAAATGAGAACCGAAAATATTCAGATTTCCAAAATTTCACTGTCACATGATCTCTAAGATGTGAGCCGTGGCTGAGCGGACGCGGAAATGCCGGCGGGAGACCAGGGCCAACAGTTACTCCGCCACACTGGAGAGTGGTGGTGGTAAAAGTGTCTTCCCGCATAGTCGGATGCCACCGGGCCACCGTGAGCAGGAGTAGTTCCGATAGAGAGTAATAAGCCATCATCACATGTTGGAATGAAGAAAACAACGGTATCAATTTTATCAGAAAATGTATTCCCGATTTCCTCTCGTTCTCCAACAGCTCTCAAAAATAATCCAAAGAAGTAAATAATGTGCACTTCAACCAACAGAATTCATTCTAACAACAAATTTCTGTAAATTACAACCTCGATTAGTCATTTGTCAGAAAGAGCGGCGTCTTGATGACCTTTGCCCCTCTTTCACTCCTCTCCCCTCCGTTGCCCTTCTCCTCCTCCTCCTCCTTCCCCTCTCACCCTGTTAGCTAATGGACAGAGCCCCGAACGATATCCTTTGCCCCCCTCCTCCCTCCGCGCCCCCCGTTGAACCGATACGATCCCCAGAGGGAGTCCATATTCCCCGAGAAGAAAAATAGGAGATCGCTAAGGGAAAGCTTTCAGCTCCATCCAGTGGAATGCAATAAAAGTGGTGGAGAGCCTTCGTCGCGTGACGGAGAGGATATTTTCGCAACGCAACTTCCCTCTCGTCCACACTCTCCTTCCTTTTGTGTCGTCGCGATTTGGGTTAGAGTCGCGCTGCAGGCGTGGGTGGGGCGAGAGGGAGGAAAGGTTCTTCGTGGTGCTATGCGGGGGGGAAATTTTCAGCCGTTTCCTTTGGTTGCAATGCCCTTCTCTTTGCATTCACCGACGTTGGCGCGTGGGAGGGGGCGTGCTCTGATTTCCCTCCGAAGACGAGAGGGCGCCTTCCAAAGCAGCCGAGCTCGAGAGTCTGGGGCGGCGTCGCAATCTGGACGCATTACTTTTTAAATAATTCGGGTAACCCGAGGGAACCCGTCTAGTTCAAACGTCGGGTGGGCTGCAGGAGTAGTAACTCCAGGAAATCATTAATTTTGGATCTGCACTCGGGGTACGGCGGATTGCGGGCGCCGGTGCCGGCACGCGCCGGAGATTGTGTGTTCGGCCCTGAGGGAGGGAAGAAAGGGGTGCTCGTGAGTTACTCCTGGACTTCGCTTGAAGGCGCTCGCCAATGTCTCGGAGAAGTTACCGTAGGCGTGAATCGCATATGAGATCGGGAGAGCGAGGCCAGGGGCCACTCATATCCTTAATTTATAAATTGGGGCGAGGGGGGAGAATTTATGTCGGGGATTGCTGTAAAAGTGCTGGCCCTGAGAGTGCCGTAGGGAAATCCCTTAAAAGTGAATTGTGTAAACCACCGGGTACGCATATATATTTTTTTATCGCCCGTGGTATTTAAATAACCTTCGTGGCACACGTCAATCGTCCCATCCCGAACGTCTACTGGATTGCTAACAAACACTAAATATTTCATCTGAATACAAATTATTCTTGAGAATGAAATGCGAAATGGAATCAATGATTAATTTGTGAAACACAAAATATTTAAGCTTTTTCCTTTTTTTTGCTAACTCAACTTTATTTTGACGTTCATGTAAACATCTTCCGCATTGGCCAGCCTTTTAATCCTAGGACTGGATAAACCGCAATGCTCGTAATTATGAATTATCACATTAGATGATTGTCCTGTAAAATATTATCGGTTCATATTCATAGTTCAAAAATATATGAAACATTTTAAAAATTTATTATTTTCATTCTAATCGTATCATTTATACTATTATCCGTTTCAAATATCTTTGCGACTGGCCCTTCGTGCGGGCTCGGAACGCTTCGAGGGGCTTCGCAGCAGGAAGGTGGGGCTTCCGGCATCAAACAATTTTGCTGCCCTGGTAGGGCTCGACAGGGTTTGCCAGGGAAGGGAATGCCTTGACCCGGTCTGATTCCGGCCTTAGCGGCGGCGGCTTGGTAGTGCCTGACAATGCTGAGGTTACGGGTTCGAGTCCCGAATGAGTGGGTTTGTCACCATCTTGGGCGTGAATGTTCGTGAAAAGTTTGATGCGTTTATTTTGATATAGAGCTATAAAGTCATAAATGGCTTCGAATAAAACGTGGCTGTAATTAAAGACGCAAGTCGTGAGAATTGTTATCATCTCCCCTTTCGGTTGTACATCTTTTCTTCATTTTCTGTGTGCTTACTTCATCCATTTTAATTGTGCTTGGAGCTAACTACTTATGAAATCGATATCAATATTAATAATTTATGTTGTGGTAGAGTTAATAGCAGAGTTTGCAATCCATTGACTCATTTGATTCCAAGTTTTTCGTACATGTACCAATATATCACCCGCCCCTATTAAGATTATGTACCGTATAAAATAGCTTTCTTGTAATCTGAGGAATGATGGTTTTGATTCATGTTCGGAATAATTTTGGGCTGGAATGGTATTTTCGGTAAAATCCTGGGAAATTTAGTCAAGTTATTGAGATTTACAAGGATTTAGTGAAAGGTTTATTCCGAAAACAATTATCAAATGCAGGTTAAGTTGACGAGATAAAGATTGAATCAAGCTGCAAGGTAGAATATCAACAAAGAAAAAAAACAATAAATATTTGTTAGTGTACTGGATAAATTTTAGATGGAGACCCTCAAAATATTATTCAGAATACGCTCCGTAATGCCTGCTAAGTTGCCGGTAATTGCACGAAAACAATTTCAGATTCTGAGTACCCCATTATTACCAGAGTTGATGGAATTTTCATCAAAATATTGAATCGATAATAGCTAAGAAGGTAGTAGATTTTTGTGCAAGATGGCAATTTTTTTTCGATTATAATAATATTTACCACAATTAGTTTCCAATTAGCCAAATGAAACAAACTCCGTGCATGTGTGTGTGTGATTGACCAACGTTTCTGAACGAACTTCGAGAGCCGCTGCCTCCCGAAATTACCAAGCGGGGCATCATGGGAGGACATGGGAGGGGGGGGGGCGACGCCCTCCCAAAGGGGGGTTTGCCAGTGGGTGCGGGAATCTTGGTTCACACAGTCGGGGAGAGGCTTCGGGGGGCTCGATCACGTGATCCAATTTTTCGCGGAGCAGGAGGATGCGTTTGGCGCGGGTATTGCGTGCATGTGCGACGGAAGGTGAAGTGGAGGGGAGGTAGGAAGGGGAGGTAGGGAGGTGGGAAGGGAGGAGAAGGCGTTGATGGACGACGACCGGAATGGAGAGACGAGAATTTTGATTTTTATTAATGCCCCTCGTCTCGCCGAATCGTAAATCTCATTTGATTAGGCGATATATTATCAAGGTCCTCCCCCACCCCACCAACCTCCCTCCATCTCGTGAACGCGTGGACCTTCCGAAAAGGTGCCCGCACCAACCCCTCCCTCCCTCGCAGGAGAGAGAACTCTGGACGGGAATAAAAATTGCGTGGCTCTGCGCCCCCCCCCCCCCCGCACCAACGTCTACTCCTGCGGCAATTTTTCCCCAAAACGTCCCTGCCACCCTTCTTGAGCGAAGCCCTGCCGCCTCCGTCAAACCCCCCGCCCCCCGTTCGCTCTTCCCGCGTGGCGTGCACCATGGGACCTTTAATTAGGTCGCCACGGTTCATTCGCCCTGATAAACGACTCGAACCTCTGTGCCAACTGGTCGCTATTCTCAGACATGCAGGTAGCCGGCGCTCTTCGTCCCCCGTGTCCCTGGGTAGTCGAGGCTGCAGCCACAACCCACAAACCTTTTGGTTTGCTGTTTGACCGGTCAGGATGAGGATCACCGTAGTAATCCCTGCGAAGTGTTGAGATTAGCTAAGTCAAGATGAAGAGGAATCGTTGGTTCCGCGATATGAATTTTGCTTTCCTGAAAGTTCTGAAAAACAATAAGTTTGCACGGCATATGTTTTACTTGGGGTTTTATTAAGAACCTACTTGGTTATGAACGCAAGACTTTGCTGTCGGCAGCTGGGTGCCAGTCACATAGCTTCCTTTCTAGATGCTTCTACTTACAGTTGAATAAAATGTTAGACTATAGTTAATGCTGTGATAAGTTGAGGACCATGGTTTGTGATGTGTAATAATGCTCTCTCTCTGCATTAGAGGCAAGGATATCTCTCTCGTCTTTATTTCCTTGTATATATTCAAGTGCAATACGGAACTTTTGGGTGTATCGCTTATTTTCCGTGTTTTAATGACTGATTCTCACATTACTATACATGTGCATACCCATCACGCCATTCCCTTTCGGGATAAGCGATGTAAAAGAACTTAGTTATTGCTGTTAGGCCTAGAACGCTGGCTCTCTTTTAGAGTTTGGTTTAAAGATCCTGGCACTTGCGCAGAAACCCATTTTTGACCTTTGCGTGTATTACTTTGAAAAAAAATACCGCTGGAAGAGGTGTGAAAGAAACTAATCAATTTATTTCCTGACTTCAATCAGATCACATGCGATTGCAGTCAACCTCACTGCTTTTCCTTAATCTTTGCATCACATTGAAGTGCGAAGAACTTTCCACCGAGCTATAATAACTTCCCTCTTGCATGCCTCTTTCACGTCTATTACATTCACTCATTGCTGTATACACGCTGTCTTATTCTTTCCTAACTCCTAATATTCCTTCTCTTAAGAGTCTATTCCACAACACACACCAATGACTTGCTCCATCTATCCCTTTCTCTCAAAACATTCACTCAACAATTTTGCGAAAGTGAAAATAGCTTGCGTTTAAATTGTCCATGGCGATTTCAATTCCATCAGTTATGTGTTGATTCCGCAAGTTTTCCCTTCCCCAAATAGAATGCCTTTAATTATCACCAAAAGTAACCCACAACTGTGGGGCTATTATTAGATTCAAAAATAAAATTGAAATTTTTAGACGAGATTTAGTAGGTATCCGTCTCTATAATAGATCAATTTCAGACGTAATTTTCCAACGGATTCAACAAATAAAACACAACGCGTTTCGATGCTTTCACGAAATTCTCAGACTAGTCCGGAGGTGTCCGTATCTGAGGACGATGTGTAAACGCCGGAACCGTTTGTATTTTATTTGACTATTGTTTGGAAAAGTTCGACTCAGACTCATTGATTATCATTATATTCACCAATCAAGCAGCATTTGTAGTGTACAGTTACTTGAATAATATTCGAAGAAGATCTCTAAGAGGTATGTCATAGTTATATCATTTTGCAGCATCTCCAATAATAAATTCAATTTTTTTATTAAATTGCGTATAATCTTCTGAAAAGAGTATATAATGAATAAAAAAACAGTAAATTTTATAGCTGGAATAATCCAATTTAGCTAAAAGTGGAAAAAAATCCTTTGGTTTTCCGACCTGATCAGCGTCAAAATTTCCTGCTTCATGTTTTAGCGTTATCCGGTCTTTAGCGCATTCAAAATAAATTTTAAATGTTTTTACACAGGAGGGGTTGTAATCTCATTATCTCTTCGTGTTTATATAACTTAATATATTCCTGTATTTTAAGTCGGAATGGTTTGAATTGGATTAATAAAATGACGGTTTTGTTATATTACGCTTTTGACGTGTGCCATCTCGACTTCAGGTGAGGGAGGGCACGGATGGACGGAATGAACGGACACCTGATTCTTGGTTCTAATCTCCGTTTTCTTCAAATCTCCCAGACCTAATTGCGTGGAAACATTTTTCGAGACCATTATTTTGAAGTACGATTTCAGATTGTTTTACCATCCTAGGGTGGAAACTAAGGAACGTGAGCTCTACGGCCTCTTAAAGTGACAAGGTATAAAAATCTACAATGCCCGTAATATACGGGATATATATATATATATATATATATATATATATATATATATATATATATATACAGCCTTGAGTCAATGGATGCAATATTATTACGGCCATTGGAGATTTTTATACCTTGTCATCCTAGAGTGGATTTAAAAATGTACAGATGAGTAATTTGAAAGAATAAATAATGAAATTCTCTTTCTCCATAATAATTTGATTCAAGTTGGCACATTTTTGTAACTCTTGTTAGATACAGTGATACAGCGAGGAAGATTTTGGTAGATTTTCACCTCCGGATTCCGAAAAGAGATTAGATAGCTTCATTAGACCTTTTCGAAACCTTTGCGTCCTGTTACAAAATAATATATGAAATTTTGAAGCCAGGATTATCAAAAGTAGCCCGCTTACTTGAAGAAGGGCAAATAAGTGTTTCCGCTTCAGCAATTCTGAAGGTATTTCGGCCTTAAAACTATACCTGCACCACTGTGTATTTCTTCTCTTTTTTAACATTACAAAATTTACTCGTGGAAAACTCCAACACTCAACGAATAAAAATGTGATTCGCGCTGGAAACTTAAGGAAAAGAACTCTCTCTCACTCGTAGCATGCCATCAGGGTTTAATTTCATTCTTCTGACATTAACTAGTCAAAATGAGATTGATTCATTTTCCATAAAGTAATATTTTCAGCCTTAGTAAGCAGGTTCGCGGATTATTGCTGCAAAATCACACGTTGAATATCGAAAATAATATTAATATTTAATTACGGTCCATCAGAGTTATGCCTCCATAAACCTAAACCATACATATTTGCAACTTGTTAATTGCTCAAAAATGATGGATTGTCTTAAATTGGTTTCAATGTTATATCGGGCAAGTGCTGCCCAGGACATTTATGGGCTACCAGTGATCTTCCAACGTCTTCCTAACAGCTAGTTATGCTCAAAGAGAAGGTAGTTGAAAACCTCGATATTATTTGCGTGTTTTACTGCAATTTCTCAATCAAACTCTTCCAATAAGTTTATGCCAGAATAGGAGGAGATGGAATGCCGAAGGAGAACTATTTGTTTTAATAATGGACGTCAAATGATTTCTACATTTATTTTTGTTGATTACTCGATGATGCGCTGTTGACGGAGAAGAATAAGGTAGTAAATTTTTTTTTGCACCTGAATAATAATACATAATTATGATTTCTTTATAGGTAACAGCTTTTAAGAACATTTATTGTATGAGAACAGCACACACAACCATTCCCTGGATGGGGATAAACCACCTAGGCGGGACTTGAACCCACGTCTTCGGGTCTAGGTAGGCGAGAACGTTATCCCCGCCACCGAGGCCGACAAAATATTAGCCACCCACGTTGGCTGGTCGTTGTTAGGCTCCCCCCTTTTTTGTTTACCTTTAAATACCACTGAGATACTTATTGCATAATGATAATGCATTTTTTTAAGGTATTCTAATTCATCATTCGATGTATAGCGCCTGAATAGCTGAAACATTTTCTGCAAGTGAAATCTTTTCCATCAAAATAATTCTGCTTTTCTCAGCACCTTATTCTTTTACCGTTGGACGCCGCGGCCATCAAACTGGCAAGGCCCTCTGTTCTGTGTTTTTTGCTCTGAGAGTAAGTAATTTCTCGTCATTTTGAAAAAGAAGGATATACTCTTGCGGAAGTAGCTCCATATCCGTTCCCGAATCCATCGCGCACGGATCCACGGTGCTTACTGCCAATCGATGGCATTTTTATTGAAGGCCTTCCATTTCCAATAACTCCTCCCCCCCCCCCCCCGTTCGTCTAAACTCTTCATCTGGCGTGGCTTAAGTGCTGCATTAAATTTCAAACTCGGGATTACACTTCCCCTCCGACCCTGCCCTCGCGTGACCACGTTTTGCTTCTGCGTCGGAGTGTAATGAATTGCCATCCGCACGTCACGGCGCCTCAACGCTCGCGTCCACTTTTTTGATTTTTTTCCGGTTAGAATCGCGATGGCCAAGAGAGCGGATCGCATTGCGATCCGCTCTTCACTCTCCGCCCTCCTCTTTTAGCACCCAATCCGCGTCCATCGACAGTCGCTCTCGTCGATCACTTAGACGTTCCAACTTTCTTGCTATTCTCCGTCGAAAACGAAGGTGCATACTTCACAACGCTTGTTTTTATACCTGTCAGTTTGCATAATAACTCTCATATGAACGCGGAAGGTCTTAACTAGAATTATTGCTACAAAGTATGTTTTCTTACTTTTGAAGCAAAATGTTTGTCAATTTGCTTGTTATAATATTTATGTTTAAATTTAAAATACTTGCTGGCAAGTTAGTCAGCCCCGTGATCCATTGTCTCTTATTTCATAGTATGAACCACAAAACCCAATTTTATGGGGTTTTTACACAACTTTTTTATAATTTCACTCCTATAAGAATAGCCTTTAATTCGGTGCAAATGTATATTTACTTGTTTATTTTTTAATTGCTTCCGCGTAAAATAATGGATGGAAATTTTCATCATCGCTTGGATTAAAGTAGGTAGTTAAGTAGGTATTTAATTATTTCATTCAATTTTCCAATGCCTTTCATTTTTAGAATAAAAATGGCATATTCAGCTCCAAAACCATCTATTTAGTCTCAATTTAACTGATGAAGTTTCCTTGGCAGCCTGAGCGTAGAATTAAAATGAGCATTCAATACTTGAGTATTTAAAGCTTAGGTTTAATGATCAGTTGAGGCTAGCAGTGAGACCTTCGGTGACGTACTTTTCACCTCAACCTCTCAGTATGTGGCAGAGTTTGAGGACCAGCACAAGGTGTACACCAACATGGAAAGTATATGAACTGTTTTTCTATTCAATACAACTTTAAACACCACATAGCGATAAGTGCTGAATAATGATGGGTTAATTGAGCAATATTGTTAATACATCATGGCTTTAGGGTAATATGCAGCAGTTATTTATTTTATACAAGTTTTTTTTAAGAGTTTGAATTAGTTATGCTAGTTCGTATGGTATGCCATGCGAAAAAATTGATTCCATCAGATATATGTCGAAATTTGGGATAATCAGTCGTATTTTCGTTGCTTCAGCTTTATTTAATTCAATGACAGTCCATTGATTCGGGCTACATGTGTTAGAACATAGCTTGAGGACGTAGCGCATTATCACTGACGGGAAATGTTTATTATAATTTCATCGGGGGTGAATTCTGTTCCAGTTAAACCGTGCGCAGTTCGAAGTGATGTGGTATAATTTAAGGATTCTTAGTTGAAAGCGTACCCCCAGGTGGCAGCCGAGTCCGTTAAGTGCTTCATCTAATCAATTTGGGATGTTATATTTACTACGACTATCGTTAAACTCAGTTGGGGTGTTGCCTGCAATTCGAGTGCATTGTGCGCTCGTATTTATATATTGAATAATAGTTTATGTTCTCCTAAGAGTGAGCCAGCCGCCTTCAATGATGCGGTAAATTTAATTTCCGAATCTTCTAAATTGCTTTATAGGTGCAATATACTGTTCAAACATCAGATGGAAATGATTTTTTGCTTCCTATGCATTATGTTCAGTGTTTCCTTCTCCTCGTTTAATTTCAATGGGTCCCTCTACTAGAGATCCATAAGAGAATCACAAGAGTTGACGTATTTTTCACTTCAAACCTCTCCATTTGTGGTTAGTAACTGCTATATTTCATATACATTTTTACGTCACAAAGGAAGTTGGAGTTATTTAATCACATGCAACTCTTTGTTTTCTTCTTTCTATTGAAATTCAGCGGGCACCTCCTGCTAGTTTCTGATAAATACTTGCGTTTGCATAAAAATGCCCGCTGAATGTCTATGTTACTCCAATCGAAATCGGGAATCATCTGAAACATGTTGTTTCACAGTACCAGCAGTGTCTACTGTTTGACTTTTTAAGTCTTCCCCTGCCCTCCGTCAGCCAAGTCTTGGGTTCCGTTGTCTATCTATTATTTGTGCAGTCGGTGCCCACTTCATACGCCTTCCCAGCAGTCAGTCATCTACTCCGTTGGAAGAGATTCGCTTGATCCCTGTCTCTATATTCAAGGGCCGCCGTCAGTCAGAATAGATTGTTGCTCGTAGAAGTGGCCAATCAGGGTGGATTCGCATCGAACGCCTGCCACCCCTTCACCGCCCTTCGAAAAACATTTGACGCGTGCGTTTCGTGTTCTGCGAGAGGGGCTAAACGGCCTCTGATTGGCCCGTCTCTCATGAGTGACACGCAGTTTGACATCGGAAACATGTTTTCCTGCCAGAGATAAATCGTCCTTATTAATCCATTTCCTTGAAAGGGAAGTTTCATAGATAAATAAAAATAACTGCCATCGATGATTAAATTACTTTTATTCCGCACTTCCCCGACGGGCTGAGTCAATTCCCACCCCAACATGTCCCATCCTCTCGTGCGCGTCTGAGTGAAGAGTTATGGTTTTAAATTCCGCTGGGGCAACTTGCGTGGAATAAAGTGAGCTTGAGGAAAGAGCCCATCTAGTGATTCACTCCACTCCGGAGAAATAAACGCCAGCGCGATGGATTTGCGGGCATACTATTTTTAGATTCCGTTTCTAAGTTTGACGTAAAAATACTGGATAATATCTCACAATTTTTAATCTCCTGTTAAGAGTTTACTTTCTTCCCATTTACTTAAAGTCATTCAACTGGGACTTATTCGTCCCTCAATTAGGCCTTTATCATTGTGCTTAAGTTAGATTAGAACAATACTAAATATTGAATTATGTAGTAGCGAAGAAAACAATGAGATCATGGAAATGAAATTCTGAAACTGATAAATGAGAAGTGCGCGGTGGTTTCTCCGGGGAGAAAGAAAATTAAAACGCAATGACATGGAATCAGAAGACATTGACCATTTTCAAATCAGCCCTGGTAAATAAAACGACCAAAGGTGGTTTTTAAGATGGCTAGGCTCGAGGAAAATGGGAGTATAAAATTAAATGTGCGGTATTAAACAAAATAGGTAGGGAGGAAAGTCCTCATGGATCACTTCTCGCCAGAAAGTTACATGGATTAGAAATATCCTACCAACTAATGTTTTTTCTTGAGAAATAAAGCAAAAGATAAAAATAGAAATAATCTCAAGCCAAAAACTAACTCTAATTCTGATTACTGCGATATTCCATAGAGGAAAAAATCATTCGCCTTGACCGGGATTCCGGTCAAGGCGAATACCATATGCCGTAATCTAGGGTATATTCCTTGTGCATCATTCACGTCTGAATTTATTGTCGATATATAAGGAAAGGTGGGGATTAAATTGAGATAGATTTGATGTTGATGAAGGACAAGCATGAATTTGGCGTTTTTCGTAGGATTGTCCATGTTGAAAGAATAAATTAGAATGGAAAAGTGTTGCCTTTTTTTCAATTTTGGAATAATGTATACCAATATGATATCTGTACGTAATATTTTGAATTAAAAAGTTATCGTATAAACACCAATAAAACCTAATACTATTCCATGGTCGTGCCTAAGGTGCGCATGTTGAGCTGTACCGGCGAGTAAGGGCCACCATTTTGGGAAAGGGGAGTTATGATTTACTTCCAACATTTTATGGGAAATTTTACATCGAGCTGCAGTCGGAGTCCTCAAGAGAAACACTAGATCCAAGTGCAAGACGGCGTTCCACCCCGCGGCCTTTCGGTTCTCTGGAAATAGGACCCCCGTTATTGGAGCGGGCGGCGTGAAGGGCCTGCATGTATGTTCCCACTTCGTATGCACCCGGAGGACTGAAACTCTCCGTGTTCTGTCGATCCCCGGCCGGCCCATATTGGTGGAGGAGGGGAAATACTCCGGGCGGTGGGAAACTGGAGCGGTGGAGATATTGGAACCGACGACGGCACGAGGGAAGGGATTTCCGGGAAGGAGAAGATGAGACGGACCGTGCACGCTTCTCTCTCGGATTCAAATTAAAACTCTGAAGGGACTCCATATGTGATTGTGTGAGAGAGAGAGAGATATCTGCCGCCTCCATCCATTCACCCTTTCTGCGCTTGCAGACGACTCGCGCTCGCTTATGAATGCGAAACTCCGCCGTTTGTCGTCGTGACCCGCCACGGGCCTTCCTCAGCCGCCTGCCTGCCCTCCTTCCCACCCCACCCTTCTTCCTTGTTCTGTGACTGCAAGGAGGGATGGGGCAAGAAGATGGTTTGATCGTCGGTGGAGGTCAAGCTGGAAATCCCTTCCGACTGAAATGGAGAGAAGTTTTGATCGACCTCTCGCATTCTCCTCCACTTCTTAAAGATGAGCAGCGGAGATTAGTTCTCCCTCTTCATTCCGATTGCCTTTTCATTTCTTTCCTTTCGTGTCCCTTCGAATTTCGTGATTAAAAATTGAAGAAATAATTGAGGACAAAGCCTGGGATTTACGTTTCGAATTCTCCTTCAGAAAGTCAGGAGTTTGTGCCAAGCTTTGGGTTTAGAGGCGGAAAAATAAAGTCCCAAAGGAAATTCGATGGAGATTTAAAAAAATGTTTGATTGTTTCCTTCGAGGGGAACCGTCTCATTTGCTCTTTCTTGCTCTCTCGAGCCTATTTTCGATCTGTTTTGGCTCTTTGTGAGCACGATTTCCCCCTTCTGCGTTTCATAACTGATTCAGTTTCAGGATATAATGAAGAATATTTAGTTTTAATTGCGCGCTGCAGTAACCGAGTTTCCTCATTTTGTGCCCATTCCTCAGACACGCAGTTGCCTTCTTAGCTTCCTTGATCTACGCCGGAAAACCATACCTAGCAGAAACGTAGTTTTTCACCATCGGTGGATTTGACGAAGGTGAGCTGGGTGGCTTATGGGTGGATTGATGCACGATAAGAAGACTCGCCGAGGGTAGAGGCTTGGAGTTGGATTACTTCTCTGTGAGAATAAAATGTATAGAACCGGACCTGAATGTTGATTCCAATGAAAGTCATACGGAAGACATATTATGTTTTACAACCACACAAGGATGATTATTTTGATTGTTAGAATTATGAAGCATTTCTGTCAACTAACGCTTTATTAGTCGTCCAGCATTTCATTTATGTCAGCCTTTTTTCATGCTGAATAAAATGCGTATTCTATATCTTCTCTTTTCTGCTTTGCAAACTTCTGGCATTGACTTAAGCAACCAACTTCTTGGAGCTCATAATTTTCTCCGACATCGCTGAAGCATTTTTTCACTCAATTATTTGGTATGAGATATGATGGATACATATTTTGGGTTAAGATAGTACCTAAACCAGCGCAAGGTGTGGGTTGTCCGACACATGCATTAGCAAAACATGTGGGTGGAGACCTTACCAATATTTTTCCAAAACCATCACCTTAACTAGTTCATTTTCTATGGAGAGATCATAATATCAACAGGAAACGTGTAGCCCCCAAAATTGGCTAAAAACAAGCTCAGCATATTTTGAATGGGAAACCTTACGATCGAATATAGTTAATGGAATAAGCAATAGCGCATTTAATGTAAGAGATATTTGGAGCTAGCCCCGTTGAACACCATTAGGAACTGAAGGAACGGAAGGAAGTAATAAGGAAGCTTCCCTGGCGATTCACAAGCAGGAGCTTGTCTTGGGATTCCCACCAAGTCTATGGCTTCGTGTAGGCCTGCCTGGAGCCCTTCTCCCGTAGATTACTCAGGAAGACTTCCTGAAAAACTAATAGGACTTCACATAACAGTCGCTTCTTTGTTATTATTGACAACAATAGTAGTTGGTAACTTGCATGGTAGTTAGAAGTCGAGGTAAATTGTGGGAACATCTGCTTAACGTGGGAATGAAGCGTGCACTCCTTAGTACGCAGTAGTGTCTAGAATGAGGACTTTGAGGGTTCTCAGGGGGTGAGTTTTAGTCCAATACTAATCTTGTATGTAATTTTGAGTGGACGAGAAGGGGGTGTTAAATTTTTTTCAGAGTTTGTTTTAACGTAGTAATAGGTTCTGGAGGGGGAATGAAGTTACGAATACCCTGACAAAAAAATTCATCAGGATGGGGCGAAGAATTGACAAAGATAAAACGACCTTGGTGGTGAGCGGTTGTGGGCTTTCGTCTCACTGGAGGAGTAGGCGGTTTTTTTTCCTCTATTTTCCTCGTGTGCTGCCCACTACGACCAAATTACATTTTCTAACGAAGTTGGTGTTTTCTGTAATTATTATGGGATGAAAGTACACAGTTTTAAGTTAACATGAAGATACGATAGCATCAGTCCAAGTGAATTTGGCAAATAGCTTCCAAAGGCCCATCCATGCTTGAAATCTCTTGCTTGAAACCTCATGCTTGAAACCTCCTAAAACTTATGAACAGGGGTGATTGTATCGAAGAATTGAGACGAGATGCCAATTGAATTGTCATGCGTGAACTTTTGAATAGAGGGCTGAGTGAGAATTAAAACGTAAAGGGTGCAAAGCTTAGTGTTCTGAGGAACACTGGAGAATGGCCAGCCAGAGGACCCAGCCAGACAGGAGAGGGAAGGTATTGAGAGGAAAGGATAGAATATTTTATCAAAAACTATGAGAAAGGGAAACTAGAATTTAGGCTCGAGGTCGATGTCCAATATATCGGTCTCTCCGGAAGGGATCCGCCCTTTTTCGGATGAACGCTTTCAGAAAACAGACATATGCCAAATGTAGATTTGTTTTGAATCCGAAAACTGTACATTCAACCTTGTGGAAACTAGACTATTGTGACAGCCGGGCCGCGGGTTTAGCTCTGGGCCGTGGGTCAAACGAAGTCAGCGGGTTGGGCGCCAGCACGGGATAGGACGAGGAGGGAAATTTCCGCCCGTACTCGGAAAGGGAGAAAGGAAGGGTAATAGAGGAAAAAGTAAGGATAGGAATCCCCTTTCGGGGTTAGTAATTCCCTCAGATCGTCGGGCGGATTGATCACTCGATCATACCCTTTCTCATCACTGGGGAACAAAAGGATGGATAGAGAATAAGGAGGAGGAGATACGGAAACTGAGTGAAAGGGGGAAGGAAAAGGAATTGAAACCGCTAAAAAACGTTTCCCTTCCACAGGGATAGGTGAGATATAACCGCACTACGCACGGCAGCCAAAAAAAAACAGAAAAACAGCAGTCGTACCCCCGCGAAAGCATGAACGTCACACTATGAGCTACATCGCTTATTAAGAACACAGTGGTGAATAACATCTTTTTACAATGACGAGCGCCATGTATGCGAGAAATCGCAAATTACTAGCACTGCAATCAAATCTTTATGTATAGGAAATTAATGAACACGAGTGAGAAGGTGGATGAGATAGGCATACGATCTTAATTCGGGTGTCCTATTGTTTCGGGTGGTAGATAGTTCAAATAAAATGGGATGAAATTGCTTTTCAAGCGAGCGATCCAGCAAGTGGCTCAATATTTAAAAGTGAACGAAGTGTTTTTCAGGAACTACCTATACTTTTAAGAAGTTTTAGTGGAAGGTGAATGGAATTCAGTGGTTTTTCAATCCCCGATTAAGATCTGTTCTCCACGGGAACTTTAATTCATCTGTCCAATCTTTAATCCGTAGAGAACCACCTTTTTCTCCCATTTTCAGTCCATTTGGTCTTTTTGACCTTAGGAAAGAACCTTTTCCCTTTCAAAACCAGCCTGAAGTACAAGAATGCATTCTTTTTCTTTCTTTCTGTAGGGAGTAACACGTTTTGACCTAAGATGAATGTGAGTTCTCACGGATGGATAATGAAGTTTATTTGTCTTAGATAATGTCAATAGAGAGCATGAAAGTCACACGATTGGCAATAACCTCTATGGCTCGTTTCAAAAATGTACATTGAGACCTGTGTCATGTAAATCTTTCTCGTCGCCCTTAGCCTATAGGCACGAGGCGTTGGTGCATGGCACATGGTGGGATCAGTTCTTCTACAATTGCCTAAAAAAGCGTTCTCCGAGACCAATACTCATTAATTAAAAAAATACTTCCACTTCCTTCCTCTTACTCTTATGTCCCACTGTATCTTTTAAGTGCCCTGCAAACCTGCGTGATATCCTGAAGTCCACAACCCCTTCCCCCCACGTTCAAGCCACCGCTCTCCACCATTATCCTCAACCTGCAACTACTCTTGGAGCAAAAACAGTTCCCTTCTCCACTCTTCTGCTACGCCCTCTTCCAACCGATCAGCGGCCAACTGCACCTCCACCAATATCGTCTACCCTCTCTCTTGCTATTTATGAACATTTCCTTTCCATAGATATGACATTATTTTAATTTTGTCTTCTTTTCCAAGGTTAATCCGGAGAAATACAAAACATATTGGAAAGCGTAAAGCCATTTAAAGTTTTCCAATTGATCTACTACTGCCGCACTTGGTGCGAGTCAGAGGGTGTGCTTCCATGCTTTTAACGATCCGAAGTATTAAAAAACTCTTTATTTTTTTGACCGGGCTTAATGGTTGGCATTGGCGAAAGTAATCCATCAAAATCAATGTATAAATTTGTATTCCTGGTATTCACTTGGCCTCTCATTGCCTTCCTGATTTCGCAAATCCTATGTGTGCAAAATATTACCACTTGCTCTCGGGGAAACCGGCTGATACAAATCCCGGACGTAAGAGGAGAGTGTTTTATATTGTTGCCCTGGGCCTGCGCACGGAGACGCAGCACTTATCGCCGAGGCTATGGTTTTATCGGGTCTTGCCCTCGCCTTCGAAGAGGTGCGCAAATACCGTGGGGACGCGGAGGCTGGCACTCCTCTCCGTCGAGGAGAAGAACGGAGGATACCTCGGCGCCACACTGGGAAGGGAAGGTGGTGACGAGGCGGGAATAGATAAACTTTTCGTTGATGCTCTTCGGGAGTTCCATTATGAACACCATTGTGTCAATTTCAAATAGAGGTAGAGGACAGCGGCGGTTGGAGGGTGCGGGAGAAGGGTTTTTGGGAGGGAGAGGGAGTTTCAGGCAGTTGGAGGAAGATGTAGCGGATGCAGAGGGAGAAGGCGTGATTTTGGAGCAGGGAGGGGGAGGGAAGGTTGCTGGCCTGGTGGTGTGGGTGGAAGGGTGGAAATGGGGGCCATCGGGGCACATGGGAAGAGTCAAAGATGGGTCAGGGGAGTTTTATCAATCGGGAGAGTATGTGGTGGTTAGTATAGGGGATGAGGAGGCTGAAAAATAAATCATAAAATAGCGTTTTGTTGTTGAGGTTTGAGTGTTTTTTTACAATGTCTATGATCTCCTGAGCGTCTATTTCTTTCTTTTTCCACCCTGAGTAATATTTTCCCCATCGCCTTCCCAATTACCTCCCCGCCCTTCCCCTCCATCCTAACGCTTCGGCCTAGACATATTTTTCAAACTTAACCGAAGAACCTTGCACATGATTATGTCTCAGTGTTGAAACGCGTCGTCCCATATAAATTCATTAGAGGAAGAATGGAAAGTTTTTATTCATAATGATTATCGTCAACTTCTACTACGTCCAACTTGAAATAATTTTATGAACTTGAGACGAGGCTACTAAATATAAATCATCTCCACCAGTCACCGGAGCAATGTAATTCAGATTCTCCGGTCCCTGCGCTTCTTATGTAAATTCATCTCTGCGCTTAATAACCCTTGGCCCGACGTCTCTGTCCTCGAATCAGCCCTTATGAGGAGATAGAGACGAGCCAATGTGTCCTTCATTGGTCCCAATTACCAGATCGGTTCTATTGCCTACTCTAGGAACACTGATATTTTTCTCGCTGACAAATCTCGAAAATTACGACAAATTTATTTGTTTGCTGGATGTTAAAGTATCTTTGGGAGAACTATATTTATATGAATAGTTTCCCTGAGAGTGTCTTATTAACATGCTTGTATTTTGCTAGGCTGATAATACACGGATACAACGAATGGAATCCAGGAACCGTACTACGATATTTTTCGGGCCTAAAAATTGCTTGAAAATTGGACCCAAATCTATCAACTGTAAGTAGTGTCTGCATATCTTATAGGATGGCAAATATTGACAGTGTGAAAAACAAATTCTATATTGCTTGACAACTGGTAGCCTGATAAATTACTGAATAATGTAGTGGTATATCTTTATTTGAGATCATATGTGTACCATATCAACATGGAAGACAACACGAAGCTCACTGCCGGTTGTGAAAAAGTATTCACTTGTTCACACGGCCGTATTCAAGGGCAAAGAAAATTGGATTTTAAGCCTTCCAATTCAGCCGAGATTTTTTATTCGGTGAATCAGAATATGTACCGCAATACCCCGGCCAGAAAAGGGATGTTTGGCTTTCGATTTCCTTTGTCTCGGCGCACATAACGATAAATTCGACCAGAGGGGACAGAGAATCCCTTCATTTGTATTTTTTTACGACAGGGCACATTCCATTCGGAGGAGAGGAGAAATTGGGGGAAGGGATGGAGAGGGGGGTGGGGGTAGGGAGGGAGTGTTGATGACAACAGTCGCCACCAATATTTCTTTTTTTTTGCGGCGAGAGACCTTTCATTCTGCAGAGTCGTGGGTAACTTCGTCGGGCGATCGGGAACTGAGTGAGCCCGCCGTTCAATCAATGAAGGCGCAGTGAAGGGAAGCGGGCGATAGGGATGGAGAGGCGGGATAGGGATAGGAGCGGAGTCAGGGAGGTGGAGTATGGCGAGGGTTGCGACGGGGGAGGGCGCTAATGTAGTTGACGGTGTGCTCTCGGTGTTCTCCTTGAGTGGAGAGCGTCCGTCACGTGGGAGTGAATTGATCCGTCGGAGAGGAAAGGTGTTCACGAAGGAACGGGCCTTTCACCCGAAACAGCCGAAAAACGAAGAGGAGGTGACGAGGGTGGGGTGGAGAAAGTGGTGGGAGTGGAGACCCATGGGTGAAGCTCACAACTTGGCCGCGGCGTACGGTCGTGAATTAGAAATGGAGGTGGCGCCGGCATTGTCCGTACGCCTTGTGTCTGTGCATTCAGAATCGGTTCGGAGTGCTTTAATAACGATGGCTATATCGGTGATGGTAGTAAATTTTCATGATCTTTTTCGTCTCCGAGGATGGCGGGGAGCCGTCGGAAGGTCGCCCTGGGAAACCAATCACAAGTCATCAATCAATAAAGGGCAGAGAGAGAGGGTTGAAGGGTGTGGGCGAACGAGAAAGGGGAAGGGTGTTCGCAGGAGCGTGTGTTCAGCACACCTCCCCCCCCCCTTCCCTCGGTGCCGAGCTGGGGAAGACTTTTCCCAAGATATCGGTTTCGGCTTTATTTAACATATCCACCCCGGAGGCGGAATTGAGTCCCAGGGTCCCCGTGCAATCAAGCGGCAGATATTACGCCCCCATGCGACGCAATGACGACGGCGACCACCACGACGACTCGGCAGGGGGTTGGGGAGGGGTGGGTTGGGGTGGGGGAGGGGGGTCGGGGGCGGGGGGGGGAGAGGGAGACAACTGCATCCACTAAACGCTCTTCAACCATAGTGCTACCCCCTCCCCCCTGCGTCGCAGTGTCTCCAAGGGAGAGGAGGGGGAAGGGTGACTGGGAAACAACTCAATCTCCACGTCCACTCCAATTTTCAATCTCCGATGCGATCAGGTATGCGTCCCTGGAAAGTAGTGTTCGCTCTGTGACGTCGGTTCCAGCCTTTAATTATCATGCTAGTTGGATCTAAAAAAAAGTTGGAAATCCTGTCCGGCAGTCATTGTGCTATTCTGAACTAATCAACGGTATCACTATTCAACAACGGTCAATCAGAGCCATTTGATGAAACTGAAACATTTTGCCCGATGCGCCTGTTCAGAAAAAACAATGACACTTTCACTAAAATTTCATGACAAATCTACTTAGAAAATTATTGTAAGAATCAGAAAAATCAGTCACGTATTTCATTTAATTACTCTGTTTTGGAGTATTCAACTATTTTCATGTGAAGCGTCCACAATAAAGTCGGCTGTTACAAATTTTTTCACTTATAAAATCACAAATTTAATGTTTTCTGACCGAATTTGTACTATTAGTAGTACAAATTAATCCAACTCGCTTCTATGGCCACCTTGACTGTTATTATCTTTGTCTGCAACAAAATTTAGCAAACTTTTTCATCATTTTTACGCTATTTCGACAACTAAACTTAAATCAATATTTCTTATTTTATTTTATTATTAATATTTAGGATATTATCTTAGAATTATATGCACCTACTTTCTAGCTGCCTGTATTAATTACGTGAATTTTCTTTGTTTTTTGTTTGTATTTTTCTTCTTCTATCTTTCCGAGATTAGGCATTACTGCCTTTTCCGGTTTCCTCAACGTAACCTTGGTCTTCCAACACTTCTTCTACCCAGGGTCTTATATTCCATCGCCTTCTTTGGTATTCTCTCAGGGGACATAGTACGTTAAGTTCCTTTCTTATGTCACAGTTCCTTGCATGGTCTAATTTAGTGTAATCTTAAACGGATTTGAGAAATTTCATTCCTGATGTTTCGATTTAGTAGTTAGTATTTTTATGAAGTATAATAGATTTTTTAAAATAAACGCATTATTATATAGGAATTCTCTGACGCCCAATGTGATGAAACCTCTGCTATTATCTATATAATTCTGATACTATCTATCTCTGTGATTTACTCTTAGAAAAATATTCGTCCGAAAAACATTTCTAGCACAAATTTTATATCAAAAATAAAATAATGATTCCTTTCCTTTCCAGGTAAGTGGCCTATCGGAACTGTACAGGGTGATGGATGGAGCCCATTTGAATTGTAAGTCTCTTCTTCAGAATATATTCTTACCTAATAGAGTCTATTGTGTTTGAGTGATATTTCGATGTTAAGGGTTGTGGATGCCAATTAACCGTCGGCTAGCGACTTTGTGCGTTAGTTCAATCTATGCTCTGCTAGAATCACTGTATGTGTTAAAACTGACGTTTACCTGACGATAGACGTTTACCAGTAATACAGGGCTACCAGTGGACTCACAATGCCCACTTTTCTCATTTTTTTCAAAACACTCACTATTCCTCACTTTATTTGAAAAACGCTCACTGTTCTCACTTTTTGAGACTCATTTTTTGTTTCTGAATGTTAAAAGTGTATGTGATAAATGTGTTAGAATCATTTAAGCGATATTTTAAGCATGCGTAAGTGCTTTCGGACGGCAAGATAGAGGCCCTTGCCGGTGGGGTTAGTTTTCACAGTGCGATGCGATGGCATGTCTATTTCGAACACACGGTATGAGGCATATGTGTGCATCTTATCATCATTTTGTACTTAGGTTCGCTCGATTTATAAACTCGTAGGTTTTTGCACAGATTTCGGTTCTGCTCTTATGTCAATTGCACTTATCTTTATTTTTCCTTCGACTTGCAGACTACGTTCCCCGGCATGTCCTCTGCATCATGCATGCATGCTGTTAGTTATTATGAAGTCATGTATAGTCAAACAAAGTTTTCTTCGACTGGTCGCTCCATGTCTCGCGTCTCGACTTGCTCTTGCCTGTCGCTACTGCTCTGCGAAAAGCAAACAAGGGGTTCGGTTAGAGGAAAGCCAGCCGGTGTCAATACTCTCTTGCAGTATCGATGTGTCAATACTATCTCGTACTAGCCATGCTGCCGCAAAGTACTGAATCGTCCCGTAATTATTTTGTTTCTGTGTCTGTGATGTGGTCTATTATCATTGTAGACTGGTTCTCACCAAAAGACCCCCTTTACTACCAACTGCATCCACTAAATCCGGGTCAAGCTCGTCAGCAGTCGTGAATACCGTCTTCCCTGCTGTTCCAGTGTTGCAGATCCCAACACGGAAGGGTAGCGCTTATATGGTGGAACTGCTATGGGGCATGAAGTGTATTCAGGCTTTTTATTCTGCCTCTTCTTGCGACGGTGTCGTAGATCTGTTCAGATGTGTGTTTGGAAGAGAAAACGTGCCACAGGACATGTCTTTAGGCAGAACAAAGGTTACTTTTTTGTGGACGGATGCGATGCATTAGGCCCCTATTTTCGCGCTTCAATGTTAGAAGATTGCCGAGCCGCTACTAGTTTAACGATTTGTTATGATGGAACGACCAATGAAAAACATATGAAGGATTTGCAAGTGGCAGTCAGATTCTTTTCAGAGATAAAGCAGCAGGTTGTGTTTCATCATCTCGAGACGTTTTTTATTGGCCTTTTAGTTTTGTGCATTTTGCTTGTTACCCTTGGTAAGTCAATTGGTAAGAATAAGAACTTGTAGAGTATTATCGTTCACTCAATTATAGACGTTAATTTCCTATGAGACATTCCCAAAATCGAAACCGTTTCAAAGGCTTCTTGCAATATTTGCGTAATTTTTAATTCGTAACACGTTTTGCATATAAGGACGGAGAGTGTGATGAAGTTCATTTCAAACCATTTTTATGCTGCTTCCTTCTCTGAAATTAGGCTGCCGATGAACAAAGACTAATGAATTAAGCGTATTTCCAAATCCTCGATGGAAGCTCAGCGTCTCCTCCTCTGGCCCGATCATCGCTCGTGGACCATCGTGTACTAACTATGCCTTCGTAACTGGGCTAGGATGCGCTAGTTTAATTAAACACGATTTGTTCAACACTCCGCCATTAGCATTCCGAGATCCGTTTCGTGCGTTGTGGGCCGTGGAATAAGGTGAGGGGAAGGTGAGTGAGCTGCTGTCCCATGTGCCTTGGGGAGCGACCTTCCCCCCCAACCCCCCTCCCACCCACGGGGGGACGGGGAGATAGGGGGGGGGGTGGATCCCTTCCTTCTCCTTTCCCTCCTTCCGCGAAGACGAGCCCGAATCCAAGGAGACCGTGGAAGCAAGTCCGCGTGAAATGGAGTGAGCTTTGACGACAGGGCCTTCCCCCTCCCTCCCTCCCTTCCCCCTCTCCCCTCCTGCCCTCCCTTCCCTATGTACACTCCCACCCCTCCCTCCCTTCCCCCTCTCCACTCCCTCCCTCCCTCATTTCATTCCCTCTTTGTCTTATCCGTTGCTCGCTGCACGTTCCCTCCCTTCTTCTGTCACGTCTACGCGACGTTTGCATTTGCTGAAGCTTCAAATTCTACTGCTACCATGCTTTTTATCTTTTGCTCTTATAATTTGGCTTCCTGCTCTGATTTATAGCATCATTTCCCTATCATCAATGTTCGCAGCCTATTCCTTGCCTTTTTTTCCATTGTGGAAAATAGTTTCGTAAAACTGCTGATTTTAGCGTACTACTTCTTTATCATTCACGAAAGCCTGTTTCTGTTAGGGATGGTTTTGATTTACAGCTCTCTCTCTGAAGTAGTCCACCGGCCATCTAGAACTTTGATGACTTTGACGAGTTTGCATACGGCAAGATGATTGAAGTTCTTTTTTACATTTATTTCCGCTTCCTCCCGTACACGTGCCTGACGAACTTTCCTCGCTACATGTTGAGGAAATGTATTACCGTATTTATCTACCATGTTTATATTTATTGTACCAATATTCATTTCGCTTCATACTTTTTCACTATATGTGTTGTTATTTAAATTTGAACCTTCTGCTGCCAACTTAAATAGATATTTTAACTCTTTCATTTATTTTCCTATTCGATTGCAGAGTTGCGGTCGGAAAGCCTAAAAAAATCAGTTTTTTCTTCGATTCTCATTCACATTTTTTGCGTCTTTTTTCCTTGAGCCAACCTCCTCTGTAAATCAACTCTTGCTGCACGTAAGACATTTCTTTTCATACAACGCACGTGTGGAACATGTGCATGTTTATTTTATTCTTATACTATGCATACTATCTCTACGTATTCGTATACTACGTATACTCTCCGTCCTGAATATTTGCTTTTTTCGTCTCATTTTTTCTGTGCAAATATAAGTAGAATGAGATAGAACACTTAAGAATCCACTGTACTTTGGGTATGGAGCGGGATAATCTCATCTCCAGGGTAAGCGAGTGACTCCTTTTCGTATAATTTTACATTAAGTAAGGGAAGCCGAGTCAAAAAATCTTGGATTGCCTGAGGGTGAGCTGCCCTTCCTTGCCATTTCCCAATATTTAGTATAATTTACCGTCTTTGATATCTTCCTATTCTTACTATCAGACGATCCTTCGTTCAAGTTTTTCATTTATATGCGTCCATTTACTACAACATATTTTCTCTGTGTGGGTTGCCTTCCTCGAGAGTTATGTTGTCATTTTTCTGCTGGATTTTGTGGCGCAACTCCAGAGTATCTATGCAAGTTTCAGGCTTTTTTGGGGATATCGTGCCAATATGTTTCTGCGGATGAATAGTTTTTAAAAGGGACATTGCTGTGTATCTCTCAATTCTGAAGCAGCATCTGTATCTCTACGGCCTGAAGTCAAGATGATAATTTTTTTTTATATTTAAATCTACATCATGAATTAAAGTAGTGTTGCGCGCCGAGACTCAGATTATCTGGAAAAATGAGTGGCGTGCCACGTTGCGTTGTCATGCTGTCGGAATAGCCAATGAAAGGTAAACGTCGGCCCGCGATCATCTGCCACGACGAGGAATGCCATTAGTGCCGGTGTGTTCACGGATTAATGGGCAGCGGAGGGAATTAATGGATAGCTGCGCGCATTATAGTATGTATGGGATATGGAGTGAGCGGCGGAGTGAGCGGCGGCGGGGGCAATGGCGGGGGGGATTCCGAATCAGGGAAGCACAGGGAGCCATCCAGCGTCGAAGCACACGACGCCACCCCCCTCCCACCCTTCCCCCCTCTTACATTTCTCCAAGCGCACTACACGTCATCGTCGTCTCAATTTTCGCAGCGAGTCAAGCGCCTCAAGTCGCGCGCGCTTGAAATTCTGCCAACAGATGGCGGGCGTACGTGCGGTGGCGTCGCGAGGAGGAGAAACAAATGAAGGGGAGCCCGCGGCAGAACGACCCGTTCCAATCGGGAGGAGCGGAGGGCGTTCGGGAGACGTTGTGGCTTCGAGGCGTCGGGAGAAGTTTGATACCCATTCTTTTTAAATCACTCCGATTGGATTATGTTACTCTCTGTTCGATGTTTGAAGTTGAGAGTGACGACGGCATTGATTTTTCAATTTGGTGATAGCTTGGTGTTTCGCGGAAGAGAGGGAACGAGTAAGGATTCTCGTCTCCACGCACATCTAGGACTTCGAATGTTGAATAGGTACATGAGGAGGGGAAACGAATGAGAGGGACGAAGGAAAATTTGACGTGTCAATGAGGACTTCTGCGTTCACATCACTTTCAGTTAAGGGTGAATGTTTATGTGACGCAGTGCAACTACCTTGGTTGATCTTTGCTCAATAAAGATGATCTAAGGTGTGCATCTATAAAATGTTGACAGATTATCTCAAAATGTTTCACCATAACTTCTAATCACTTCCTTAAAAAACTTAAAGAAATATATTGATCCCATTGGGACATGCTTTCCTTCAGACTTTGTACCAACCTTCCCCCACCAGCACATGTTGCCCAGAATCGCTATTTTTTCTTCCCCACTTTCCTGGTTATTACCCTCTCTTCTTAAGTCAGTCTTCAGCTTCCTCTGCCTGATCATTGCTTTCCACTTCGATGGCTTTCTCATAATCATGGATGTGTTTATGTTTTCTGCAGGCCTTCCCACTCGCCCTCTGTTTAAATTGCACGTGTACTCATCTTTTTAATTCGAATTAAAATGTTCTTTGTAGAAGTTTAATCCTGACCAGCTCCGTCTAAACTTACACATTAAATACACGTGATTTCGATGTTTTTCTGACAGAGCTCTTAGAAAATCGCGGGTTTTGTTTCGTTCGTCGTCTTTTAGAACGGAGTAAAGTGAAGCAACGCAATACAACGAGTGAGAGGAGGGAATATTATATACGGAAAGTTATTGCGGTTTGTGGGATTAAAAAACGGAATTTAGAAGTATAGGGATCAAGCAATTGTGTATTGTGAAATTGCGTCATTTAGAAGAAGTGGAAGAAATTAGCCAAGATCGTTTTTGATAGTCATAGTTTTGGGAAATACTTGTGAAAACAGAACCAGTTTTAATGAAGAAATAACACGTGCAATTTTCCACAAAAATAACATTTACTTCTGACCCGGGTTTCAATGTAGATACATCATCTTCTGGTGAAATACTTGTACACTGTAATTGATACAACAATTTCAAGTGAAGTACATACATAAATATTTCACCTAAGGATGATGTATCAACATTGAAACCCGGGTCAGAAGTAAATGTTATATCTGTGGAAAATTGCACGTGTTATTCCTTCATTATGTACAAATTCCAATCCATTTTGCAATAATCTTCGGATTGTATAGAATATCTTGGTTAGTATGCGACAATCCATTTGTAGCATCATTGCAGAACGGCAATACGGGTATTCGCGTATTTATGTCGTGTGCTGCAGGTCACTCTCAGCCTTGAGGCGCTGCAACAATCAGAAATGAGAGGCAATTGAAGAATTTTGAGAAGTAACCGAGGATAGAACCGCCCAAATAGAGGGGCTAGCGAAGCTGTTTCTATGCTTCAAGAGAGATGAAACCTTCGAGGAAATGTAAAGAGTGAGAATGAGATTGAGTATATGTTTAATCGTGGCTAGAAATTTCGTTTTTTTAAGGTTTTTGGATCTAATGAACGCAATGAGAAGAGCAAGGATAGGAGGTTATTTTGGATGCTATGGAGGTGGCCACAAGGATTAGAGGTGGAGTGCGGGAGATTAGTGAACGGCAAGTGAGAATCAAGGAGGTGGTAGTAACAGCATTGTTTAATTATTTATTTTTTTGGGGACGTTCAGTAGAGTGCATGAGACATAGTAGTTCTTCATGATAGTCTAGACGAATGTTAACTTGCTGCACGCACATGAGGAGTTTCCTCACTGGTATCAATTCCTCGATTGGATTGATGTTCCTGGAGTGACGGGTCCGAGGGTCGCCGGGGGCGGGGCGGGGGAGGGAAGGGAGAGGAGGGTCCGATGGAAAGGGGGCTTGGCGCACTTCCGGCACCCTTCTGCTCCCCTCTTCCCCCCTTGCCGTGCTCTGACCGTCCATCAAACTCTGTGTCCAGGAAGTGGCACTGGAATGGGAGAGAAAGCAGAGTGTGGGTGGGAGGGAAGAGGAATAAGGGGAAAAACATCGCTGGGGGATTATGGGTACGACGAGGGGCGGGGGTGAGGGGGGAGAGGGGGGATGCCATCCGGGGAGCCAGTAGCCGCAAACAGCCAGGAAAAAAATGTTGTGTCCGTATTTCTATCGTTATTACGGTTTTAGCGAAAATAATTAAGCATGTGTGGATATGAGTGTGGTGGAAAGAGTGTGAGTTACAGTCGTGGAAATTTTAATAAAATTGGAAAATAGCCTACTTTTCACCTTTCTACCAAATTTAAGCGTGGAGGTATACTCGAAGCGCTTATTCTTTTTTCATTTAAAGGTACAATGGTTAACGTTTTGCTCATGAGCTCTAACGTTTTGATGCCAGGATCCCAGACCAGCAAGAAATCCATAGAGGGGTATTAGCATTTAAGTAGCTCACAATATAAACAAGTAGTGTGCTGTCTAATGAGTAGAATACCTTTAAGCATCGTAGAACTTAACATTTAAACTTTTTTAATTTTTTTAAATATTTATATCCATTAAAACAATAATATAGTGTAATATGAAACAAGAATCTAAAACCTAAATGCCTTAAGAACCTTAGAACGAACCAAATTTTACATTAGGAGTTAATGCTTATAGCGTTTAAATATAATATGTATTCAATGTGTGGTTGAGAGTACATCTTCATAGATATCTTTATAACTCTAAAATGATAGTGCGACGATAACTATTGCTTTCCGATAAGTGACGCATTTGCAGTCATGCAGTCTACGACAGAATTGTTCCGGCGAATCCGAGTCATTGCTCTCGTTATTTAATTATTTATTCCTAGTTAAGAATCAGTTTATTTCAAGAAGAATTAATAGTCACTACCAGAGATTTTGGCCAGTAATTTTAATCAGTATTTTGATATTAATAAAAAATATCTCTATTACCGCAAAATAACGAGTATTTCAAAAACCTGACCCTGATTTCCCCGGTTTCCTCTGTATTATTTGCCATAGTATTCCCATGAGTAGCAACAGATCCATGTGTAACTCAACGTGATATTGTAAAAAATTATAAATTTTCATCACCAACTCTAGGTACAATTCTAACAGTTCAGGAATTATGGTATCTCCATTTTGACAGATAATTTAACAAACAATAATTTTTATGTTTCCTACATTTTTCTTTACAGTTCACCTATGCATATTTCGGATTCCATGATATGATGACTGAACACATTTCAGGCAAGCTAAGGAAACAGCTTACATAATATTTTTGTCAATCTGTCAGACACTGTGAAGAGACACAATAGAAAGAAAAATAAATAAAATACCAGGTCAGGTATTTGATTATATGGGTAAAGAAGACACTTAACGTCGGAGTTTTAGCCTGTTTGGACTATTTCCCTCAATGCATGCTCTCACCGATACCCCCTTTTCAGCCTTGTACCTCTTTCTTTTCAATTAGGTACACTCCTTTCGAAAGCTCAACCCTAAAGCATATTTTTATGAAATCAATGAAAGCTGCCGCATGCGGTTACTTAACGCATGCACGCCCTTGAAATTCTGGAATGGAGTTAAAGCCGCTTGAGGCATCTCTTTCTTAACCATTAGACTGACTTCTTATTTCAATTTAATCACATATTTAATGCAGTTTGTAAGGAAAAAAGACGTTTACATTTCAATTTGTTAATCTGTTGCCAAATGTTTGCGTTTAAACTTCGAAACGCTGAACCTCTTCAATGAAAGAGGCAGACTGCCAATGACTACTAGTTGCCATTCTCCATTCCTGCGAACCCAATAAGCAGGATTGCCACATCCAGGTTTGGTGGAGCAATTTCTGGGCCCAATGGTTGACTGAAGTCGTATGGAAACATGGTGCACACGCGACGGATTTTTTTCTTTGTTGTGTGTATCTTCTAAAGGGGGAATGAAATGCCTTGGAGACGTTTTCGTCCAATTGTTGATTTTTAATTCAATTTTAGTTAAAACTTCAATTAATTTTTATTTTTTTTCTTAAAATTTTAACTAAAATGCATTCATTCTACGAAGTAAACTCGCAGACCATTGATTTTATTTTTAATTCAAGTTTCCGTATCACAAGTATTTTCGTACTTCAGAATAGGCTACCACTGTGTTCAAAGTGATTTTATATGTTGAGCGTTGTAACAAAGGAACGGTATACTTTTTGTTTGATTTGAAAATGTTAAAAAAAATGCAAAAAGACAAGGAAGAGTGGACGGAAGTGAATCTGATTCAGGGTGCGTCTTCGGGACTCCAGACCGCCGAAAAGCGGCCGTCGTCCGAAGCGGCTCTCCCTTCTCGATGGTTGGACGAGGAGCCGCCCGTATTTCGACAGAGCTGGCCAATTGGCGTGTGCACCGCGTGGCGACCGCTGGCGTGCGCCGCGCCGGTTCATCAGCGGGAGAGCGGATTCGAGCGATACCCTCCCGGACGGAGGAAGGCTCTGATCCCCGCTTCGATCGGCGCCCGCATCGTCTGGGTCCGCATATCTGAACCCCATTGGACACTCCCTCACAACAAACATCTCCTTTGCGAGAGGAATGTTTTTGTCATTGAGGGGTAAGCAGAGAGGGGTGGTCAAATTTCAGTCGTGGGAAGAGAGAGAGAGAAAGAGGGGAGCTTTTTTTAAAGTCCGTGCGAAGGCGAGCGGGGGAGAAGGGGAAAGAGAAGTTGACTGCCCGTCATCATTCCCGCGATTCGCGTCGGAAAGGCGTTGGAGACGGGCGATTTCTCTGATGGTTGGCAGAGTGTACGCGTATCCAGAGTCCGTCCATCTCCGTTGCCGTAGCAACGTGCACCACGAGCCGAGGTTGTTAGCGATAGGTTTAGAGTGGAGCCAAACGAAGAAAATCGTGTTTTTCTTATGACTCCGAGATTTCGTGATTCGAGGAATACTAGACCGACTCTTATCATCTAGTAGTAGACTGTGTTTGGGGTGCGCCCCTAGGTTCCCTAGTTCGCTGCCCACTCCCCGGTATCTATCTCATTTTGTCAGGCATACATTCATGAGCCCTATTCAATGGGAGACTAGGGAGCGTTGATGTTACGTGTCTGACGATATTTTGGTTGGCGATGACTTTCTTGAGCGCAACGGTACATTACAACTATGGTGGCAACCATGAGATGAGAGCTTCGTTTTGCGGGCCACTGTGTGTAGCAGTACACGCAACTATTTCCACATTGTGGATTTTATCCCGTTCAGCCGAGAGGGAATTCTGGCTTGTTTACAGTGCTATTCTATGCTTTGAATTCTTCTATTCGCATTTCCAGACAATTTTGTCGCTCCTTCACGTACCGGTGCAGTGATCACCTAGGCCTTTGTTTAATGCCTGTCGTCACTCCTGAGTCTATAACCTTATCGCAACTAATAATTTAAAAAATTCCATCAATATGCATATCACTTTTTCCTGGATTTTCATCATCCAGCTTCTGTCTCTTCACCTTTTCAGCCACGTCAGACTCATCTTAGGTGACACCGTGTCTCAAAGTGGTTTCTTCTTTTGCATTTTGAACACCAATGTCCACAATCTGGGCAAGAGAATTTTTTATGACCCGTACCACAATTACTACAAATATAATTGTACTTTGGCTCCGATGCGCTTGTCCTCTTACCACATCTCTCCCCTGCGCTGCCTGTGGGCTGTATTATAATGGATACCGCGATCCTGTTGATACTGATGCTTCCGAGTCCTCGGCTTCCATTCCTGTTGCTGCTGTTGCTGAACTGACCGAAAGTTGCGTTGCTGAGACCTTACCGCGTCCAGTGCAACAAAATCCACTGCGCATTTCTTGCCGTGAACTTTTCTCACTTGCGCCTTGCTCCTCTCTGCCCCTAGACATATCTGCGCCACTTTCTCTTCCGCGAGTTCTTCTACTGACAGCTAACCTTCTTGCACTTCTCTTGAATTTAATCCTCTTTCAATTCGGTCTCTTAAAATTGAAGATTCTAACGATTGATTGTTCCATAGTTTGATTTTGTTCTTCAAATCTCAGTAGAAACTTGCAAATTGCTCTTCCGTGGATCTCTCCATTTTTCGGGTTTGCGCCGCGTTGGTTGTCATAGGTTGACGACAGTTTCGCCGGGATTCCACCAGGCGTCTTCAGGTCGAAGTGCCGATATCGGCATTTTGGCTGCGTTTATATAGCCCTCGTTCTCCCGCTGCTGCGCTGTGATTGGTTGGTTTCTGGAACACTCTCTTCCAAGCGTTGGTCAGGTGGTATCCGTCTTCCCGGTTGAAATTTCTTGGCATTTTGGTGATCTCTATTGACTCCCTTATCAGCCTAGGATAATATCTTCTTTCCTTGGCGATGATTTCGGCTACGTCAAATTTTCTGTCGTGTCCGGGTTCGCTCCAAGCATGCTCGGCGACTGCTGATAGGCTGAATTTCTTGTTCTTTGTTGCCCTCTTGTGTTCCTGCAGACGAGTCTTCATGGACTGCATGTCTCGCCGATATAGAATTTTCCGCATGAGCAAGGTACGCGGTATACTCCTTCGTGGAGATTTTGTGGGATCCTATCTTTGGGCCTCGGAATTATCTGGCTTATTTTTGTCACGCAGTTGAATCTTGTGACAATGTCTTTCTTCTTCAGGACCCTGGAGATCTTTTCGCTTGTGCCGGCGACATAGGGGATGATGGCGTAGGTTCCTGGAAATCATCGCCAAGGAAAGAAGATATTATCCTAGGCTGATAAGGGAGTCAATAGAGATCACCAAAATGCCAAGAAATTTCAACCGGGAAGACGGATACCACCTGACCAACGCTTGGAAGAGAGTGTTCCAGAAACCAACCAATCACAGCGCAGCAGTGGGAGAACGAGGGCTATATAAACGCGGCCAAAATGCCGATATCGGCACTTCGACCTGAAGACGCCTGGTGGAATCCCGGCGAAACTGTCGTCAACCTATGACAACCAACGCGGCGCAAACCCGAAAAATGGAGAGATCCACGAATCCAGAACGCCACGGAAAACTACGAACTAAAATTGCTCTTCCAGTAATTCTCTTCTATCCTCCAACTCATCTGACTATGGACTCGTTTATTTTTGGTCTGCTCAGGTTTTCCAGCAAAACTACCAAATTGGGCAGTTCTTTTAATTTTCTTTAGCGGCTTCATCCAGTTTGGCCACATGTTCTATACTATATTTCTTCTTTATGGGGTTCCCAATCAGGTTCAGGTGAGCACATTTTACCTTCTCCATGACTTCGTCTTCCCCAATTGCTACCAAATAGTTTCGATAGTCGAAGTAATAAGTTCAAA
The DNA here is from genome assembly GCA_963573305.1 of Pyrrhosoma nymphula. Classification (NCBI taxonomy): domain Eukaryota; kingdom Metazoa; phylum Arthropoda; class Insecta; order Odonata; family Coenagrionidae; genus Pyrrhosoma; species Pyrrhosoma nymphula. The sequence goes on along the minus strand of OY754331.1, from coordinate 124,510,157 downwards.
TTCTCTTCTTCGTCCCCTTCCAATGATAGCGGCTCCGGTATTCTCGACGTGTTATAACTCATCTTTTTCATAGGCCTTGCTTCAATATATCAGCGAATTTTATTTACCTTTATTTCTTTCGTCGAATCCGTAGTTTCTTCTTCTTCTGATAGGTCCGTTTACGACTGCGCCATGTTCTATTATTTTATTTAAGTTCGAATAACAAATAGATGGTAATATATATTTTGTTTAATGAATCTTACAGGTAATGCTTACTGCAGATCTTTGCTTTCATTCCTCTGTCAACAACATCTCATTATTGCATCTCTATGGACCAAAATATAGTTACTACAACATCCTCTACGTACATCCTGGCCCCCGTGTATATTATTGAATCAAAATAAATAAAGCCGATATTATCGAATATACATAACGAATTTTACAATTTACTTTCTTGATAATATAACTGCCATTAACAAAGCAGGATGATACAAATAAAAAAGATTTTCCTAAAATTTGATTTTAACACAGTTATTATTCATGTAGTTGTAAACAACACACATTTGCAGCGTGAAGAGAGAAAAGTCCTCGGAGTGGTTACTGAATTAAAAATTCATCTGTATTTCCATATAGCCTTTCGTGTTTATTGTGGACGGAGTAATTTCAAGAAAGTTTTTGTATGTGTGATGTGTGGAAAGGACTCATTAAAGGTGTGCAGCTTGCGCCTTAATTAAATCACAAATGATTGATACCCCGGGATTACAGAAAAGTTTTGCTCTTTCTCTATATTTCTGCCCTTACGTGATTTGATGGAAATAGTAAATGCTCCTAAGACCGACTACTTATTTTTCTCACCCTAGAATAGAAGATAGTTTTGCATATATTCCGAGATTCATTATCAACAAACTAGAACGTCACAATGTTTCGTAACATCTCATGCTACGACCTTAAGTTGTGAATGCCACCGAGTTTCACCAGGGCCCTTTCATGGCAGGAAAATATGTTAAGATACCGCATGAGCCTGGAAGCCTCTTCACGTCTGTAAACAGAAATATGCAACGGGTTCCTTGGAAGACCATTGGTGCGATTGATGCGCCGATACGACTCATTACCCGTGCAGCAACATGTAAGTACCACTTCTTGTACCTGCCGTGAAAAAGAGTGCGATGGTGCTTACACGCAGCTGCGCAGTTGGCATAATGGACACGAAACGTGTGTTGTCGACCACTCTCTTACCCAGCGCGGCTGCTTGATAGCCTCCTTGGAAAGCATTGCTCTGGTGCTGCTGTACTCGTGACTTTCGCTACCTATCCCTACTGTTTCACGGTCTTCTCCGACCACCCGATCGATCGCTTCCGCACCAAAGTTGCTGTGCGTGCATAAAACGGTCCGAAAGATTACCCGTGCATTGTGATCTCTCGCAATGATCTCCTATCGCGGTGAAGCGCATTGATTGAAAACGCGACGGTGAGCGTCACTGACGCCAACCAGCGCTCCTCTTTTCCGTTGCGTCGCTGTCTCCTGAGGAATGGTGGGGCGAGGGAATTAATCGTGGAGATTGCAGGGAGATGGCAGCTCGGGCGATGGCCCATTTCGTCGTTTATTTCGCCGCCCGCGCCAAAAGGGGTTCGCGATGAGCGATGAGTCCCTGACTCACTTTGACGGATGCGGTCACTCCCCGGAAACAGTTGACGGATGCCCTTATCTGGCGGGGTTCTAGGGTGGGGGGAAGGATGAAGGGGAGAGGGGGGGAAGGGAGGTTTAGGGGAGGGGGACGAGACAAGGATTTGCTCCAAGTGGCGCTGCGGTCGAACCCACCGAGCCGCGCCCCGTTGAGCAGACTCGCGTAAACAATTGCACGCCTCGCCGCGAAATACTTCTCCCGTGTTTGGTTCACGATCCCTGAAATTTGAGGTGGTGTTGGAGCTATTTTTGATCGGATTTGCGTGAAACTTTGCATACTTGTTTCATTTAGAGACATCTGTCGATAATAGTTAGAATAATTGCATCATACCGGTTTCATTTTTTGGCTTATCAATGCTATTTTAACACGTAGATTTATCGCACATGACATATACTTCGTAATAGCTCGATTTCAAAAATGTTCATATTTTATCATAAACGTGAAAGAATACATTTCCTATTATTATAAATGTTGCTTTAAATATTAACGAAGCCGTTAATATTTTATAATATATTAACTCTGCCGAGTCCAGTCTTCGAAAACATCATACGCCCCAGTGTAAATGATTCCGTCTAAATTTTTAATAGCGTGCCGGAAACTCTAGTCATAACATTAAGTAGAGAAAATTAAAATATAATTCGTGTATAATTTCCATTACTGCCTATATTGTGAGTTGCAACGTATAAACAATTTCACTTAAGTGAAATGTGTTCTAAGAATATTTTTTGACTTGCTATAAAAAATTTTTAAAATTTTCAATCAATGACCCACGTTCACCGCTTCAGCCACCTTAAAGTGGGAATTTTTTCCAAAGTGGAATCTTTAACTGTTAAAAATAAGCAGCCAGAAAATAACTTTTTTCTCATGATGAATTTTTTTTTCGATGTTCTGTAGGGATCTTCTGTATGACTCACGTGACTAATATATTTTTCGTCACGTTTTTTGTAATTTTTCCCTGATTACCGTGACAATGCATTCATCGTGCTCCCGTTCAATTTAGTGGCATTCGATGATGCTTGTCACCGATATGTCCTTCGCCCTTTGAATAAGCAGAAGAAGTAAATTTGCTTAAATTCTCAAATTTTTCTTGCTATATCGGTGTTGGTCGCTGATTTCATTTTCATGCGCTGTTTTCATTTTTTTTCTGAGGGCTAATATGTCAGCTTTGACGATATATCTCCTTCCCGATTACCTTTCATGTTAAATTAATCTTACTGCGCCCTCTTAAAAAATTATGCAAATTTTAGTCCTTCACTCCTCTTGGTCCAGTTACGCCGGCCGTGGTGGGCAATGCACCCGAAATTGCTTGCTTTCTCGAATTCAGCATCGGGTAACGATGCTTTTTTTATCTTGTAGGTTTATTGATGCGATGCCATTTTACCTATGAATAATTTAAAACTTCCATGTAATTCCCCTATTTATCTATTTAAAAAGCCCAAACACAAATAAAATTGCCTCATTTGGCTGGGAGAATGTGGATGACATGGGTTTGTAGGGTACACTTTTTTGACTGTCTATTGAAACATTCGTATTTACATAACATTTTCTGAACATTTTGTAAATATCATTAGTATTGAGATGTATATATTCCTCCCAGATTTCGAATGCCAATTTGATGTTAGACATTTAATTATGTCTTGGTGATGTACATTGATGAAAGATGAACCATGAATAATAGGATTTCGCCCCTCTATCTCCACGATGACCACCTTTTCCTCCACTCCTACTGAAGCTCAAAATATTTTCATCGCTTTTCTCTCCTTATATTCAATGCTTGCTCATCAAAAAATGCTCTACGTCTCACTCATCAAAGGCTTGAAAATTCATTTTCATGTGATTGATTTCCTAAATCATAAATTTGCTAATTTCAAGTTTCGCGCTGTCAGTGGGAATCTAAAATTAAAATTTTGTTTAAAAACGATGTTCATGTTTTGTAATTATGACCGGAAACTAGTTATTTATAATAACACAATTGGTAATAGAGACATAACTGCGTTGTATTAAATTGCCTCAAACTATTAAAATAAATGACTGCAGGAATGATTGCATGCAGACGCATGAGATAGTTGGGTCACGTTTTAAGAGGGGAACAAACACATACTCAGAATGGAAAGACCGAGGAGGCTCAAGACTTTGATGGAAGGATCAGATAAAGGAAAGATATTCGCAGAAGGGGACTTTCATTAAGAAGGAGCAGAAGGAACGCAGAGGACGCTGGAGAGAAGTTGTTGGCGAGGCCAACAGCCTCCTTGGCTTCAAATGGCAATGGGAGTCAGAGAAAGTAAGTATTAAAATCATTTATCTCTGAAAATATCAACTAAAATGTCGTAATAATTATGTTAAAACAGGCAGGAAGAAGTATCATATACCCAAATTGGATTATATTAAGATCATAATCTTGCCCAAAAACAACAAATCCACATATTTTAACACTTCATAAGATTTGAAATAACATGCTGCTATCTGTTTTCATCTCTTTTACTGCTATCGGTAGGAAAGAAATATTCCAGTGTAATTTTTAGCAAAAATAATTATTTGGAGCTAAATGACGCGGTTATGGTGTCGTAGTTTTCTTTTTAATGCTCGCTCGAAGAGGTTTTGTTCCTGTACGCTGCTGCCGCTGTGTAGTTAGTGTGAGAAGCAGGTGGAGAGGCGGACGAATTCTGTCCGCTACTAACAACTTCCTACTTAGCAACTCTGCTGCGAAAATGAAATGCATTTTTGCAGATTTCCTAAACAATTATAAGTAGTTGTTTTTAGATATGTTTCATGCTCTAGACAATATCTCGAAAACAATGCATGGTATTTTTGCTGCAGGCTTACCACTTTCAGGTAGAACTTGTTTCCATTGGGGGAAAGTAAAAGGTATGCTCGTAATCGTGAAATTCCCTCCAGCTACTAGATGGAAAGTGAGTATAGAGTGAGAGAAACTATACAATGTGTGATAACGACCAGCGTTTTTAGCTTACTATTAGTCGAACAAAGAAATGTCACTATTAAAATTCTGTCTTTGCGCCTAATGAAGTAGCGTACTTTATACAGCGAAAAACAATATTTAATAATTTTCGTTCTCTTCTTCGCAGTTTCTCGCGTGAAAGATGTTTAATCTAATCAATATTTGTCACATTTATTTTTCATTGACCACTTTATATCAGTTAATATAATAGATTGTGGAATGCGTGCGGATCATGCGTTTGCGACATATCATCGTATGTTATTTTAGGAGGAATAATGCATATTCATTTCGTTTAAATGAGTTAACCAATTATTTTATGAGTGTTTGTGACTTCAAATTGACGAGTGATTCAGCCGAGAAAACGCCATAAAGCCCTGCGCCATTAGAGACTTTGGTTGTGCTTCTTCAACATCTGGAAAACGGTGGAAATGGAACAGTCCCTTATCGGTGTTTGGTGATTTATGTCGCCTGATCACTCTTGTCACTGGTTCTATAGGGCGGTCCAAGTGTGAAACCATATGATCTGTTATTTATTGGTTTTTAGTATTGCGTCAACTAGGAATTGCATCCTCTTACGCTAATTGCTTAGAAATAGCTAATCTGCACAGAAGGAGATCCAAGTTGAGAAGAGGAAACAGGTAGAAACAAGATGAAAAAAAGGCATAAAGGAAAAAGATGCCATACTGTTCTCTGGCGTTGCATGAAAATCTTAAGTAATAGTATATGGATAGATTTCCTTTGGCTGTAATGAGTAATAGCGGAACGGTGAAGAATAGAGAGCGGGGAAAATTGTCTGACGTAAAGGATATTTTTATGCTTTCCCGGACGATTCTGGTGGTCCGTATCCCCTGTGATCCAGATTGACCGTATGTGACTTTTCATCAGGTTTCACAGGGGCCCAACCTCCAGAACCTGGCGGAAACAGGGACTCGAACCCTCGACCTTCGGATTAGCAGACGAGGATGACCGCCAACGGGGCCGGCAGGGATGGAGAATACTTACGTGATGATAAAACGGCTCGGAGCGGATGCAGTCTAAAATTATATTTTCTTCAATTGATATTTCTAACTATCGAATTTCTCAAGCTCTAATTTCTTTCTACAAAATCCCAATGTTGTCAACTGATAAGCGGTTCTCATTGGTTTTATGATGCATTTTAATCGAAATCAATCTCAGAATGCATGTTCCACATAGAGATCGTGATGTAATATCGTTTATTAAGTCTTTAGGAAAATTAACTGAATTCATTGCCTTAAATATGTTTGAACTCTAGGCCTTAAGCAGATTCAATCAAACGGCCTTGTTCCCAGCCACAATCTCTGCAGTAGAAGCGTTTTGAAATTACCACCATGTGCTCCCTGCTCTAAGTGGCTCGCCTTCCTCGCTGTCATCACAGTAATCTCTCATATCTACGTGCATTGAAACTTTCTTCCTCTGCACCCCTCAGATCTCGATAAGATCTCGATCTCAGCAACGAATTCGGCGTCTCGTAAATTATTCCTCATATCTGAATTATGCGGCAACTTCAGCTATTATCGCTTCCGTGTTCTTCATCTAAACCTTGGCATGTAATGCAGTACAACGTTCACTCCATCCTCATCTTAGTTTGATAACACGTGCAAGGAATGTTTTAGCTTCCTATTCCGAAGAAAACGCTAAATTTCGAGGGCTTCGGTGCAGCGTTTCGTGTGGTTTTCGTGTGCAATGATCTTCTGGATCGTGTACTATCTGACTTTACCTCGGGAGTTTGAATGTTGTCTCTCGCTGTGCAGCACCGTTTGGCACTTAAAGGCGAGTTGATTGGTGAATTGCGTTCCGTGTTTAATCCCCGCTCTTGAAGTGATGCGCTCGTCGCTGGAAAGCGCCCTCCTCAGCCCCCGTCACCCCTGAGTGCACGCCCTTGATTTGCCTGCTCCACCCGCACTGCACCCGGCTAAAGCACCGTCGACGGAGCAAGGACCCTCGCCCCACACTCGTGCCTGCTCGCTCTCCGTGTTTCTTTGCCCTTCGGAAGGGGAAAGGGCTGTCGCAGCGCTGGAGTTATACAGCATTGAAGGGGGAAGGCGGAGGTAACGAAGAACGACACGGGTTGATGCTCCTCGCCATCGGTGTGCGATCGGGCACGTTGCGTGTGGTGCTGCCCCTTGCCTTCTGCACACTGCGCTGACTTCTACGACGATCTGCTTGTCACCACTCTATTGCAAGCCGCTTCTGCGGTGGTGCAAGGTGGGGGGGGGGGGGCTTATCACCCGCTATTTCAAATGGAAGGATTGGGGAAAGGATTAAGAAATTTAGGAATAAAAGTTCGTGGTAAAATATTGTTCCATTATCTTCGCGATGCTGTCACTAATCATGGATGGAAAATGGACTTGTTTACGTAACTGTTTGAAGGGACACTTCTAATTAATGGTGAGGCTGTATCTGATTGGTGACACTTTTGAATCTAAAGCGAGTGCATACACCTGGTGTTGCCGATTGATCACGTTCTCTGGATGAGCTGGGCGGTCTACCGACACTACCTTCGGTGTGGCACCAGCTCCTGTGTGGACAGAGATGGTGTCGAGTGCCGTTTCCGCCATAGCCGAGCTTGGGCGAAAGAGCACAATGGCAACTCTTGTTTGGATGAAGGCTGAGAAAAGCAATCAATTTTTAAGCTGGAAGATTTGCGTGAATTGTGGGATTCGTCATCAAGAGAACACAAATGTCGAGTAAAAAGGACGGCCGCCACAGAAAATATTGTAGCCACATTACAAATTGAGTCAGGACAAATCACAAGAAAACTTCCTAATTTTCGTTGGCAATTAGGTATATCATGAGTTGCGTTAAATAAGAGGGAGGGAACGAGGCGACAACGAAACCGTATTCATGAGCGCCTGGGAGTTTTTCGATGCTCCTCAGCTTATCGTTCTGTCTTATAAATGCTGGAAAATGCAGATTAATTATGTGAGTACATTTATTATATAATAAAAAATGAATTGATAATTTTCGTTAGCCATTGTGTTCGCAAGAGTTTACGTAATATCTTTCGGGTGAAATTGTCATATGCGTCGTCTCTCCCCTTAAGAGCATGACTCAGTGTTTCACAATGAATCAGAAGTCGGTTCTAGTATAATTCCTTTATCGAAATTTAAAGGCCAGCTTCTATCGAAAAGGTTAAAACACCGTTTATATTGTCATTATCGTCGCCAAGAATGGTTTATAGGTTACCTCTGATGCCTAGTCTTTTGTTCACAGTCCGATACCTGTCGCACTCCGTCAGGAGATGTTTCACTCTTAGCGGGGAGTCGCAGTCGTTGCAGCCGCGTGGAATCTTCTCTTCTGTAAAGAGACATGAGTGTGTCAAGAAGCAGTGTTCTATCCTCAACCGTGCAAAGACGACTTCCTCCCTACGACAAGACTGACTGAAGAAGGACACATTGGCACGTTTATTTTTATCGTGCGCAATTTATTCGAGTGCGAGTTGCGTTTTCCTCCAAGTGACTCTCGATTCATCACTGACTATTACGGATTATGCTACGGGTACCAGCATCGTTAACGGTGCGGACTCTTTTAGTGGTTCCTTCGCTAACGCGTAGGCCTTCTCCTTTACAGTGGTTATCACGTGTCCAGGACCCCAAAGGAATCTAACCGTCACTTCTCTCCTCTGAAGGGAGAGAAGAATAGACTGGATTTCCAGGGGAATAGGAGTCTTGGGGAACTATGGATGTGCTTCCTCCTGGTGCTGTGAGAAGGAGGTCAAGGCGGAGGTAGTTGGCCGCGGGAGGCAGGTTAATGGTAGACGTTCTACAAGGGGGACAGAATCGTGCTGTAGGATGTGAAGAGGGGTTTGTGATGAGGGATTGGGAAATGGTGAGGCGGAAGGGCAGGAGAGGGAGGAAATGTTAGGGAGGGTATGGGGGAGTGGAAGTGATAAGAGCACGGATGAAGGGCTTAATGACGAGGTTCATTTTGAAGTTGATTCGACCGTGAGGAATTATTACATCGCCTGGATGAGCGATCTGCGTGCCGCTCCAAAGTGGTGTGGGCGGGGAGGGGTGATTGGGAAGGGGGTTGCGCGGTAAGGGGTTGCTCATCAAAAGGCTTGTTGGGCCCCTCGGGAGTGCCGCAGAGCAAGTTTAGAAACTTTCAGTTGGCTGCGAGAGTTTATGGCTCAGCACTGCGCCCTCTAAAAATGCTGGGCTTGCATATGCGTAAATAAAAGGCGTATTCATACGTTTCCTTAACTAGCTGAGCGTCGATTCTTTTCACTAGAGCAAGTGACCAATAGAAATGTATTTTCGGAGATGCCCCACCGTATCCCAGCCCATATAGGGACCCTTGGAGGATAATAATAACCAAAGGGTCCCATTAATGTAGCCTATTATTATTTAAGGGCGCTCAAGCCAAATATAACAATGCGTGGGGCACGGCCCACAGTGGTCCGAGTTGGGAAAAAAGTTGGCCAAAAATAAAAATCGTTTTGATTCCGGTTAAATATGGTACCCAGAGGTTGTTTTTGTAGTTAACTATGAATCTGGTGTCAAAAATTTGTATTTTCAAAAAATAAAATGGCGAACACAAAAACCTCGCTAAAAAATTCAAAATCGCTCCAATATTTTTCTACTCAAGTTCTTCTTGACGCAAACGGTTGACTTAACATATATGTACATGCATACGCACGCACATGCACACACTCATTCACTCATATATAGCTGATCATGCATCTACCGAAAGCATTACGGTATTCAATGGCGTACTTTTTGCCAAGCGTACATGCGTTGATGAAACAATTGAAGTCGCATTTACCCATGTCTCATGAATTTTTACAACCACATTCTTTGAATGGTCTTATTAAATCATTGGTCAAATTGAAATTTAACATGCGTATGTCGTATGCGTCAACTGTTACATAAATTGAAATAAAGAATAATCGTCTGTAATTTAAATGAAATGTTGCCTTGTTACAAGTATAAGGTTAAATAATTTCAGGAAGAATCTATTTTTTCTTCAACTCCGCTCCCATCTTCGCTGCTTTTGTCACGGAAGTTCTCATTTCGATTATTTTAAATAATCAGATGTCAAAAGTAACCAATGAAATACATCGGTGTTTTGAAGAAGTTCCGAAACTTCTCCGACTGTATAAGATTTTGTTCTTTCTCGGCGAATTTTATATATAAATTGTTCTCGGGCTTCCATCCGAGTAAGGATTTTGGCTGCTGCCAACGTTTTGACGGAAAACTCCTCCATAGTCTTTAGAGCAATGAAGACGATGGACATTCTGCCATCCCTTATATACCTGTGTAATCACGGGGGCATTGTTGTCTCCTTTTTCCCGTTATTTTCCGACTGTGTTCCCCGAAACGTTTTACAGCCTTTATGTCTGGATATAAGGACTTCTCCGTTTGCTGGCAAATCGGAAATATGGGCTCACGAACATGAAATAATGGTAAATGTTTTCAACACAAGACCTCAAATAAAGTAAATTATACCTTATGCTGCTCAAGTCGCGAAAATGTATCCCATTTCTTACATTCTAATAAATGCGTAATGTGCTGTAAGTATTCAAAGAATAAATATTTGCATGAAGCTCAGACAATCCGAAAGAAGCATCTCTCAAAGAAGTCGAGAGTAAGCGAGCCATCTCTCAAAGGCTTAAAGAGCACAAGAGAGCGATGGAGCTGCATAAATGGGACACATCAGCAGTCGCCAAACATTCCGCCTCAAGCCCTGGACATAGGATAATGCTCGACCAAACACGGGTCTTGGCCAAGACGCAAGAATACCATCCGCGCTTAATACGTGAGGCCCTAGAAATAGCCAAAAGACCAAAATATTTCAATAGGGTGGATGGACATAAGCTGAGCCGGGTTTGGAAAGGGTTCCTGGCTCCTGCAAAAGCCAAACGGCTAACGTCTCCCGCACAAAATTCAAATCGGCCCAACAACGGTGCAACGGACATGGATGATTCTATGAAAGACTCAGATGAAGCTGGTAAACGCTCTTTCTCTTGATGGACGCTTCTAGTTGGATAAGCGAAACGTTGAGTTTAAAAATAAACATTACGCACTATACCCCGTAAACATCATTTATAGACAAAAAATAGCTGCGAAAGTCTTTTTAAAAAATCCGAAGGAAATTGCTCAGTAATCTAACTTTCCGTTTCTAATTCATTCGATTACATTCATACTTTAAATTTTTATTTTGCAAACACTACATGGAATTTTTGAAGACTCTGTTAATGCATTGAAAATCTGAAAATAACAAAAAACGCTTGAAAAAATTTGTTGGGTTATATGCTGCTCCTCTGCTTTCGATATTTCTTTCGTCAAGGAAATCTATTGCGGCCTTATTGGTTTGCAGAAACGAGGAAAAGATGGTTCAGGGTTTGAATGAACGATTTGTTTGGTGCCACGATGCAGAAGACGGGGAGGTGCAATTCAAGTGGCGAATAGACCTTCGTCTGGTCCCCCTGTTCCCGACCACTTTCGTTTCTATTGGGAGCGTCCCGAGCTCCCGTTAAAACCCCTCTTACAATCTGCATGGATTTGTGGAACTTAATTATTTTCCGCTTCGAGCATTAACAGCTAAGTCTTCTGTATGTGTGGTCTAACAGTAATTGCAGCTTCATTTCGTCTTTATTTGCCATTTTTGACATTCCTTCGGGGTACCTGTCTTTTTATTGCTTAATGCACCAAGAAGTTGTAGGATTGAAGATCGTGGCCGTTTTTCCTTCACCCCCTTTGAGCAAGGAAACGGTACTGCCTTTTCGTCAGGTTATTATTTACTATCAATAACAGGGCTTTTTCTATTGTATAATTTTTCTGATGACTTGGTTAAGCGCTTATCCATGCACGTTGTATTCTATTTGTCCTGCCTGGTGATCTTTTTTTGTTATCTCCGACAGTAACTTTGCCGCGGCTTCATTTTCACAAGATCTGAGATCCACTTTTGTCGCCAATGTGTTTCCCTCCCCTTCAAAAGAAGTTCTAAAATTCTTAGCCATTCTACGTTTGGAGCGGTCACTGTTTTCTCCAGATAATTTCCTAAGCCGTTCACAGATAATGTCTCCATCATATTTGAAAAGAATGCAAAATCAACACTATTCATTGCAAATTCGTGTCTAAAAGCTAGTTACTCTCGCTGAAGTCTGACTGCTTCGCAGAACAAATAATATTTCATTCATAAATTCACGACCCGGGTTTCAACACATTATGTCATCTTCACCTGTTATCTTAAATAATAATATGTTAAAATAAAGACCTTGTGAATTTCATGAATTTTTTACTCCTGGAATTCCAATGACTTTGGTTTTGTTCAACCAATCTTCGTGTTTTTTAAAGACCGCTCCTTCCTTCACTTGTCACTTCCCATTTTCTCCTTACGTAGCCAAAATGTCTTCGAACCGACTTTCTTATTTCCTTTGTTATGCTTTGGGTCTCCTGTTCAGATAAGCCTTAAGTTTCTTCTTCATGGGTTCACGGTTTTGTTTTCTTAAAGACCAACTGTGCTAGTGACTTAACATTTACAATTGTAAAAGTTCCTCACCCTTGATGATGAACTTTGTAGTTTTCTGCTAATAAGGCACGATCGCGCAAGGCCTCACCTGACTTCACTGCTCAAAAGCTAAAAAGGAACGTAGGCAATGGAGAGTGGAATCTTTAATCAAATTTGGTTCTAGAAAAGTAATCAACTTGCAAAGGCCAAGCGCTTCTCGGCATTTTAACCGTTTATAGTATTACCATCAGCTGGGAGCGCGGCCACGTCGACCGAGCTGACTAGTGCAATCCTAATGTAAACAAAGTATAACTCATTGGTCTGAAAGCATCCGCAGAAGATTCTTGGTGGTCTCTTAAAGATCCCCCAAAAATCATGTAAATAAGTTGAAAAAAATAGCTTCCTCTTGCAGGACTTTTTTGCAGCTTTAGGTGAATATACGAACATTATATAAATTGTATTCACCACAATTTGCGTGGCATACCGGCATACTGGATTGAAACTCCTCACAAATAACTTCATACATAGCCTAATATCCGTGAATTTATAGTCTGCAAAAACATTTCCAACATTTGTCTGTTGTTTCCGCCAGATATCTTTTAATGAATGTTACACGGCAGCAATCCAAACGCCTAAATGTTATAACCCCGTATTACGGCTGTCATTGCTACTTAAAGGAGGGATCTATTAAGTATATTCTTCCACGCAGGCGTTCACTGGACATTTTTATTGAGATAAGTTATGAATAAAAATATAGGGGGGAAAACGATTTTGGGGTTCTTGGCTGTGGTTTTTTCACGATCCAGCTCACTGTGTGTGGATATATTAAGCAAATATTTTGCATACGGCGTTTTTTAATCATTTGGCATTGAATTCCTGGGCGGAATGAAAAATTTTAGTTCTCCAATTTTGGGACCATCCTGACGTAGGGAAAGGAGAAGACCATTCGTGGGAAGCACAGGACTGGATAGAGGATTGATCTCTAAACGAAAATGCCGACAAAATTATCTGAATACTGACCCATCATGCCGGTCACTTTCATGGTAGGAACCTACATTCAAAAATTTTCATTTCTCTTTCTTAGGCCTGTGAAGACGGCTATTTTTTAATTACTTTATTCTTCTTTCCCTCTCCATGAATATCATTTTTACTTTTATTGCGTTCATGATTGCTTCAAACTCGTTCTCCAGTCTTAAAAAATAGATTAGAAAAAATGTAAAAACGTGGCAAAAATGCTGATAAAAAAAACCCTTCTTATATTTATGTCCATATGTTTTCTAGCAATATGTTTGAATTTTTATACATTTCTTAGAATGTGATGTGGATTAATGGCGACATTTTAGCGTAAAAAGGAGAATGTTATTAGCAAAAAGGTACAAAAGGAGAAGTATGAGGCGTGATATGGTGGAATTTCAGCATAATTAAGCACAGAAGTGGCAATTTTACACTAGATAGCTTGTGGAAAATTGTCATTTCTGTGCTACATTAGGCAAAAAGGTATGTAGGAAGCATATATGAAGCTAGTAATAGTACTAGAGGGAAGGAAATAAATGAATTTTCGACGGCACGTCAGGAACTGGGAAGAAGGAAAGACTGAGGAGGGAAATAAAATGGATTTAAAATGGTTTTGGCACACAAGGCTGCTCTGAAACAGAATTATGTAGTGTTTTTGCATTCTGGGACCGTCTAAAGGTGGCTGGTCTAAAAAACCAAAATGAACAGATTTTCTTTAAAATTTCCAAATATAATATATAAATCTATTTGGATATTCTATGGAATAACGAAGAAAAAACTGAGGATCATCGACATAATTTTTGCGATATTTTAGATTCTTTTAACATGGAGCCTTATGGCGCTCTTCACTCCAATAGGATAAATTACGCACTTTCTCCATTCCTACGGAACAGATTTTAACCAAAAACTGATATAATGTAGCTCAAATAAATTAAAATGTTTTCTGAAAAAATCATTTAATACTATCGACTGAAATTATTCGTAAATACGATTAAAAAATATATATGCGAGAATTTCAAATGTCGCGCGCGGCTATGTGGTGTAAAGTTGGCAACGTGGTACACGATAGTACGGGATATGCTAAGCAGAGACACGTGTTGCAGCGTGTTGCAGAATGGACGCTGTTGCCGGATTAAAAACGAAAGATTAAATAATTTATAGAAACATATTTTAATACTAGTTCGCATTCGATTGACAATACATCTTCATTAAAATACTTATTTTGAATTATATGGCCACGGGTGTGAACTGTTTTCGGAAAATTCATTTCGCAAGAATGACTTAGGAAATGAATGAAGTCTGCATTTAAGCACATTTTTATGGAATTGTGTAAATTTAAAGGACAATATTTCAGAATGTACCTAAGACATAAGTCATTCCTACTGAATATAGTATAACTACGACCTATTATATAAATTTTAAACGAGCATTAAAATTTAAGTAACTAAATTTCTCAATGACTAACGATTACCCGACCAGCCACCTTAAGCCTGAATATATTTGATGCACCGCAAAAGGTGCATGATTTTATATCTATGATAGGTGTATTTATAATGTGCCCTATTGGATCCCTATCGGATTGAACAAGACTAATTGTAACGCAAAGAGTTTTCAACCGTCCAAATTCAGTACCCTTTTCCTCGGAAGATTGATTGACGAAGGAGAGTGGTTAATTCGGACTAATTCGCCCTTTTGGGAACCGGGTTGGATTGACATGCACAATTTTCTACGACTGGCGGATGTCTATGAGCCAGCTGGGGCCTAATGGCCGAATGAGGAGAATCTGCAAACTAATCTGGGTTCACAAGGGAAATGGGAATAGTGGGTGACTGCGATATAAAGAGGGTTGCCCTTCGCACCGCCCGATAACTGCACCACGACAACAACAACGGCACCCTTCCGCAGACGGCGAAATTGGCCATCCACCGCTCCCATGCCTCTTCTTTCATCCTTCCCGCTGGCACCGTGATAGGCGCCCCTATTACTTCCACTGCAAAACCTGGTTCATAGATGACCCGCCTAAACGTCGGACGCCGTACGCGTGGCTAACGGTATCGTCTCGGCTCGTTACCGTTTGTTATTCACGTCCGTACTCATAGTTACGTTAGACTACGCCTACGGCAGCTTTAAGTAAGTTAGACCGGCAATGTCGTTGAACTCATATTCATAGCGTAGTTTTAGCGCTGATTAACCTTAGCCCCGGCTGCTTTAGTCCGGAGGAAGTTAAACCTTTGGAATAATGGTTTAACGTTGAGTTTAAGCTAAGCGCATCGCCATTTTTCCTTCAGTTTTTGTGGTGTGGTGATTGTCCAAGGTGTTAAGTGATTAATCGCGAGTAATCTCCAAGATAGAGCTAATTTAAGGGGTAATATTTTTTGTTAGTCTATCGTTATGAATATTGTTGTCTTAGTGATTTAGGTTTATACTGACGTAAATAGTTCTTTGGCAGTAATGGGTAGTAACGTAGTAGTTTCGTTCTCAGGATACCTAGTTAATTAATTTTGTTTTTATTTAGTTTAATTTTATCGGTAAACGGGTTCATTAGTCAACTTTACAATTTAGTAAGTACAGTTTTTATTAGGTAATATAGCACGCATTGATTAAATTTGTTTTCACATCGCTTAGTTGTGTTCATTTGTTTACATTTCGTATGGTGAGTTTTGTTCAATCACGATAATATCAATAATATTTCATACCTTTCGTACTTAGTAACATCCTTTTGTTTGCATTTTACATAATTAGTTTATAACGTAGTCTAACGTAACTATGAATACGGCCGTGAAGAGATTAAATTTGGTGAAACGGAATCCCCGGCGGGCGGTTGCATGGCCGGGCACCTTGAGATAGGCCTGTGCGATTATCGAAAAAAATCGATATCGATCAATTATAAGAATAATTGGAAATGTGGTCGATTCAATCGTCGGGGAATTGAAGAAATGACAAATAACTGAAGTCATTCAATTAATTGACAAAGACCAATTAATTGATATAGAAATGTGTATCAATTGATTGTCATTGCTCAATTAATTGACATCAACCAATGAATTGACAGGACTCAATTGGATCGTGCTTTTCAAAGGCTTTCCTTTGGCAATGAGAATAATGAAAGAACTAATTTGAAAAACAACAAAATAATTCAATCTGTTAGCTTTTATTAATTAATTAAAGGAATAGATCGTTATTCGAAGACAGGCAGATGAGAAATTCAGCGTGTTCATCTGACAGGCACTGGCGTGTGTGCGAGCAGCAAGCATCAGCAGCGTCGGTAATAGACCGGCGTCGAACAAGTTTAAACGTGCAATACGCAATCCATAGCGAATCAATAATCGTCAAATAATCGATTACCGGACAATATTTGTGAATTGAATAACAATTGACAATTGAACAACAATTGACACTTGAAAAAAATTGACAATCGAGTCAATTACCGTAATCGACTTCGATATGCTGAAATAATCGATCAATTGTAAAAATAATTGAATCGACGATTCAATTAATCGAATAATCGCACATCGCCTTGAGTGCGGCCGGGCACGGCCAGGAAGGAGTGATGCGTGCCCGAATAATGTCGCTTTTCCCCTCAATTTGTAGCAATTTAATACGCGATCTAGGTTTATTATTACGTATTACTCATTCCTCGCGTGCCGATTGAAAGACAGTCGATGCTGTAAACGTGAGTGTACCAGAGTAGAAGGACGGTGGATCATACCCTGAGCTTAATGTCTTCTCTTAAATTCCTTCTTGCACTCACTCGGGGCCTGAGGGCGGTGCAAGACCTGGGTGAGCATCGAAGTAAGACTAAGCAAAGTCTTTTTGTCGTTTAGGAATTCATTTTACAACTGTACGAAATCACGTCAAAAGAAAAACAAGTACATTTCACATTATTTTAGAATTAAATTATAATTTCCCAGTCTCGTTAGCTCCGAGCATTGATCATTACTTGTACTAAAACTAGGTAAGCGCGTCTCTTACATTAGCGACCATTAGGTGGCATGCGAGTCGTTCCAAATGGAGGGACGGGTAACCTCTCGGAGCTACCTGATTACGGCGCCACCAAGGGGAAGAACACACGAACTCCCTGAGACTGGAGGCAAGGGTAACCTTCAAGGCTACCTGGTGAGGAGGACAAGCAAATGATAACGTACATTTAGATGGCACTGAACAGTAAACACTATTTGACTTTGGTAAGCTTGGTCTATTTATCGACAATGACAGAGGAATAGGAAATCAATATCAAGAAAATCAGTTACATAAGCCATATTGTAGCAGTTATTTGGCCTCTCTCCAATAACTATGGAAATTACAATTTTCCATTTGATATTTTATCTCCATGCCAACTTTTCAAATAAAGATGCATTTCAGTAGAATATTCCATAAAATGAAAGACAGTCTGTTCAGTATAAATGCAGGTTGCTGGTAAATTGAAACTTTATTTTCCCAGTGGCAAGAGCAATGCAATCCATGCGCATGCCAGGTACTGAGCCAGGAACTCAAGGTTCGTCGGTTTTACTCACTGCATTCGACAATGGGTAGACAGCGCCACCATTCCGAATCACCACGCGTTATTCAAATAATACTAAACAAGCTCCCCTTGAAGACGTTATAAGTTTGTATTCTACTTGAGGCGCACCATCTACTGGTCTCTCGCTTTTTGTGTTTTGAAGGTTCTCTTATCGCAACGAACGGGTGCAATTTGGTGTCTCTTTGCCTATTTTCTGCTCATGGTGTTTTTATGTGCCAACTATGGGCACGGCATGGTGTAAATTTATGTAACTCTGAAAGTTAACGTTTTAATCGAATTTGAAGCAGTTTTAAGCAAAATAAAATATAGTGTCACTCTTACTTTGAGTAAATTCTATTATTTTATTAAATTTATCGAAATTCTCGATTCATTTTATCGCTAAAACAAAATAAGAGTACCAAGGAGACTAATCATGGCTATCTTGGCTCACTTCAGTCACATTTTTATAGTGCTTAAGCTCATGATCTTTATTCGTACCTAAAAACGTCGCTACTGTCCTGCCTCGGGCCCCTTAAGGAGATTCCGCCGCGACTGTTGAGTCAAATCAAATATTAAATTCCACATTTTCTATATTTTGTCCAAAAAAATCCTGCTTTCACTGATGAAATGCGTTACCTATAGAAACCCAAAAGTTAGGTACAAAATATGCAGATTATTCCACGAATGTATTTTAAATTAGCACTTTTTTCCAGCCGTAGGAGCCGACTGCAGCGCCATTTCCTACGAATTACCGCATTTTGACTTCAATTACGGCAGTTATTCCCTAATAACTAAAAAATGCGGTAAGATGCCTGTATTTTATTTTTATTCAATTTCTCCGTATTATTTCCTTCATATAAATAGTGTAACGTCGTGCAGCGTCGTGCCTTGTCGGGCTCCATTTTTATTTGTTTTGTTTGACTTTGTGTATTTGGTTTCGTTCGTTGTTTTGTTTTTGATGGTATTGATTTGTATGTTAATGTTTTAAGTTGTTTATTGTTTTGTTTGGAGAGAGGTTGCTATGGATCGTTGATAAAGGGAGATTGTTGGAGAGATTAAAATTAAGGAGAAAGAAAAAGGACGTGGAATAAAGATGGGGCAATGCCCTAATGAGTTTTAAGAACGTTTATATTATTTGAGGGATCCCGACGTCACAGAGGTGAATATTTTGGTGGCAGCGGTGGGATACAAATAAGGTGGAACACGAAATCGTCGGGATCCAGAAACGGTGGGATCGAGAACTCGGCGGATTCCAGGAACGGTGGTATCCAGAAACAGTGGGATCGAGAACTTGTCGGATTCCAGGAACGGTGGTGTCCAGAACGGTTGGATTAAGAAACGGCGGGGTACAGGATTGGTGAGATCCCGAAAATCCAGAGGCTCGACACAGGATTCCGGAGTCATCGCGGCGAGGCGCTTGGACGGGCTCATCCTACGTAGTCTACGGAAGAACGTCATAAGTTGGACGAAATTACGGCCTACGAGATAGGTGAGTACCAGGTATTGCATTGGTAACTTTGGTGGCAAAGAAAATCCGAGAATTTGCTTTGTAAGAAAGGCATTAGAAAATGGCGTTCTTAGGGAAAGCTAAGAAAGAGGAGTTGAGATATGTGGCCGAAGAATTAGGGGTTTTAGTGAGTGCTGCTGATAAGATGGCGCATTTAAAGAAAAAGATTTTAGAGAGTCCCGAGTATGACGAAGTTTTCGTTCAAAATATTTTAGAAACTTTTCGGAAAAAAAAGTGGAAGAAAGTGAGAGAGAGAGTAGAAGAGAGCAAGTAGAACTGGAAGAGAGACGATTGGAAAGTGAGAGAGAGAGTAGAAGAGAGCACGTAGAACTGGAAGAGAGACGATTGCAAGCTGAAGGGAAGAAGTTGCAATTAGAGGTAGAATTGGCAAGATTAAAGAGTGCGGAAGGAGAATCGCCAATTCTCGGCAGGATAAACCCTAAAATCGAGTTGCATAAAGTGATGCCGAAATTTGTGCCACAAGATACGGATGCTCAGTTGTTTTTGAGTTTATTTGAAGGTCAAGCAGGTATAGCGGGAATTGATCCTGAGCAGTGGGTATCTCATTTAATTGGCTTATTGCCCAGAGAAATGGTTGAAGAGCTGGCTCGGGAACCGTGTGAATTTCGGTATGATTATAGTCATGTTAAAAGACTAATATTAGTGAAATATAAGATTGGAACGGAGAAACTAAGACAGCTATTTATGAATAGTCAGAAGCCGGCGAATTTAACATGGAAGGAGTTTGCATACAGAATGAAAACTTATTGTGAGGGTTGGTTAGAAGGACATGAAGTCCGAGAATTTGAAGAATTAAAGGACCTAATCATTTGTGAGCAAATTAAAAGAAGAGTTTCTCACGAAATTAGGGATCATTTTATTGACCGCTGGGCCAAGCTAAAATCCACCGACGAAGTAACTACTTTGGTTGATGAATACCTCACAGTACGTGAAGAGAGAGGAAGCAGGGGCGGGGGAACACGGTATCATTCAGGACCCATTAAGGCGACCACTAATAACCCAAGTCATTACGAACGGGAGAAAACGTATGAACCGTACGGGGCATCAAATGGTAGATCAAGGCCAACTTTTCCCGCTAGGAACACGAACTGTACGCAGGATCAAACTTGGAGGTCAAGCAACGTAAAGGATCCGAATTATCAGGAATATGAGAAGCGAGCGGAGAAGACTTGTTATATCTGCCATTCCCCCTCCCACTTTCAGGCAAATTGTCCGAAAACCAAAGAAAATGGAAGGACCGCTTACATAAATCACGTAGAACAATTCGCTCAAGAAGACCAACGTGAAGAGGATAAGAGGAATGGAAACTATGATTGTGCCGATGTGTGCCGCATCGAAAAACTTGAGAGAGTCAATCAGAAGGATGCTTCTTACGGACTAGCATCGTATATGTCAAAGGGATATGTGAATGGGCACGCTATGAGTATTTTACGTGATACTGGAGCATCCATCGATGTTATTGCGAGTACATATATAAACCCTGAAATGTACACAGGCGAACTTGTTAGAGTGAGAACCCCATTGCAGGAGGAATCTGCATGTTTACCTGTTGCAGAGGTAGAAATTGTGGGAGACTTCGGGCGAGTGTTTTCCAGAGCTGCCGTAGTTCGGAGTTCCTTGGACAGAGGGTACTACATCTTAGGAAATAAAACAGCCGAACTGATTGAGCAAAAGACGACGCAAGATCCTCGGCCAGAATTATTAAATGCTGTTACGACTAGAGCTGAAAAGGCAAGACAAGTGGATGTAGAGGAAGACGACTTTACGAGTGAGGCTGACGAAAGAGAAGAGGAGGAAGGGAAGATCGAAGAACAGGAAGATGAAGAGCCTGAGATTCTAAGATTGATGGGTGTAGAATCAGAAGAATTTCGTGCAGAAATTAGGCGGGATTCGGAAATGCAGCAGTTGAAAGAGAGAGCAAAACAGCAGACTTCGGAAGGAGAGGGGTATGAGGAAAAGAATGGTGTATTGTTGATCAGCAAGTATGATCGGTTGAAGGAGAGAAAAGAATTGATTGTGGTGCCCCGGAAATACAGAAGAGATCTGCTGGCAACTTGCCATGAGGGAACAGTCTCACATTTGGGTGTTTTAAAGACAAAAGAACAATTATTACGGTATTTTTATTGGCCAGGATGTTACAAAGACGTGGAGAACTACGTAAGAAGCTGCGATCCATGTCAAAGAGTTGGGAAAAGTGGAGATGTGAGGAAGAGTCCAATGAGAATAGTACCGGTAATAGAAGAAGTCTTTTCTAAAGTAAATGTTGACATTTGTGGGCCGTGGCCGGAGTCGGAAAACGGAAATAGATACATCCTAACGGCAATCTGCATGGCTAGTCGATACCCAGAAGCCATACCTATAAAAAATATTTCATCAGCAACGATTATTGACACTTTTTTAGATTTATTCAGTCGAATTGGGTTCCCGAAAGAAATCCAATGTGACAACGGTTCGTATTTTGTGAGTGCATTAACAAATGAATTCTTACAGAGACTTGGGATACACACGATACATAGTTCTGTGTACCACCCTCAGTCTAACCCGGTGGAAAGGTTGCATCGCACTATGAAAAAGATAATGAAAATACAGTGTAATACCTGTGTGGAGAAGAAACAATGGGAAAAGGCTATCCCCGCAATGCTCTTCGCCATCCGTACGTCAGTAAACGAGAGTTTAGGATTTTCTCCAGCTGAGATCGTGCATGGAAGGAATTTACGGACGCCTCTGACATTACTATATGAAAGGTGGAAAACGGGAGACACAGAAGAGACTCAAACACCAGTAGTAGAATACGTATTACGAATCATAAATCGTATCCATAAGAGCATGAAGATTGCTGTTGATCAGCAAGAGGTAGTGGGCGAGAAAAGGAAGAGATGGTATGACAAGCGGGCCGTACAGCGAAGTTTCCAACCAGGAGACCAAGTGTTGATACTAACACCGCTCAAGGCTAATAGATTGTCAATGAACTGGAATGGGCCTGGAATAATTGAGAAAAAGCTCTCAGAGACAAATTACATTGTAAAACTCCCCGAAAAGGGAAATCGAAAACAGGTGTTCCATATCAATCTATTGAAAAGGTATTACCAACGAGAGGAAGAGGTTAATTATCTGGACGAGAAATTTCTGGAAGAAGCAGAGGATATTGAAATGGAAATACCCGACATAAGCATAGAAAATGGGAAATCCCTTTGCGAACAGATTCAAATATCGGAACACTTAAGGGAAGAAGAAAGAGGAAAACTTCAGACATTAGTGTTAGAGTTTTCCGAAATATTCTCCGTCAAACCAGGGGTGACTGATGTAGTTCTCCATGACATCGTGTTAGAGGACCATGAGCCAGTGAGACAAAGACCATATCGCACGTCCCCTCGGCAAACCCAGATACTCCAGGAAGAGATTCGGAAAATGCTTGAGCTGGGTATTGTGGAAGAAGGAGAATCCGATTATGCTTCTCCGATGATCTTAGTCGAATCGCCGGGACGAGACCCGCGTCCCTGCGTTGATTATCGACGCCTAAATAAGAAGATTAGAACGGAGTACTATCCACTTCCCAACATCGACCAAAGGATAGAGACGGTAGCTGTAGCGAAGTATATTACGGTGATAGATTTATCCAAGGGATACTGGCAAATTAAGTTGACCAAAAGCGCTCAGAGATATGCTGCTTTTGTAACCACCTTTGGAATCTTTCGTCCTCTAAGGATGCCATTCGGACTGAAGAATGCGCCTTATTGTTTCAGCCTGTTGATGTCGAAGCTCTTGAGAGGGTGTGAGAAGTTCGCGCTACCGTATCTGGACGATGTTGCCATATTCTCGAACAACCTTGAGGATCATTTGCATCACTTACGCTCAATTTTCCTGAAGATTCAAGCCGCAGGATTGACGTTGAAACCAGCCAAGTGTAAATTTGCCCAAGACAAAGTTAAGTACCTAGGGCATGAAATAGGTCGAGGAAAAATAAAACCCTCGGAAGTGAAGATCTTGGCCATAAAGGATTACTCTACTCCAATTACCAAGACAGAAGTCCGAGCATTTATGGGGCTGTGTAATTACTATAGGAAATATATCAGAATGTTCGCAGATTTAGCCGCTCCTATCACAAATCTCACAAAGGGGAGGACACGGAAGGGTAAAATAGAGTGGACTAAAGAAGCAAATACAGCATTTGAAAAACTGAAAGATGCTTTGAGTGCACGACCAGTATTAATGGCCCCTGACTTTGAAAGTGAATTCCTAGTACAGACAGATGCATCCGAGAATGGAATAGGCATTGTTCTCTCTCAGATGGGAACAGATGGAGAGGAGCACCCCGTACTATTTCTTAGCAAAAAGTTCAACGATACTGAGAAGAGATATGGGACCACAGAAAAAGAATGTTTAGCGCTTGTATGGGGAATCAGGAAACTACACTGCTATTTGGACGGCGAGAGGAGGTTTCGCATACAGACGGACCACAATCCTTTAGTGTGGCTACAGAGCGCAACACTGACAAACCCTAGGCTGATGAGGTGGGCCCTAATATTGCAAAATTATAATTTCGAGATTGAGCATCGGAAAGGTCCATTGCATGCTAATGCTGATGCTTTAAGTAGGAGTATAAAATAATTGCCACTGAGGGTCCGATTCCAAACCTGGTGCTCCTTACCAGCTGAGATGCTGACCTGTCGAGTAAGGTCGTGAATATTCACGTCCTGTACTCGTCTAGAGGGAGGGGACAAGTCTGTAACGTCGTGCAGCGTCGTGCCTTGTCGGGCTCCATTTTTATTTGTTTTGTTTGACTTTGTGTATTTGGTTTCGTTCGTTGTTTTGTTTTTGATGGTATTGATTTGTATGTTAATGTTTTAAGTTGTTTATTGTTTTGTTTGGAGAGAGGTTGCTATGGATCGTTGATAAAGGGAGATTGTTGGAGAGATTAAAATTAAGGAGAAAGAAAAAGGACGTGGAATAAAGATGGGGCAATGCCCTAATGAGTTTTAAGAACGTTTATATTATTTGAGGGATCCCGACGTCACAATAGTTTTCCGTGAAAATGGCATTTATATTTTGTGGAAAAATACTATTTTCCTCGTGTTTCTCTCATTCCCCCATTGAACACCATGCAATTTCAAGTTCAGTTATAGAACAAAATAGCGTGGAAAGGTATTATTTTGTTGTTCATATCAGATAGAGGACAAGTTTTTCTACAAGTAGACAGAATATTAATAAAATGACATTTAGGTCATTTTACGGTGGAACCACCTTAATGGCATGCCTTCTCCCTCCTTATACCGAGTCCTTTATCTCCCTTACACCCTTCGTGGCAGAATTTCTCCCTTTCCCAGGAAGCCCTTCCCCCCCCCACTTCCCCTTCCACTGCATGTCGCCCCTTCCCTCTCTCATCCAACAAGGTCCTTTTCCCCCCTCTTTCATTTCCCCCCTCCCCCCCTTCTTCTGTCTGCCAAGCAGACAACGTCATCGTCTTTCTCCTCATTTGCGGCCTCTCTCAAGTTCCGGGAAATCCCGCAGGGCACTTGGGCGATATGGCGCGGACAGGCGAGAAGTGTTTTAAATCTCCATCACTTCCCTCTCTCCAACAAGTAACTGCTCAGCAGCGAGATATGAATCCACGCTCGCTGGGCGTGGGCGGCGATTGCTGAGAACGCGTTTAAAACGCCCTCCCACGGAGCCTCGGGCGGCGACGAATCCCCACTTCTCCATTCGTCCGACAGGCGGTGGCCTGAGCATCTAGGGCTAATAATCTCGCGCAGATTCTCGCATTCCCTCGTGCAATTAGTTCCATTGTGATTGCACCTTTTTCGCCTGTCAGCCGCTCGCCGCCGTTTTTGCCTAGCGACTGCCTTTTTGCATTTTTAAAGTTAGAGATGTAGGGCAGCGAATTTCCATTGGTAGCTCGAGAAAAGCGTACCCTCCTGGCTCTGGGGTGTCTCACGGTGGTCGAGGTGGGAGGTAGCCCTAAGACGCCGCCACCCCCTTATCTACTTCTCAGCACTGGCACACAGTGGGAAATTTCGGGACGTCAGGCGACAAAACCTCGCTCTACAGCTTCTAGGTGGATGAAATGACATGTTTTTTTCTTTAAATACTCATCATTACATGTAGTTTAAGGACCCGCTGCGGAAAATACAGGTTAGTTTTATATGTTTACGTGAGAGTTGATCGACCTAACCCCGAATTTGAAAATATGTTGAAACATCTTTTAATTGGCAGGATACAAAGAGGAAACTGCGGATTTTCCTCCCAAATGCTTGGAAATGAATGGTGTTACTTTATGAAGATTATTTTTTTTAATTTAAAGTTTTAGTTGGGTCAGTCAGCGAATAAGGCTGCAAATCACGCAGTCACGGATTTACATCACAGATCTACTTGGTTCACGTATATGAAAGTAAAAATAAATCTTTTTCTTGGCAGATATTGTGGGTACGAAACATAGCATCCTAACCATTGACTATAACCCCAAACTTTAAATAAAAAAAAATCTTTACAAAGTAACACCATTTATTTCCAAGCATTCGGGAGGAAAATCCGCAGTTTCCCCTTTGTATTGCCAATTCAAAGATGTTTCAACATATTTTCAAATTCGAGGTTAGTTCAATCAACTCTCACGTAAAAATATAAAGCTAACCTTTATTTTCCGCAGCGGGTCCTTAAACTACATGCAATGATGAGTATTTAAAGAAAAAAACATGTCATTTCATCCACCCACAAGCTGTAGAGCGAGGTTTTGTCGCCTGAGGTCCCGAAATTTCCCACTGTGTGGCGGAGAGAACGGCTATCAAACAGTCGAATCCTCACCGGTCGCTGGACTTTCTCCCCACACAATCTTTCGAACGTCTTTTGCCGCTGCACTTTAAAATAATAGACAGTGAAACTAACTATTCCTGGCTCGAATCTTTGGGCTTGGGTAACGACTTTGCGACCACAGCGCTCAGTAAGACTGTAAACGTTTCCGAACGCCTTCAGGAATTATTATTAATAGTTCAGGAAAATTCCATCCCTACAAATAGGTTAATAAGTTTTACTTCCGATGCTGGGGGATTTCCATTCAAGGTGTTGAAGTACTGCGCACATCGGAACACATCATCAGCGCACTCTAGCGGAACACACGAACGACGTTGAATGGAGCGATGTGCGCACTGGCCGTGCGAAACGACTTGTGACCTGCTGGTAGGTGGCATTCTTATAGGTGAACAGCAGTCAAGGCTTAATGTTTAGTTTAAATTTCTCGAATTCGTTAAAAGTAAGTATTTAAAAGCGTTAGTTTTTTGTAAGTGAGTAATTTAAAACCTCGCAATATGCATGTTAGCTGCTTTTACTGAAATCAACAAACTCGACAACAATCACGGATGCCATTGTCGACGTTCTTTTGTTGTTTAGCGCACATAAACTTAGCTCCAGATCTGTATGTAAGTGCGTTACCTAGAGTGCGCAGGGTCGGAATGACGAATATGGAAGGCAAGTGCGCTGTTGTGTTAATCGAAGTGATTAACGCTCTAGAGCGAATGGGAGGCACCCTCTATCTTGTGTTTGTGAAAGGATTATTCTTAACGGGCTCTACTTCTGTACTTCTTTTCTGTCTAAGAAACAACATGGTTTCCTTCCGGGGCGCTCCTACGTGACCAACTCAGTAGTTTTTCAACACCATGCTCTCAATTCCATTGCCAGCAAAGCTCAACTCGATGCCTTCCACCTAGACTTCTCAAAATATTTCGACTCCCTAGACCCCACTCTTCTCCTTCACAAACTCAGCGCTTGTTTATCCTGTACGGCAATTTTCTAAACCTTTCCTTCCTCAGCAATAGAGCACAACGGGTAATATGTACTCTCCATCCCATGGGTCACTTGTAACATCTGGGGTTCCCTAGAGAAGTGTCCTCGGACCATATACTTTTTATCTTTTCGTTGATGATCTAGCCTCCCTTGTTCCTTCCTCACTAGCCCATGCCATTTTTCTATGCAGATTACTGAAAAATCTTTAAACAAATCAACAATGTCACGGACTGTTGTGACCTTCAGGATTTTTGAACAAGATTTCAGAATGGTGGAATGCCTGGAAGCTAAAATTAAAACCAAATAAATGCAATGCAATATCAATTTCCCAAAATATCCCCCAAATTTCAGCTACAGCAAAAATTCCCTGAATCTCAATCTTGCAATTTCTGTGAAAGACCTCGGCGTTTTGATGGATCATAAACTCACTGGCAGTTAAAAATAAATCTATTTCTCTCCTAGGCCTCCCCTACCGCTTCACATAAATTCCAGATCCACTAGTATTACGCTCATATTTTTCAACTGTTGTCCTTCCACTCGTTATGTATTGCTCCCCCACATGGTCCATCTGGGCTCCATCTAATGCTCTGATTCTTAAAGAGTGTTACTTCAAGAGTAGGATAGTTAAGTAAAGAGTCTCTCATTTTCACAATATGCCAGCTGATAGGTACCATTATATCTTCGTTCCCCATTCCTGATCTCCCAAAACAAATGGTATGAAACGGATCTAAAACTCATCTGTAGCATTTTCAACCCTACCACTGACTGTCCTGCACTGATCTCCAGCTTCAGTCATAGAATCCCAAGTAAACCCGCTCGCATTCTCTACTCCACTCATGCTCATTCCCAGACCAAAAGCTCGCTCCTCTTCCGCCTCTCCTCCCTCTTACATTCACTTCCAGACAACATTGATCCGTTTTCGCTTTCTCCATCTACACTACACTCTGACCCGCCGCGCTCTTTCTCAACTCCCTGGAAATATTTAATCGCTCCTTTCGTGAGTCTTTCAAAACTTGTTTTTATATTATTTTTTTCTCTAATTTATGTTTTAATGTATACGTCTATCTTTTCATTTGTTTTATATTTTTTCGCTGTAAATTTCTGTATGCGGAATATTTTCTACATTAATCAATAAATAAAAATCAAAAAGCACCAACACCATCTTAAATTGACTTGTAAAATGATTGGCATTATCAATACCAGATTGGAAGTTGAAATGTTATTCCGTGCTTGATTTTTGTTGGCAAACAGAGATAGAGGCTACCGTCGTTCAGGGGGCACATCAACAAAACGCCTCTCCCTTATTGCTTTGAGTTTTTCTCTTTGATTTGATGGCAATGCCTCACATTCACAGTCATATCGTCTTCAGTGTCCTCTATTATTGGAAGTACGTACTTTGATACAGTCGAGTTTAGCCAAAATAGTAGTGTTTACCAAGTAGTGGCGGAATTGTTTCACACTCTCCGTATGGCTTGATTTAAAGACTAAAGTTGTTCAATAGTGCATGGCTAAGACTTTCGTTTCAACGCTTGTCGTAATTTAACGCTAATGGAGTATCGTAAGTAATGTGATATATTTATTAACACAATACGAATATTACTATCACTGAGTGTCAATGCGCTCAAATTTAATGAAGAATGTGCAAGGAAAGAAACGGCATATAAAATGAGGGAGTGCTGAACCCTATTTCCCTTTGTGGCTTCGCGGGTGGAAAAATCTTTCATAAATTTTCCTCCTTGGTGTCGGAAGTAAATACGAGAGCCTGTATTCCTCTTTGGTAACCTGAGTACTTCCGGACGATGATTCCCTTTCAGCCTCTAGCCATGATGTCGTTTGAAGTTTCCTCCTCGCTGCCCTGTATTCCAATCTTCTCCCAACCCCCTACTACTTTCTCTTTTGGCGACCCTAGAATATCGCATATCCCCTGCCTTCCCCCCCTTACCCCCTTCCCCATTCTCCCATCCATCCATCCATACATGAGCTCTCCCGACGCGCCGTCTTCCGATCTGGACGGAAGATGAAATCCAAAGCGGCTAATCAACCCTCCTCTCATCCACCGCATCCCATATCTCAATTATTATTTCCCCAAACCACGCTGTGATCGATGATTCTCCCTTTTGAATTCCATCCGATACGCACCATGACGTAACAGCATAAAAGAAGAAGCATCAAGCACCAATGCCACGTGACTATTTCTCTCTCTCTCTGGATTCACAGAGGAGTGTGGTTCTTCGCACTGGCACGTACACCATGCCACTTAACTGAGTCCTCATGGCATGGGCGTGCCAGCGATTCGACAGCGGCAATGTCGTGTTCAGCATCCAGAGAGAAATGCCTGGAGAGGTCTTTACGCAGACTACGTCACTTGCTGTCTTGATGCGTGACGTGTTCAAAGCCTGGGTAAAAACATCGTATTTTTGTTTAATCCAAGATTTGCCAAAGTGGTGCTCAGAAGTATCAGTTTACTGAAATTGGCCGGAACTTTAGAGCCTGTATCATATTCCTAAGCTTCCGAAGCTTAATAAACAAGCCTAATTGTCCAAAGCATGAGTAAATACATTCCAAGTTCTTATAAAGAACGTAAAATTCTGTGTAGATTTTAATTGTTCATCATGACATTTAATACGCTGATTCTGGCGATTTCGAGTTTGCAAATTTGCTTTTTTTTTCTCATGAAGTTATCAGTCTGGACGTCCCGTCATGTCTCCTTGTGTTCTGAGTACCCATCTTCTTTGCCATCATGTATTTTTATAAGAACTAATATTTTTTCGATCTTAATGTTTTCGACTGACGCAGAAATTTAAATCATGGTGACACATTTGGACATTAATTATGAAATTGAGATAGGTCATATTATTTCACACGAGTAATGTAAATTTCGGAAACGTCTGTCGTGGTGAACTCACCACTTTCCTCATTACTTCACAGCTACCTGTGCTACTATCTCATACTATATCTCCAGCTTAAATACTATAACTCAGTTTTGCCTCTGTTGCTCCTCAGTTGCGTGGTATCTTCTGTTAAGACCTTTGATAAACAAGACAAAGCATTTCAGAAATGGACCAGTTAGCCTTTCCCAAATTACATTCCTTCAAAAAACGATTTCCAAAGAAATTTTTCAAAATGTGGAAGTTGGCTGATATTATCTGGCTTATTGTTATGCATAACGGAGAATAATATGTCTGATCAGGTGCTTTTGCGTATTTATGCCAGCAACTAGAGCACTTCCTATATAGTGCACGTCCACCGTTTAAGGCGCCAATAGCTTCCATTTGAAACATGCGGGTGCATACGAGAGAACTGTGCATATGACGTGTGGTGTGCACGTAGGAAGACGCACGAGTACTCAATCTGAGCCCCGCTCACCTCCTCCTCTATCCTCCCACCTGCCTCCCACCCTCCCCTACACCCACTCGAACCGTGGCATTCCCGCTTTCATCGGATATGGATTTCAGCGCGAGGAGTCTTTGGCGACGGATTGGTTTTGTGTCCGGCAGAGAGGGGGAGGAAGGGGTGGGAGGGGGGCGCCCTATATGGGGGGGGTTTAGGGGTGGGAGGGGGGCGCCCTATATGGGGGGGGTTTAGGGGTGGAAGAAGGGGGGCGCCCTATAATGGTGGGGGGGGGTTTGGGGGTGGAGGCGGAGAGAGAGGATACGCACGCTTTGAAGGGCGCGTTTTTTGGAATCGAAGGACGTGGCGGTCTGCTCTGTTGAGTGTGTCTGTTTGCGAGGCAGCGAATGAGTGGTTGGGGGAGGGGCGGGGGATGAAATAGAGAGCCGAAAGCGGGTGGGAGGGGGGTTGGAAATGTTGCATGTGTGTAAACCCCCGTTCTGCTTCCGCTCACGTTCCGCAGGGGGTGGGGGAGGCAGGAGGCGTTTGGGGTGGGGAAGGCACCTTCAAAGACGAAGCAATTTAAACGCCCTAATTAGCTTTCGAGAGATTGCTCTGCCCCACGGGAGTACCACAGGATGCTCTCTGGGTCTCTTTCCCCTCTGCCGGCCCTGTCCCCTCACCCTCCATTTTAAAACCTCCCCCTCCCCTTTACCCTCTTCCTCATCCTTAACCAAACCCCATCTCTCTTAACCAAACCCCATTCACTCCCCCCAATCCCTCTTGCCCTTTCTGCCTCCATCTCTCCGCAAAAGGGTATCGTCTTCTATGGCGACCCTAACCGGAGAGTGACTACTCGACCACAAAAGACGTTTCACCCGGAGCGATTTTTTCCTCGACAGCGTGGCGTTGGAACGTGAGTGGTTGCGTAGAAATCGAGATATTTTAGTAACGACGGACGTTGGCAGGGACACAGAATCATTTCAATTTGAGTAACTCTTTCGGCACTGGAGAGATAATCCTTTGATTACATTCACTCCTCGAAGCTACTTCAAGCTGGCTTTGAGTCGGAATCAGTTGCTTATACTTGATAATTTCGCTTTCATTTCTTAGTTAACTTAATTCGCTTCAATAGAAATAGTTTATCCGCGCAAGCAGAGTTACCTCTTTTAGTATTATCTTTTTAGTGGAGAATGAATAGAATCTATATTTATATTTTAACATTTATATTTTATTTACGAGCAAATCTGCATCAGATAACTCACTCAAACAAAATAAATAACACGAAATAACAAATACGTAAAAGTTTGGGATACCACTTTTAATCAACAAAATAAATTCCCACGTCACTTTTTTAAAAAGTAATAATTTTTCCTCTTTTTAGCAATACCACTGTTGAGTTAGACAATGCGATGGAGAAGCCTAAGGCACTCAAATGTAAAAATCAGTTCTTGATAGGATAGTCATGGGCCATTTCGGAACGATTCGTTCCTTTGGAACGAATCCACTGATGGAACGAGAAGGAACGAATCCGGTTGTGGAAATATTCTCGTTCCAAAGGACCAAAAGGAACGAATGGACCGAAAGGATTCGAAAGACCAAAAGGAATCAAATAAAGGAAAGGATTCATAGGAGCGAAGGATCGAAAGGATTCGAAGGACTTCAAGGAATCAAATCAAGGAAAGGATTCATAGGAACGATGGGAATCAATTGAATGAAGGGAATGGAATGGGAACAAAAATATTCAAAGGAAAGAGAGATGTTCGCCGCAGAGATGACAGGTCAGGTACTTTGAAGACGAGGATGCAGTGACGTATGTTAATATGTTATACATCGAACGGCAAAATATTATAAAATAAACGTTGGCTTACAGAATAATTATATCGGAGGTCTTCAAACACAACATTTAGTGAAGAATTTCCATTTTTTGCGGTTTTTTTACTATAGCTCTTAAACTGGGATTCTGATCTGAAAACAATTTTCCCTGAGCATTTAGATCTCATCGTTACCTACAACTTAGTGCTTTTCTTTTATATCTCTTATAGTACTCTGGTAGCTTGGTGCCAAAGTCGAATTTTGGTAAAACTGTCAAATGTTTCCTTCTTTCACGCCTCTACTGGTGGGGATACGACCTTGAAACATGACAGGCGCATGCACCTTGAATTGCTTTTCACCAATAAAAAGTA
Source organism: Pyrrhosoma nymphula (assembly GCA_963573305.1). Lineage (NCBI taxonomy): Eukaryota > Metazoa > Arthropoda > Insecta > Odonata > Coenagrionidae > Pyrrhosoma > Pyrrhosoma nymphula. The sequence goes on along the minus strand of OY754331.1, from coordinate 124,477,736 downwards.
AAAATTAAGATTTATTATCGTTAAACTTACTATAAAATTAAAAATGGCGGATTTTTTGGCATTTATAAAACGAGACTTTCTGTTTTGCTTCATATCTTTTGAACGGTAAGTCGGATCTAGAATCTGACGAAATATTATATTGGAAGTATAAATATTCCACAAGATTTGACCAATCCTGTTATTCTGTGTTGCTTAATTTTCCCACCAGAGGTTCCTCAAACACGAAATTTAGTAAACCATTTCCCAGTTTTCCACTGTACCTTCCAAACTTGAAGTCGGATCTCAAATTTGTTGACGTTTTTTTTAGATGTCATCGAGGTTTACAACTGTATGCCATTAGTTTTTCTTAATCACTAATATTCGGCTGGTAACATGGCGCCAAATTCGGAATTTTTGTGAAACTTGCTGTTTTTCGACTGTAGCTTCTAAACTAGAAGTCGGATCTCGAATCTTTTGGCCGGTTTTTTTAGATCTCAGTCAGGCCTACAACTTTATTCTTTTCGTTTTTTCCATTCCTTTTAGTTCTCTGTTAACATGATATCAAACTCGGATTTTTGTGAAACTCGTTGTTTTTCAACTGTAGCTTTTAAACTAGAAGTCGGATCTCGAATATGTTGAGCGGTTTTATTAGATATCGTGCAGGCCTATAATTATCTGCTATCCGCTTTTTTTCATCCCTCGTAATTCTCTGGAAACATGGTGCCAAAGTGGGCTAATTCATGAAACTCTCTCATGTTTCTTTCCCTGACGCTCTTACCAATGTAGGTACGACCTTGAAATTCGGCAGGGAGATGCGCCTTGACATGATCTTTACGGATACTTAGCAAAAACTTGGATTCTCTTGTCTATGATCTGTGGCAACATGGTGCCAAAGTGATATTTTCGAATGTTTCTTTCCCTCACGTCTCGTAGCTGCTAAACTAAGAGTCTGATATCGAATCTGTGAATGTGCACGAAGGACGACTAATGATTTTCATTTTCTGTTAAGATTTATTATATCCTCACTTCCCAGCCTATTCCTTGAAGGAGGTTACATGGAGGGATTTTGTGTTAAATTAATAATCTACATCTACAAAATACCCTGCAAGCCACCTCAGGGGTGTGTGGCAGGGGGTGAGTATTCACCAACATGCATTACACTTTACCCTAAAGTTAGTGTAACTACGAATAATTATGCATTAGCATAAATCGCTAATGTTTGTCACGAGGCGAAGCCTTACTAGCTTTCACTTCACTACATATATTATCACAATTGAGAGGGACCGTTAATATATATCTATGTATTTTGCAACTACACAAATGGACAGAGACTCAATACTTATGTAGAAAACATGCACGGCGTGCAGCTAGTACTAGGTAACAGATAAGGATTCAAGTATTAGGGAGTGCTACTACTACTAAGAGCTACACTACCTATGGACAAACCTAGATAAAAGTCGCACTGGCCGCAGTTATGGTCCCTTATAGTTCGTGGAAAAAATGAAATTTTAAATCTGAAAGAAGGAATCTGAAAGAATTATGTTTAGGAATTATAATTTATTTCAGTAAATAAAATAATTATAATGCAGATTTAATCCGCGTAATGCTATCATGTAATAGCTTCTTAAAAAGAAAATTTAAGGTAATATTTTATCATTGTAAAAATTGAAATCAATGTTTTCCTGTAAAAAAGAAGTTATTGTTTATTTCCTATGAAGAACATTCCAGACTCGCAAGAAGACGTCTAACGCCCTTAAGACAGTGCTGTAAAAACAATATCTGCTATTTTTAACTTGTCATCATTGGAACTCCTTACAATCTAATCTTTGCATGAAATAAATTTATAAATATCCAAATTTAATATCAGTTTCAGAATAATTTTTTGTGAATATCCAAACCTCAGTAAGATTAATTGATAAACATTCCATCATGTACTTTGTGCACGGGAAAACAATTTGAATGTATGAAAACAATGTTCATTCTGTAAAACTAAGAGTAGGTGAAACAAATGTCATGCTCTGGCTTTTATGGAAGGTTATCAGTGACAAAGTAATTGGGTCGTGGTGATCCATGGTGGTCAAGGGTAGTTAATTGCGTCAGGGTGGTGAGGAGATGAACCTGAGTGTAGTCAAAGGGATATCTAATTAGCATCTGAGAGTTTTGCTCATGCACTCACTGATGAATATCAACGAATATACATAACAAAATCCGCTTTAACGCCGGAAAGACCGCCCAACTCACCACCCACGTTGAATTACTAACCTTGCGTTGGGAGTCTTGCCCAATGTCATTAATCTTCCCTTGTTTTCCATTCCTCCCTCACTTTATCAGCCCTTCCACAACCTTCGTCAAAATGTTTCTATTGAATTCACCCACCTAGTACTGTGTCATTAGGCCAGCATACTCAACTCCCGCCAGCAGAACCTCGCATTCAAATGATCATTTTGTACTCCCCCAAAAAGTTTCCTATCTTCAACGACATACTTTCTGATTCCTACAAAAACTGTGCTCGTCGCCTACAACCCCTGAGAAAACCGTCAAACTTATATCTGAGCCACCTCTCGTCCGGCCTTAGCTTGCCCGTAAACATCTCACCTCCTCCCCCCAAAACTCTCTTATCCCTGATAAATCCGATCTCGCCAGCCTTTTCAACATCCCGACGCCCTTGAAGACCATAACCACTCTTCCTAAGCGCCAGCCTCGACCTAACCCTTCCCAAACCCCCCCCCCCATTATGTAATCAAAATTTCTTCCTCCGTCCTAAACAGAAACCAAATATCTTTGCTGTGCGAAGGTCTTTCCTTTTTACCCTCCCATGATTCAATCCTGTGTCCTTCCTGGCCGATTCCCTCAATTTTTACAGGAACTTAAGATTTCTGGAAAACCCACGGCATTTCACAATCCTCCATTCATCTTGCCCTTCTTAAATTCCGTCCACCTTCTTTTTACGAACCCAAAGCCCTCCACAAAACAAACCCCGTTGAAATATTTATGAAATGATTCTTGAACCATATTACCGACAACCATTTCCTCAACTCCATAAAACCCTAAATTAATCTGTCCCACTCTGAACTCGCCCCCCTCCGCAAACTTTGGACAGATCCCAGCTTTATAATTAAATTCCAATCCAGGAGCTGATGCAGACTCATATAAAAATTTATTAGTCATTAATTGCGTCGTAAAACTCAACAAGATAAGAAGGAGAAAGAGGGTACGAAAGTGGAATATGGAGGCATTAACTGGAGCAATGAAGAATTAGTATCGAGAGCATGTTGATAAAATCATGGGTGCGCATCATTGAGTGAGATCAGTGGAAGATGAAAAGGAAGGCTTGAATAAAGGAAATGTAGAAGCGGTGAAAGCAACGGTAGGCGTAGTCAGTGCAATTAAAATAAGAAAACTGCGGATAGCGAAGGAGATGGTAATGGAGATGATGGAGAAAAGAAAATGGAAGAGCGTAAACTCAGAGCTAGGCAAGAGAAAATACAGGGAATTAAAATACAGGCTTAGAAGAGAAACAAAAAAAAAGAAAGAGAGGCGTGGTGGAGAGCACAGATCGGCTCGTTGAAGAAATGCCAAAAAGAGAGAAGAACAGATGCATTATGTGGGAAAGTATATGAACTTACGGGCGGTAGTAAGGGAAGGGGAGTTGCATAAATAACAGAAAAGACTGGAAAGTCGGTCGGAGAAGGAATATGTTGAAGAGCTTTATGGTAATGAAGTTAGGCTCTGAATGTTATATATAGAAATGGAAGACGACATTGACAAAGATGACATCGGACCAGGCATCCTAGATAGCGAAATCGAAAGAGATCTACGAGCATTGAAAATAAATAAGGCGGTGGGAATAGATAACACGCCAGCAGAGTATGGGGAAGAGCGGAAGAGGAAAACTTTTTGCGCTTACTCATAGGATTTATTAGTGTGCCCTGAAGACTTCGCGAAGACAGTACTAATTCTGATACCAAAGAAGGGCATGGAAAAACATGCGAAACGGAAGACAATAAGCTTAATATCCCATGCGGCCAAAGTAGTTCAAAGTAGAGTGTGGCAGGGGTGCCCACTTTTGCCGTTGCTTTTTAACGTGTATTCAGAAGAAATGGTATGGGAGGCATGGGAGGATAAGGAGGTAGGAATATAGGAAGAGGGGAGCTGATAAAATCAGTGAGATTTGCAGGTGATCAAGCATTGGTTTGTCAGTCTGTCAAGGGGTTACTCTCAATGATGAATGCGTTAGATGTGCAGTGTGAAAGGTACAGTATGGTGATGAAGATAAGCCACAAGAAAACGAAAGTGATGGGATATTCTAGAAGAAAGAAGGTGGATCTGAATATAATGGTGGGAGGGCACAAGATAGAGCAGGTCAAGCATTTTATATATCTGAGTAGTATTTTGCAGGTAATGGATTTAGTAGTAGAAACGTCAGATGCGGAATAGCCTTGGCTAAAGAAGCATTTTCGAAGAGATGGGAATTGATGAGGCGGGGTCTGAGAAGAGGCGAAAAGAAAAGGCTGTTGAAAACTGTAACATGGAGTGTGGCGCTTAATGGGTCGGAAACTAGGTTATTGCGTAAGGAATATGTACATACGTAGACTTGAGGCCTGAGTACCTACGTAGACTTGAGATGTGGGTTTGCAGAAGGGTGGAGAGGGTGAGCTGGGAGCGAGGAAGACGAACGAGGAGGTATTGTTGAAGGTTGTCCGGGCTTCCCACCGGGTTAATAATAGGTTTTGTATATGGTTCGAGGGGAGAGGAAGCTGGTGGCGGAGGTTCGGAGAAGGCAGAAGAGATAGATGGAGGAGGTTTTGAGAGGAGAGGGCATGTTGAAGAGGGTATTAGAGGGGAGAAAACTGGAGAAGCGTGTAAGAGGATAGGAATTCTGTACGAATTAAGTAGACGTAGAAGATATGAGGAAATCAGAGGGATCTAGCTGGTAGAATAATAGAATACTCAAATGAATTAAATGAATGCATGCAAATTTTTCTCGTTCTTTGGCTTGAGAAGGCTTACACGCCTCTTCTATACGGTAAATTGCCTCTTAAATATTAAATTGCGCCCAGGGGCTGAATAAACTTTTACTGTCTTCCAGATTTCTAATTCAAATGCTCAATAAGTGCTTTAAATGCTTTAGTTATCTTCTCTGTTCTGAGATTTAAAGTTTTTTTTTCAAATAAACCTTTTGTTTTCTGTCTTCATCCTCATTTAAAATCATCGCTTGTAACGCGGGTGCAACCATGTGGCGTTTTGATCAAATTGTGTCCATGAGGAATGGTCTCTATCGATTGCTACTCTATAATTTAGTTTTTGCTCGCAGATAAATTTAATCATCCTCTGTTGCATATAACAAAGCGTCTTATTATACCTACGGTTTTTGACTAAGTTTTTACATCATCAATGTTTTTGAATTGTTTCAGGCTTCACTTCGTGGAAGTGATAGATATCCATTTTTAATAAAAAACTTTGTACTTTTCCACACTTAGTTTAAAAACTGCGACCGTTTTCACCATAATATGGCATCTTCTGGCACATTCTGAAGCTTAGGTCATACAATATATACCCAGAGAAAGTTAAAAAATTGTGGGGGGTGTTGGTTTGAAATGGGGGAGAGAAGATAAATGCCCCAACCGCCCTGCTCCTCTCTCTCCCATTTCAAACCAACCCCCACCATTTTTTAACTTTCTCTGGGTATATATTGTATGACCTAAGCTTCAAAATGTGCCAGAAGATGCCATATTATGGTGAAAACGGTCGCAGTTTTTAAACTAAGTGTGGAAAAGTACAAAGTTTTTTTATTAAAAATGAATTTTTACATGATGTTGGTCAACCTAGACGTTTCATATGAGATAGGAGAACGATCCTTCAGTAGCAGATGAATTCTCTAATAGAGGCTCTCCTCATAGGTGCTAGAATGCCAAAAACCGTAGCCACAGATGCAAAAATTAAAATCGAGGGATTAAAATCATATTTGCTTAGAAAATGAACTCAATTAAATAATTAGACCATGTCAGACAGCACCCGTTGGTTCATAATACACTTATTAGTATTTTATGTCGATCTAATACATTTCCACTATATTGGGGGTTCATCGTCCGTAAGAAATCTGGCTAGCCAAGTGACAAGCTTATAAAAATATTTTTCGCTGATGTTTCTGCATGCTGCTTAACCCTAATATCCTATTCCCTTTCGAGAGGAAAAGTCTTTCAGTTGATAGTGGGTGACTCTGGGAAGCAATGAAAAATACTCTGCGTTATGAGTAAAAAGGTGATCAATTTTCTACTCAACTTTTCCAAGAATAATCGCTACTTTTAAGTCTCAGTGGTTACACCATTACATTCTAGTCCAGTTGTCTACTCCAGTGATGAGAGATGCCCGCACTCATTTCATTTATCTCGAATGGATCAATATATTTGATTCACTGGCAGAAATATATCACAGTGTTTGTAATTTGTGAAGTAGTATTTCTTGTAAATATTGTGCATGGGCATCGCTTCTTATGTCGAGGAATTATTTTTATGCTCTTAGTAAAAGATATCAATGCTACTTTAACTTATGCAAAAAATATGTTGTTTTGTAAAGGGAGTAGTTGGTCTTATATATTTATCTACTTCGTACCTTCATAATTACACCTGATTTTGATTTTCTACGCCCACAATTATCTTGCAGCCATTTGGCTCACAAATTTAGCAATTTTTCGCATTAAATTCTTCGGGCACTTTTCATGGTTCAGACCTGAGATTCTTATCTAGAGTGAAAGGGTTCCACGTGGTCTGCAGCGGGATAAGGCAACCTAAAGCTCAACTTAGAGCAGCGTTCATCTAAGGAAAACCTTCGCCACCATTTTTCCTCGAGCGCCTCTTGCATTGAGAGATCGTGCTGAATTCCAACTGCCCTGAGAAATGCGAATTCCATGGCTTTAAACACCGGCGACCGTCTTGAGACGATTTCGGGCGACACGTCCGTGTCCACTCGCTTTCTTTCCTTCCCTGCGGTCTCGCGAGTGAAGGGGGCGTGGACGCAGTGGGAAGGGAGGGCTCGGTTTGAGGTTGAAGGTTAATCTCCGTGCGTGGGAGGGTGAGCGGGGAGAGAGCACTTTCGGTCCAGCCGTGGGAAGAAATCAAAAGACGGCCGGGAGAGATTCTGTCGTGAAGTGGATGCGGACTGCTCCTGGCGACCCATTTCTTCATCTCTCGCCGAAAGCAAAAGAGGCAGGAGAAGGACGTCTGAAAGGAGGAGGAATGTGGGAGGGATGTGGTGGAAGAAAGGAGAGAATGCAAAGACGCCGGAGCAAAGCGGAGGGGGGGGTTGGCCTCCTTTGGCTCTTAAGAGGGAGGCTTTTTGAGCGCTGCCGTGCGCCGAGCGCTAGCTATCATGGAGAGCATATTCTCGGGAGGAAAGAGAGACGCTCATATAAGCGAATGGTCGCCCCCTTCCCCGTGGGGCAAATTCCGAGGGGGGTTGGGACCGTGGACGTCTTGCCCCCGTCGTTCGGAAGTCGCTTTGGTGGCCGCTAAACGCTCGCTCGGTCAGATAGACGTGGCCATGTAGTATAGAAAATATGGATATTCAACTGCTGCCCGATAGGTGAAGCGTAAAGCTTCCGCGGAAGGGAATAGCTGGAAGGTGGTGCTGATTACCGACTATCTCGCTCTTACTACGAAATTTAAATGACTTAATTACAACTTCTCCGTCAGAAATGTATTGTTGAGCATCGGAAGGAAGAAATATCTCGGGAAAAATTCTTTCATAAAAAATACATGCAAAGCATATTATAACGTTTTGTAGTGCCATCCACATGGGTTAATATTAAATTGCTATTATTACTCAATTGCTATCGCGTCAGAGATATTATTAAAAATTCTAATATTCTAATGCACAAATATCACGTGAGGAAATTTTCCGGGAAAAGTACGTTCCTGACTTAGACGGGCGGGGCATGTCATAGTTCCCAATGTCGTCTGCTTGAAAATCTATTCTTTCCTATAAGGAAACACTTTTTGTCATCGGGTGATATAGGGTGTATCCGCCAACTACTAGAAAAGGCAATTAGAATTACTGCCGCTTAACAAAATGAAATGAGCCTAAAGGTAATTTGCTCGCATTTATGGCGTGTAATCGGACAAACATGTATATGCATGGGCAAAAATGCTAGACTTAAATACAAATATGGTGAACGCGACGGATATACGCTTACATACAATCCGGCTGCATTCACTTACTTTGCCAAATTACACTTCTACATTAAGGGCAGATTTTGAGCTGTAACTAATTGGGTAATGCATACAAAGGAGAAGAGAAATGGCTGATGAAAATAAATGCCAGTATATTTGAACTATATTTATTTTTTTAAAACGCCGATCCAGTGGGATGAATATTACAGGAGTATATTATATATTTCGTCAGGGCAATGCCACGTACAAAAGTAGTGCTATCACCGGAGGGTCACTAGCGACATGTGAAGAAATCCATATTCTATTTTCTAAATTAATTGGCTTAATTCCAGTGATTACATTTAATGCTTCGTTGCTCACTGTACGGTAACCTCTCGCGATATGTAGAAGGCAGCTCCTTTGTGCTTCGTATAACTTTCGTTTAACTCTGCTATGATTGATTCTATGTCCCCACACCTCTATACAATAGGAAGCAATGGGTATTATTACTGCTTGATAAATGATTCGAAGATTATCCGTATTTATGCTAAATTTTTGTTTACAGTATTTTTTTATGATATTAAATACCGTTTTTATTATTATTGATGTTTGGTTGACGTGGGGGGTAAATTGTAGCTTCTCGTCAAATTTGATTCCCAGATATTTAAATTCAGAGACCCTTTTAATGTTTTTCCCATAGATCTTTACCGTAGGATCTCGTTGCAGCTTTCCGCCAAAGACCATGTACACTGTCTTTTTAATTGAGACTTTTAATTTTGTATTTTTGGTCCATTTTTCTAGCACTTTGCTGCATTCACCGGCCTTAATTTCTATCTCTCTTCTTGAGTCTCCTGGAATGGTGATCGCGATGTCGTCCGCGTAGGCCGTCCATTTACATTCCTCTGGTAGGTCTTGTTGTAGTAGCTCGTTCATGCTTATATTCCATAGTAGAGGTCCCAGGATTGACCCCTGTCGTGCTCCTTTAGTTATTTTCTTCGTTGTGGCCAGGTTTTTCAGTTGAATAGTGGTGGTTCTTCCGGTAAAGTAACCCCGAATTACTACCATTAGGTTTCCTAGGATGGTGCATTTTTTTAGTTCCTTGAGACACTGAGGCCACCAGAGGGAATCAAATGCAGCCTCAAAGTCAATAAACATTGCTAAGGTGTATTTGCAATTACTAGTCTGGATCTCGCTGATGAGTTTGGAAGCAGCGTCAATCGTCGAACCTCCCTTTTTGAACCCATATTGGGATGGATTAATTAGTTCATTTTCGTTAGCATTTTCCTCTACGTTTTCTTTAAGAATTCTTTTATAGACTTTTCCCGATTCTGAAAGAAGAGTTATTGGCCTGTACGACTTAGGGTCTCCGGGATCCTTTCCCTTGTCCTTCAGAATTTTACAGAGTAGTCCCTTTTTCCAGGTATTCGGGAAATATTTTAGCTTGATGGTGTCTTGTAGAATTCTGGTAAGATAATCAGCAATTATAGGTTTGTGTTTGAACAAAACAATATAGTTTGTTTTTTTTTTTCAATTTATATTATTCTTACTAACTTGTTAGATGAGGCCGATAGTTTGTTGAAGTCCATCTGGAGAAGAAGATAAAAGACTTAAGCTTTCCGCTCTTATAAAACTTATAATAGAAGTACAATTTATTTAATTTTTTTAATAGTTAAAAAAATCTGTTTCTGTTTTCTAAATAGTGGGAAGCTAAATCGTGTAAATATTTTAAATTTATTTCCATGCTGTAACGTGTATAACATTTTAATGATAAGCAAAATCATGATATTGCCTTAAGAACTGAATTTTAGCCGTGATTAACAAGGCGATATCTCAATTTGAAAAATTGTTCAGACCGTAATGTCCAATATGTGTTTGCTATTTCCATTTCTCATTTTCCTGTTGCATGTTTTCATGAATTTATTTCAGTTATCAACATTAAGCTATTGTCATATAATTAAACACATTTTCCCTCATATAATCTTAGCATGGTCACTTACATATGAAGGGGGGTGGACTTTCCCTAATGCGATATTTATGTGATTTTACTAAACTCACTAATTTTTAAAATAGTTTTGGTACAACCGAGAAAATATCTAGTATTAGGTATTTTATGGCATGAGAATCAATATACGAACATTTTTTAGTCTTACTGGCTGTAAGCCTAAATAATCTTGAATCCAAACGAAATATTACATCAATGTTAGCAGTTGAAAAGAAAAATGGCACGTAAAGAGCATTAATTTAATGTGCATGAGACATTTCATTAGTTTCTGCCTTGCAATTCCGATTATTTTGCATTCCTTGGAACATACGGAGAAACAGATCGAATCCTTGTGCATTTTGGCGTGGCGCGCGTGGAGTGTGATTTCTCTCCGACCAGAGGCCACCGAGCCGTGGTTGGAGTGACGGAGTGGATTCTGGGCGAGGACGGGATGCAACGTCTCCATTTGGATGCTGTTCCATTTCCATGGAGCGTGGAGGGAGGGCGTCGTCCTTGTGAGCAGAGAACTCAGGCGCTAATATTGCCGCGAAGGATTTCATTTCTGGGAACCACTCCGTCAGAGATTAAATCAGGCACTCCTCCTTGTCACCGTCTTAATTTCAGACGTTAGGTAAATATGCGCTCCATGAAAAGTAATTGCAATAAAATGAATCGTTTGAAAAGACCATTGTGGTAGCATAGGTATCGTATCATGGAACCCTTTCGCCCTGAGAAATGTAATGATCAGAATATGAAACTAATGTGCCTGCAACTGAACGTCAACTATTAGTTTCTTATGCGTCATATTGATGATGAATGCATGATATTTCTCCGGTATGAAACAAAGGCATTTTTGGAAATCTCTTCTAGATGACCAAAGGTCTGTCTACGGTGTCTGTTTGAGAATGCAAGAAAAATTGATAATGGCAACGTGTTATTTCAATAGTATGTAGGACGATATCGAAAATTCATAAATAAGGAACTCATCCTGCATAAATGATAATTGAAAGCATAATTGTATATTCCGAAGAGCTACTCTCACAAGTTTTTGCCAAGTACATTTTATCATACCTTCCGCGTTTCAATAAATACTTGTTGCCCGACGCACCTAACTCTGTCGTCTTTTAAAGTGACTTAACGCTGTGCTCCTTTTTGGCCAAGCTAAACTTCCTTCAGTACAAGATTGAGGTTTAAATTACTCCATTCATATACCGCTGTCATTTGAATCATCATGCCTTCATCTTGCCTCTGGCATCTTATTCGTAAATTATATCACCATCGTTATCTCTCGCATCCACACCAACTGCTGCCCAAACAAAGGGCATACCGTATGTAAAACACATTTACACATTTGCCCTATATCCTTCTCCAAGACCGTTTGATAACTTTTTTTAGAAAGGAGTGGATAAAAACTGGGACATTCGTCCAGAGTCGCAAGAGAGAGGGAGAAAACTCCCATTTTGACTTGGAGCGCTTTGATCCACGGCCTTGGATCCGGAACCTTTCAATCGTTGGGCACGGAACACAAGTGGCATCCCTCGCTGACATGTCCGGCCCTAGCATTGCTTTTCTCCCCGGGCTTTCAGCCGTGGACTTTTTATCCAGAGCAGCCTATCCTTTCATTCGATAGGAAAAGATTGCTAAGTTAACGGAATTCAGAAACGACGTTGAAAGATAAAAAAAATGGGAAGGGACTGAATGTGACGGGCGTCCGTGTCCTCTCTCTCGCAATTTAAAAGGCTTCCCGGTGGTCTGGTATTTCTCCACCTCAAGATCGGAATTCATCTTTTCAAGTGGCGATGCGTCGAGGGAGGAGTGCTCGACTGTGAAGGGAGGAAGGGACGGACGGGGGAACGCAGGACGGGTGATGTCGCCTCCGGATCCGAACTCACCTTGTCGCAGACGACCCGCAACATGTATTATACAAATAAAATCGGGACGCGCGGTTCAGTGTGGAGGAGAGGGCTGTCAGTAATTGTAAGAGGGTCTACGGAGGAGGCTAAACTAAACATTGTCAGGGCACCACCCCTTTTCCACCCATTCCCCCTTTCGAGGGTAGGAAGGGACGATCCCCTGAAACGACAGAGTGGGACACGGGGGGCGATGCCATTCACGAAAGGGGATGCTGTGGGGAGAAAAGGGGCAAACGACTCTCCTCTCTCTCACTGCCGTCTCTCCGCCCCTCTCGCCCTGCCCTCCACCCCCTCAACTCCACCCCCTCAACTCCGCCCCTTCAACTCCACCCCTTCAACTCCACCCCCTCAACTCAACCCCTCGCGCTCAGTTCGCAGCGATATTTTCCATCGGTGGCCTTAAACGATTCACAGCTGGCGGGGTTCACACGATTCGATTTGGGTGTGAGAGAGGGTAGTAGGGCGTCTTCTCTCCCCGTTCACTGTGTTAACAGGTCCGTAAATTGTATAGCTATTGCAATACTTGACGGCACCTGTCTGTGCAGTACGCGACGTAGAGGAGGGGAAAGCATTCGACCGAGGCTCCTTTCCAAAGTTCTCCCCGGAGACTTGCGATTCCTCTGTTTGCTCACCCACGCTCGCTTTAACTTCCCTGACCTCGTACCCTTCGCTGACGAGAGCCGCCAAGTTTTACAAAACACATGCGATGACGATCGCCAGCAGCAGCCAAAAATCATCGTGGAGGGTATTCTATCGCCCGTGATGCGTTGCGGAGTAGCTGCAGTTATTATCGCCTCTTCAAAATTCAATGCTTCCCCCCATTGAATGTTATATGCACTGAATATCAATTATATAGTAGTATATGTAGTTATATGCAGGTGTTGAATATCAATTACTATGCACCTCTCTCGTAACGCGTCTCCTTGTTGAGTTAGCGGCGCACTGAGCAAGGGCGGAGTCCAACCAACTCGCTCGACCCACCCCTCGCTCCGAAACGCCCACCAAAACATCCTCGCCCTCGACTGACTCTTATCTCCCATCCTCATTCATTTGGGATCACGTGGTCCTCACTCTCCATTTATTTGACGGTCACTTGGCTAGCGGAAGAGGTGAGCGACGCTTGGACGGTTGCCTCCGACATGCGTACCGATACACATCGGTGGCATATTCCCAGTTGAAGAGCTTATGCTAGTGGCCGGAAGGGGTGGATTTCTCTTCCGTTGATGGCTTCCGCAGTGATTCGAAAATCTCTGTAATAAGTTGGGGATGTGTTCATCTATTGGCGACCTTCATTAACATTTGGCATTAGTACTAACACTACATTATGATGAATTTTCCGTGAGTGAGGATTGAGGGGTCAAAGCTTTTGGCCGAGAGGTGAAACAATTTATTGGTATTAAAAAATACAATGCCAGAAACAAGAACAAGCTTCTGATGGTGGTGGTCATTAGAACCAAGAATGATTTAGGAGCGCAGCTTCACTTCTCTCGTGGTCGTCATTAAAATAGACTAAGTGTTGCGTGTTCAGCTCATATTATATGGCTAACATTTCTAATTATATCATATCAGTTGAAAGAAAATATGAGTGTATGTTAAATACTTCTCGTACGTAACTACTATATATTTGCCATTCATCGTAAGCATGGATCTATTCATATTTTAACTTTAACCCCAACCTTGGCCTTTTCTCTTCACGCAAAATATTTACCTCCCAACTGAAACGCAGGTGCTCAATTGAATACTGTTCATTTTGTTTTTTCTGTTATTTTTTACATTTAATTTATTGTTTATTGAACCCAATATACAGTCTTTGTTTTCTGTTTTAATGAATAAAAAAAATTTAAAAAATCCATGTTTGCGATGAAAACACTTAACTGCGCTGCTACTTACATTCCTTATAGCTTCAGCGTTACATTTGTGTTTTGTTTTCATTTTCCTGTCTGTTTGATTTGAATTTCTTTCACGATCAAAAATTAGGTACTGCAATGAAATACCTATTCTTAAATTTCCGTCATTATTTCGTATGTAGTGATTTGTGCTTAATATTTCTTGCAGTTGTTTATTAAGATGGAAGTACTAACAGGTCAAGTGATATTGAAACGAAGATTTTTGGATGGAGGTATAGCTAAGGTTCTAGATAGCTGATAGTGGTTTCATACCGGTTTGGCTCCGGCACATCGAGTGTCGGTGATATATCGGGAGATACATTCCCACGTATGGCAACCGGTGCGGAGAAGTAGATAAGGCTATAGCGGCGTGACGACTGATGAGAAGCAGGAAGGAATACGCTCTTATTGTTTCATTCAGAGGGCCTTCTTGGTATTGCGCTCAATGTCCAATTCAGTTACAAGAAATCAAGTAAAAACCTTCCCAGATTGACTCGAGCTTATCCGACCGATACGAGACGGCCCAACTACTCGGTCTGAAACCTGATACTCGTATTTTGGTTTATACGCTCCGAAGCGATAAATGAAACCATAAGATATATTCTGTTGCGGTTTTCAAGCGGTACCGACATATCGGCTGGTACATTGGCCGCGACAACCAATATTTAGAAGCTAATCAATCTGAGTGCCCATCCATTATCGTAACTCGGGACAATGTTTTGTGAAATTAACAAATTGTCAAAGGGCAGCATCAAACATTTAGTAAATTAATGATCTGTTTCAGAAATTTCATTAACCCGCCATTGGTCGCGCAATCAGATTTTCTCTCGCACCAAATTTAAACTTGTGCTCACTTTGTAATCATGAGTTAGAATAAGTTTCCTTTCCTTCTAGCTGACTTTTTATCTCTTCCTATTGACCGACCGTCTCAAAAAGTATAAATGAAGCGTCCGCAGCTGTGTAATGATATGTCTGATACCGTCGGCTACAAAGTGTGAGACTTTTTCTCATCGCGCGACCACTGGCGTTAATATTTTAGTATCACTCAGTTGCGTTACACTCTCGCAGTATGCGGGCAAAGTTGATTCATTTCGTGGAGAGCAGATATTTTAAAGTACATTTATGAGTAATAACAATGCATGTCCTCATAAATAAATATTTCTTCAAGAGAATGGTAATTTTCTTTATTTATACCCAATGATTACATCGCCAGTAAAATTAGCAATGATTACGTAATTGAATCAGTAATTGTGTATCTGTGGAAATCATTGTATCAAATGAACATTTAGAGAAATAAATTAAATCTAAATATAGTGTAATATATTGCCAATAAACGCTCTATGATAGATAATCAATGATACGTCTGAGTGTGAGAAAAAGTCTCACACGCGACCGCTCGCGTGATAGATAGCTTAGCGACCACTCCCGGGTTAAGGCTAGAAATATCTATGTTTCAACGCACGTAGCTGAGATACTCCGTTATAAGTGCGTTTGAATTATCGAGTATTGTTATTTTATATTTAGAGAAATTTTAGTAATTATCGCTATCTAAATTCTTGATGGTCACATTTCATGTATGCGTGCTTTCATCATTTGGCGTTTCCAAGATTTCACGCGGATGCCTGGCCATTGCTTCGTTCACGGATTTGTTGCAAGTGGTTGTTTGGCGAAGCGGCAAAAGATAGGCGAGTAAAGGAGTCATTCGTCTCCGGGGAGACAGACTGTAAGATCGCTCGGGGAGATCCGGGCTTCCTCAGCCGGAGGGGGGGGGGGGAGGAGGGGCGCCTCCCGGAAGGGGAGCAAAGGGGAAACGAACGAAACCACCTGATCGCCAGGGTTCTAAGCGACCCACTGTGGGATGGAGGGAGGACTCCCTGTGGGCCAACTTGTCCGCAAACTTACGGCAGAGCCGCGCTTTGCGGGCGATAGCGTGCCGAGAGTCTGATTCTTACTACTGAACCCCCCCGGGAGTTGGGTGGAGGCATGGAGTGGGCATTCATCAATCAAGAAGCAGGGCCCGGGATTCCAAACGGAAGGACCCAAACTCAGTGCTGGAAGGGCTCGTTTTAATTCCAGATTTTTACCTTAGAAGTGGGAAATACCAGGAGAGGTAACTGAAGTTGAAAGTTTTGTTGCATAATGAGACTTATTTTGTGCCCTTTCTTTTTCTTAGTCACTGACGTTGTACTTTGATTAAGTTGAAGGCTATTGGAAAGATCGTGCGATATAATCGTAGTAGTGGCTTTGGTATCTAAACCCCATCAACCCAATTTAACGTGGCATTTCTTTTCGCTTTTATTTAACTCGGGGAACGGAGAATGGCTTAGGCTCTGCCATCAGCAATGCCGACATCTAAATATCCTTAAACTTTAAGAGATCGGCACCCAGTGCTGTGGGTGCTGCGATATGATTGGCCGGTTCTGCGCCCAATCTTAGTACTTAGCTTAGCTAAGTTTTTAGTACCTAGATTTGGCGCAGAATCGGCCAATCATAGCGAAGCATCCGCGCAATCCGGGCCTATATAAAGGTGGCAAAAAATCTATGGACCTATGACTGTGGCGCAGATCTAATCCACCCTAAACTCAAATATGCATTAGTTTAGCACGACTCTCCACTCCTCAAACCTGAAAACCAAGATCCATTCCTCCACCAGTAACCACTCTCACCATTAAACACTCCGCAGACGGCGTTGACTTACTTGCCGAGAACGGGCCACCAGCGCGGAAAACCAGTTGCGAAAACTGGATGGGATCTCGATAGCCTTGCACAGAGGACGCCAGCAGGATGGCTGACGAACCGCTTGTCTTTTTAAACAACTAACCCGGACGAAAATCTGGAAATGATGAAGTCAGCTAAAGAAAGTTTAATTTAAATATTCATTTTCTAATTTTGTTCTGACCTTCATGGACGTGCTCAAGGTACAATTGAAAGCTTTCTCCTCTTATCTTTTGTTGATTTGAAGAGAAAAATAGGGTTCTATTCTCTTCTCCGGTCCATTTTCCCCATCAATTCAATTCTTTCTTAAAGTTATCGCTTTTGATCGCCAACTTTTTTTTGGACCACTCAAACGTTTTATCCTGCAGTTTTCTTTGAAGACCTTCAGTCAGTCACTGTGAGTTATGCTTCTCAAGTTTTTCCCAGCTACCTAATCCTTGTCATTATTTCAAGTTTTGTCTCCAGCTTTGTGGGAATGTCAAAGTGAATAGTTACATTTGTCAATACCCTCCAACATTAATTTATTCACCTTCTTCATTGCCATGATTATTATGCATTTTCCTTTGGATGTATTGTCCATTTCTACCAACAACTGAAAATTATCGCTCCGGGTAAGTTTTTATGGAATAGGTGGAAGGAAAAGGCTCACTTTGTCTTAATATATTGGTACATTTTTGACCTCGTAAATCATTATATTCCTTTGCTCTTTGTCCGCCCCTCACATAAGCGGGGGTTCATTTATCACATGTCTCGGTAGTTCGTTTCATAGCCCAAAATCACCGTAAGCAATCACCGGCCTGCTGGAAGCTTGGAATTATAGGGTTTGTCATTGGATTTGAGATGATACGTCGACTGCGGCCGTAGTGTAAACAAAGATCAATCAAGACCTTAGAGCAACAGCGTAACTACAGCATCATACGCATAGGAGAGAGGTTGGTTGTGTTGACTGGTGCTCATTTATCAAGTGTCTCTGGCGTGCAGTGTAATCTTCATTTTTATTGAGTCATTATTAGCTTTTACGAAATTTAGTTTCGAAGATTTTTCCGAGCTTCCATGAAAGTGTTTTATTTCTTTACTCTTCGTTGTTTGATTAAGGTCAACAGTGTTTTCTGAATCATTCAGATACGTGCTAATCACGATATAAGCTTATCCAATAATATTCAGGTCATCAATGCATTGCTGTCACCGTGACTGTATGACAAATACCATCAGGAATGCATGGGGGATCAATTAGTCATCCCTTTTCTGTTTTAATTACTAATTCATCGCATTATTTTAAACTCATGTTTTTGCTTTTCATTGTGTACCAGAATGGGCCTTACGTTTCTCCTCAGGGTCTATTTGAGGACTAGAGGCAGGCCTCTTTTTTATGGGGAAAAATTAAGCAATTTCACTAAAATAGTGCATCATCTGGACATGGCATCGAACGAGGGAGGCAGTAAGCAACTTAATTGTTTGTTATTTTTTGCTTGAATAATACCTTATTTCATTTAGTAAGTAGCACTCTATCATGTTTATTCGTTTTAGTAACATTAATCATCACCTCCGAAGTGTATGTTGGAAACTTAGTACCATAATTTCATAAATATTCTTCCAGTTATCAGTTGTGGAACTGAAGCAGTTGTGGCAGCCGTGAGAATTTGTACTTTATAACGGAGATGATATTCCCTTGTTTATTGGAACACATCATTAGCTGTTAAAACTTCAATATGTGTTCATTTTGGATTTTCAGCAAATATTTACGGAAAATACGTTTATTTTTCCAAAATGAGGACCATGCTCATGAAAACATGTTATCGCCGTCATTATTGCCAAGTATTTTTTTCGTAGTATCTTAATTGGATTCTATACCTCCCGGTGACTCGATAAAAAGCTAGTAGCCGGGTAGTGTTATCATGATACGATGGAAGAATATTTGAAGATGAACTTTCTGTTGAGAAACATCGATGGATTTGCTGTTCTATTTTCATCCATCATTCACTTTAGCCATGCTTTTTGGTTTGGTTCTGGTAGTAAAAGGGTTTGGACCGTCCAGTAGATATAGTCTTGAATGCAGGTAGTAGTATGTTCGTTGTGAAGGGCTCTTGAAGACAAGCTTTCGAATTATACATAAATCGCTCAAAATTAAATATGTCACACCCAAATGCTTGTTTTTTAAGAGAATCATATAGTGGACAATACCATGAACCTTATGGCACTAGCGAAACTCATTTGTGAGACGATTTAGTCACTTAACTTTTGAGATGTATAACCGTTGTAATTTAGAGAAATAAGATGGTGATTCTATCAAGACTAAATTTATAAATATGGCCATAATTAATCAGAATCATGCCTTCCGTTTTGGAAAAAAATAGGAAAATGACTGAAAACTCGTGATTTAGATTTTTATCTGCTTCATTTTTTACACCCTGGTCGACAACGATGAGTAGACCTTGAAGATGCAAACAAGAAAAAAAACAAGCTATGATGATGTGCAAATCTCATAATTTTCTATTTAATCATCATCAGCAGTGGTAATCAATCCAAAGATTGGTTTGCAGCAGTTCTCCATTCCATCTCTTCTCCGCCAACCACTTCAATACTATATAATTATTCACTTCGACGTCTTTCTTGATTTGTCTGATGTACTCCATTCTTGGTCTTCCTCTATAATTCTTCTCATTTATTTCTCCTTTGAAAACAGTTATCATTAGGCTGTTGTGTCGCAAAATCAGTCCATGAAGTTTTTTTCTCCTTCTTCGCCGAGTGTTTGTGCATAATGCTACTTCTTTTCCCTCCAGCTCTTCGTGGGAATTCTTCGCTTGTGACTCTCTCCGTCCATTTAATCGTCATCATTCTTCGGTAACACCTCATCTCCATTGCTTCCATTCTCGTATGCTCTGCTGCTGTTACTGTCACGGCGTAACTGCCATAGAATAGCATTCTTCAAATATATGTTTTAATAAAGTGCTTCCTTACTTCCAGGCTTGTATTACCTGCTGTCAGCAGACTACTGATAAAATGGCATCTTTGCTTGGGCCATTCTGCTCACAATGTCTTTTTTGCTTCTTCCATCGCTGGTGATCCTACTTCCCAGGTAGCAAAATTCTTCCACTTGCCCGAGTTAGTGCTGCCCAAGTTTAACGGTGTTTCTATCTTCTTGATTTCTTCCACAAAGCGTCTCCTAACCTAGAAACAACTAATCTCGCGGATAAAGTGTTTTCTAGGTTTTCTTACGCAGTGCAATATTATTTCTTTAACGATAAAATATATTGATATCCATATGATCGCTCAACTCTTCATCGTAGGTACTGGTATTTTAAGACTCATTTGTTTATCTATATCCGAACAAGTACAAAGCTAAACTCAGAATTCAGTTCTTTTATTTTTCTCATTCACTTTTACAATTTATTGTTACTATATATTTGTGATATATTGTTACTGATTTTAAGGTAATGAAAGAAACGCTAACAAATCGAATTATATGTTGCAATTTTGGAATTCAATTAGCGTATTTAACATTCTATGTTTGACCGGAATTCTTTGTAAACACCCTTCGTTTTTGTTTTTGTTTATAGCAGTCCCGTTACGGCATCAAGACGAATTATTTGGGCGAGGCGCGATCTTTTGAAGACGCAGGGTGTTGTCTTTTGTCTTTTCAACGAGCAACGTCGGTCGATGCGTGTTCTATCGTGTGTGCGTGGATTGAAGAAGAGAATGGAGATGAGATGGGGATTTGCTCGCCCCCCCCCCCCACCCCGTCACTGCCCACCGGGGGCGGAGGGGCGGGCGAGGAATGGGGCAGTGGGTATGGTGTCTCTCTCGTGTGGGAGTGTGGGAGGGGGCTTATGAATGGCTGGAAGACTGTTCGAATCGAGAGAGAGGCCTCAGACCGTAATAAATCGGATGGCTGGGGGAGGGGGGGCTGAATGAGGGGAGGGGGCTGAAGGAGGGGGAGGGGGGGTAGGGAAAGAAGGGATTATCGGCCGAGAAGTGGAAGGAGTGAAGAGAATGAAGAATGACTTCATTCCGCCAGGACCGGAATCCCATAAGAGTATATCATGCGATATATATTTAAGTGTGGTGATACCTGATATATTGACAAGGGTAGCATTAGAGAGAATTAAAGTATATTGGGCATGAGTTATAAAGTTTCACGATGGGTATCAGTCATAGTCATTACGATTGAGAATTGATCGTAGATAAACATATTTTTGCGCAATATGAACCAAATTGAAGTATGGACATATGAAGGATGTATGATTTTATGCTTTCCCGGCGAAAGATGCTGATGAGTTGTTCTCGGGTTTCTCACCGGGTTAGGCTTTCCATGATATCCGACGTTTCGGCAGGAGACTTTCCTGCCATTATCAAGGCTGTGGATTCCACAGCCTTGGATGGAAAGCCTAACCCGGTGGGAAACCCGAGAACAACTCATATGAAGGATATTAATCATTCACATAATCAATACTGGTAGAGGCAGAATAAATAAAACTAGAAAGTGGTATTTACTATTCTTCTCTTCAGGAATCATATTTATGACGTTAAGCATTGTCAATTTTTTCTCAAATACTTAAAACAAAAGTGGTGGCGGATCCCTATCAGAGTACTTGGATACGCGGGGAGGAGGACCTCGATTTTATATCCCACTGAACTCTGAAGAACAAGCTCAAGTTATGGGTTGCACTTCGGATTCCGGAACTTCAGGGAAAGCCTCAGGGAGAAGAACGCATACTACGCAATTACTTATACCTACCTAATTCTTGGCTTTGACGCGGTCTGTTTTGTGGAATCCACATCTAGAAATATTGATTACTGGGCTGTAGATTTAGCAATATTGCGACTCACGTTACCTTTGTAATCACTGATTGTTGTCGACTTGTCCTTAATCTCGCAGCCCACGCCTGTTTTCGTATCACCAGTAATTTCTCTGCTTGCTCTGTCATATTTAATATCTCGACTTTCATTGTTTTGACAGATCAACTTTCTGTCGAATTTGCCACTCCACCGCATCTTCTCCGTTGCATTTTTTGCATTGATTGCATATTGAATCATAACTTTGTTTCTCATACTGTTAACCATTTTTAATGCTTCCTTGTCGTCTTTACCTGCTTTCGTCATTGCTTATAATACGGTTATACTTGTGCTATCGCCATAGTGGTTCATATTTATGTAATATCATGAAAGTTTTCATGTAATCCGTAATTTTAGTAATCTTCCGGTGTTCTTAGGCGCTACAGTAATTCATTTTGAAATAAAAAGGCTAAAGTAATTGATATTTCTATGGTTTACCCAATACTACGGTAATATCTTGCCGTGTAACTCTAGAACTTATCTCTTTGCCTTACTTGATACTCAGGCGGTATATACAAACTCGCGACCTATATGCTGTCAAATCAGCGGAATACCGACCTGGCTACCATGACCGACCTTGATATTGGGGGAAGATCTCGTGTATCCTGCTGCCTTAGCCCTTGTTTCTTCATCCCATAGCCATCAGCCTATAATCCTTAATTTTTCTCCTCATAAAACCTATGCCCTTGCGATGGCGATTACCATGTCCAAAATCCGCGGGCCGTTGCTTCCTGCTTATCTGCCCTGGGGGGCGTTTCCGCCGTTTCCAATAACCCGACTTCATACTGTTATTAATTAATACGAAATATTGAAGAGAGAGGGGGGAGAAGGAGATTGGCGTCTCCGTGTAGTTTTCTGCTTTGATCTCGTCGCGCTAATCCTTGGGATGGGTTGGGAGGCGTTCGCGAGTGCGAGGAGGGTGGAGGGAGGGAAGAAGAAGAAGGAAAGGGAGGTTTAGAGTGGGGTTGATGTGAGCTCTCCTGCCAGGCGGGGCGAGAGGGGGCGGGGGGGGGAGGGGCGGGGCAAGAGTGTGTGGGGGCAGGAGGGGCAGGCGGGGGGTGGAGAGCGGAGGAATGCGGAATGAGAACGTATGGTGGCAATAGCTTCATCTTGTAATGCTTCCCCCCCACCCCACCCTCGTTCCCTCTCTCTATAAATTCGGCGAGACTTGGGGAGTTAAAGTGAAGCGGGTTTAAGGAGGGAAAGTGATGTATTATGGAAGTGGGGGCTGCTCTTGGCCGGGGGGTGGAAGGGAGGGACTGGGGGCAAGGGGGGGTGGGGCTTGGGGGTGGAGAGGGGAGACAGAGGAGCGGATGGGAGAGTACGCGAGGCGCCATTTCCTCGAAGCAATTGGTCCGTCTCCTCCTTTGCTTTTTCGGGAAATGTACGTATGCGTGGCAAGTGACGGTATACTTAAAGGGGAGAATTATAACCTTTTTGGAGGAGCGAGTAAGTATGAAATGTTCGGGGGGGGGATGGATGGGGAGAGGGGGGGAGGGAGGGAGGGCAGGGGTGCGCGGGGATATAAGACGGCGAGCAAAACGGAAAGTTTAAGGAATGGCGTTTGGGAGGAGGGGGTGGGTCGGGTTTGGATCACGGCGGAGGGAGTAGGAGGGGGGGGGCGTGGTGATGAATATACGGGAAAAGTTTTAGCTACGGGAGTGGTTGGGGGGGGGGGGGGTGGTGGGAGGAGGGGAAGTGGGTGTGGGTGGGTTTGCAGAGGGGAACAGATTCCCGGATGGCGGATGTATCCAAACACACGGGCGCTCCCTCGCGGAGATGGTTGAGTTTGTATATATTTAATATTTATGTGTGCGAATTCGTATATGTAAGTGCAAACACACACACACACACGCACACTCTATATACATATATATTTTCATACCACATAAAATGAATGGGACCTGGATTCGGAATGATATTTCCTGATTTACGACACCTTGTGAAAGTTACAGCTTCCCTGCCGCTCGTACTTCACGTTGCCCCCTCCGACCCATGCGTCGTCTGGTCTTCTTCTTCTTTCCTTTCTCCCTTTAGGGGATTAGGGATTGGGGCTGGAGGGGAGGGTGTATGGGAGAGGAGTATGGGGGAATTTGGGAGGGGGGAACACGTGGCCCTGTCCTTGCTTCGTGGCCATCTTCGATTCGATTCGGAGAGCTGTGTTACATTTCCGGCTATGACTACTCATGAGAGAGCGAATGGATAAAATTCGTCTTCCTTTCGATCCACGTTCTTGGCGCACACAGGATTAGTCGTCACCCAATGTATTATCTAGTGAGGGTTTTCTCTTTGTTAATGGGAATATTGCTTAGGTAACTTATTGTTAGATTTTTTTGTTTTTCCAAATCTGCTAAAGTGATCTCATGCTGCAGGGTTACAGTCTTCCATAGCTGAATTTTACACAAGAAGAGATGAAACATGATTAATTCGATTCAGATGACAGCTCTAATCTGGAAATTTTCGAAATATATGCGAGAATTTAGAGCTTTTATTTGTAGCATTCCAGTAAGTTTCATTTGGTTTTATTTTTCTACTAAATTTAATTCACGTTATTATCATATTGCTATGCCTTAAAACCTACAGCTCGTCGTAACTATTCTTCTCTTTAAAGATTAATAGATTATGTACAAGAATAATTGTGGCTAATGTGGCTCCGTTTTTGGTAGCAGGCGAAGTTAATGCAATTGACAAAAGAAATTTCTTTGGAGTTAGTTTGATTAATATTTTCGTTTAAAATGAGTGCCGCTGATCCCGTATGGCAATTGCTAGTTTTGCCGATGTTTTATGCATTGATGAAAATGACTTTACGCCATTAAAGGTGTGCCAAGTTAGAATAAGTAAGTTATGGAGCTCAGGATGATAGGACAATGTCATTCATTTACTTCAGGACTATTTGAGTTGTGAGTCTATCACATCTCTCGTGGGACGACAGTTTGTCCGGCATTCAGTCGGTGTCCTTGGGTTGCCAATCGTCATCGTTGATATACATTTGGTTGACACGAATTCTAGTAAAAAATGTTATGCATAGCGCAATGAATCGATGGGAAATCATAAATTTCATCCAGGAGTCCTCAATTCGCAAATGACCTAGCATCTAAGCACGTCCTTTAATATAGCTGGTTGGTACGAGACAGTAGCTAGCCTCGCTTTGTATGTGCCGTGGTATAGTAAGTACGTGAACATAAAGGGGGCGCCATATTGGATATTGGTCTTTGGTTGAATGAACAGCGTTGTAAATAAGCGGGTGATGGAATAATATGGCTTGGATGCACTATTAATGGACATTTATGAAAGGGGTGTGGTTTGTTGACTAGGCAATGTTGGGTCTTTGGATCTTGCTTCGAGCGATATTAGGACTATATAGTCCTCTCTTCCATACAACTCGTTTTGACGAACACTCACAACCATGCCCTGGGAGGCCTAAATTTCCTACCCAGGCGGGATTCGAACCCGCGACCTTCGGTTAGGCAGGCGAGGTCTTAACCCCGCCGCCACCGTGGCCGGTGGGGTAAAGTCCTCGGGGTAAAGATTGGTGAGAGCATTAGAGGCTTATTGAAAAAAGGAAAGTAGGAATCTCGGGCCCAAGTGAATGAGACCGATTTTCGGTCATAGCCCTGCCACATAAGTATATACAAGGAAATAACTGCACATTTTTCTTTCATTTAATGGCTGCAACATATGTTTATACTACGTCGTTTAAAATGCATAAAAGAACCAGAAAAATCCTTGCAAATTGGATTTTCTTGCAGCCTTTGTTAACAGTTTCGGGGCAGCTGTTTAATTTGTCAGATTTAAACCTATAGTTAATGCAATGTCATTGACCAAGGAGTTTGATAGGTAGACTTGGAGAATGTAGGTCAAAATCTTTGAATTTTTATCATTGTCCGACGTCCGTGGTAACTCTTACTTTGATGTCAGTTCAATGCCGAAAAGATTAATGGAGGCCGACTTTGTATTTGCTCCATGGTATCCAGGAAAATGAGACTCTGCCGCTGTACTTGGCCACGAAAATCTTCTACTTGCGGATGGTGTTCTCTCCTCTCCCCTGGTCCTTTCTCTCTCTCTCTCACCGAAAGATGGCGCTTGTTTATTCATGGACGCCCAAAGCACGCACATTTCAACGCAAGCACACGGGTCGAGTGGAAAAGTGGAAGGGGTGTGGGAAGGGGGAGGGGAAGGGGAGGGGGTGTGAACACGAGAGACAATCCGATCGGGAGTGGACGCGAAGGGAGGGAGGAGGGAGGGAGGGGGGAAAGGGAGGGGGAGGAGATGGTGTGTGTGTGGACGGCGCCCTAACAATCCGCGAGACAGAACGTGCGAGTGACGGTGGCGTAATTAAACCGTCATTTGTTTGTTCAGCTCCCCCCTCTACTTTCCTTGCGCCACGCTCCCTTCTTTCTTTTCATGTTTTCACGCGTGCGATGACGGTGCGTGAGTTCGGGCGTTGTTCGGATGTGCGTGTGTTCTATCTCACTCTCACTCTAATTAAGCCGCCGTTGCCACACTCGGGGGAAAGAGAGACGTGAGTGAGAGCGAAAGAGGGAGAATAAAATAAATTATTTGTGGAAAAAGTCGAAAGTAAAGGGAAGAGGATAGGAATGGAAGAGGGAGACGAGGAACTAGGGTTTCTCTCTCTCTCTCTCTCTCTCCTCTCTCTTTTCCTCAAAAGGGTATATCGGGGGCTGGGGGGCAGGGTGGTAAATGAGGTAAAAAGGGCCGGCCCCGTGGGAAGGAGAAGAAGAGGGAAGCGAGCAGGGGGGGCAGGGGGAAGGGGGGCTAAGGGCACCCACCCGTCCTTTCCCTTCAAAAAGCGCCCCCTTTCGGAAAAGTTGTATCCGCGGGCTCGGAAATAAAGCGGGGAAAGGAAAACTGAAGAGGGGGCGCGGCGGAAAAAAGTACACACCACGCGGAAACCTCTCTCGCTCTCTTCATCTCCATCCTTCCCTTTCACACACACGAACACGCTCTCTCGTTTCCTGAAACACACACACATACACACACACATACTTAAATATTTTTATATATATATACAGACATTGGAAATGGAGGTGGATAGGAACACATGAAAGGACAAACACAGGGTTTGGTGGGGAAGATGAAAATGAGTCAAAGCCAGACAGAAAAAATTTCACCCTACCCGGGATTTGAACCCGGATCTCCCAATTTGGTAGCATACCTGGTAGCATTCCTGACCGGGAATTGGGAGATCCGGGTTCAAATCCCGGCTAAGGTGAAATTTTTTCTGTCTGGATTGGACTCATTTTCATCTTCCCCACCAAACCCTGTGTTCGTCCTTTTATGTGTTCCTATCCATTTCCATTTCCTATGTATGTATGAATTTATTCGTGCCTTTGAGCGTCATGTTTTCGAGTATATATATATACATATATTTTTTTTAAGAGAGAGTGAGAGAGTTTTCTCTCTCTCCCCGCTTCATCCTGTCGCACTCTCTCTCGTGGGATTGACTGGCTTCCATCCCCGGTCTCCCTCCTATATCACCCTCCCCCCCCCGTCCCTATCACCTCCCCCCCTACCCCCACCCTCCCCTCCCACTCGCTCCGAGTTGAAAGAGAACGAACCGTGAAACCGCAGAGACGTTTTCGCAGTTGGAATGTGACGGGAGTGCTGGGCGGCGCGGGGGATGCTGGGAAAGGGTGGTTGGAGGAAGAATTTACCGCCGAATAAATAAATAAACATGCAAGCAAACTACGTTGCTGAGAAGTTAAGTGTGGTGTTATTGGTAGCGCGTGATGTGTAATCGATTCTTGATATCGATCATCGATTAGAAAAAATAATGAGTTGGCGATGATATCTAACTAATTTGGATAAATACATCGTAACTTCACGTTGTGGTGAAAATAAGCGCGCGAGCTGCAACATATGCAAATATTGAAGTAGTAATCTTTAGTTGAAGAACATAGGTAGTTCTCCGAGATTGGTGTCTCTTGCAATGAAAAGTTTCAAACCTTATTTTATGGCGTACATGGTTTCGGCTATCCCGAAAACAGAATTTGATGTATGTAATATTCTGGGCGCATTACAATCCAGTGAGTTTGATGGGATACCCAATAGTCTTCAAACGAAGACAATGATATATACCTTTAACGTATGTTGGTTTGTGTGGCAAATATGAAGGATCATTTTACAGAGTTAGGATATCATCTCCTTCAATTTTTACAGCCATCTTTATCCGAAGTAATTGTTCGTCTTCATCAAAGTTTTCTGCTTTAAATAGTATTTATTTGAAAGATATCGATGACTTCATCCCCATAGAGTAACATTAGAATGTAAACACCGCATTCCTTCTAATTGTCAGTAGTAGACAGGTCGGTGAGAAGTCGTCTTGATGCATTGCTATGCCGTCCGCTTAGCTCACAAGAGAAAGAAAGCTCCGCGGGAAAGAGGGTGAAAGGAGGAAATCCCTCTTAGAAGTGCCTTTGGGTCTTAAGGGAGAGAGAAAAGGGTGGTTTGGTGTGTTCTGCCATTTTCCCTTTCATCTCTTCCCCTTCCGCCCCCCTCCGGAACCCTCCCTCTTTTTAAACGTTTGCGTCATAGAAACCCGACCCACAACTCCCACCGCCTATATTCAAATTGGTAAAACCACCGAAGGGGGGATCCATATCACGGCTGAGCGGTTAGTCGCATTGCCGGTAGGTCGTTACGTGTCTTGCGTCACCCGTTTCATATCGGCATCAAGAGACTTTTCAGGCCAAAGTAAGGAATCCGGGAGGGCATAACTCAGGACAGTCTACGAGTTGTTGAGCAAATGTCTTTGGCGCTTTGTGATATGCAGAAGGAATGTGCCTAGCTATGAAATAGAGGTTTTAATTGAATTTATGGAGTAGTTAGAGTCAGTTTCTGCTAAGTTGTTTCTAAATTGACCGCCAAACTTATTATGACTTAGCAGAAATATATGTTTAGATGGTGACATTAAAATATTTTCTTGCCATTTTGCTTGGCAATTTAAAATTTTTATGTTTAGCATTCCCGGGGTCCATACCTATTTTAGTCGCCATTCAATATAACTTTTACCTTTTTCAAAGGAGATCTGAGGGTTTTGACGAAGTAAATTTGATAAGAAATAATTAGCAATTATAATAAGAACTAAGCATTAAAAATCGCCACAAAATAGAAAGCCCCTTACTTCCTTCTTTATTTAAATGCAATGTTTTGGTGCCCAATGAGAATGCATGACTTCCTATTAAAATTTGAGTTACTAACCAGGTATTTATGTGAAGTGCGCTTGTTTTGTGAGGAAAAGGAAGCCTAACTGATTGTATAAAAGAGTATTAAATTAATTTTTTGCTATTTTTACTTATGCTGTAAGATAAAATATTTATACATTACTTCTGTAAAATATATATTATATATTTGTCATATATAATATATACCAATGTCATATTTTTAGATTTTTCTGCTGCCACTCTTCGGGAAATATTTATATGCATATTTCAATACCATCAATTCCGTTAGCATTATGACTGATTACCATGACGTTTATACGACCTGATTTAATAGGTGAAGGTCGTTGAAAATTTACCATCTTCTCTGAGCGGGGGTTTTAACGGGAAGGGGGAGCACGCTCGCTCGAAGGGGAAGCATTTCTTGACCCTTTTCTTCCTGGCCTTCAAGCTCCATCTCCCATTCTCAAATGCACCGAGTGGGTTATAATCCCAATCGCCTCCCTCCCATCCCACTGCACCGACGCAACAAAGAGTCTCGTCCAGTATCGCCTTGATGACAAATCGACGAAGGATTCTGAAGTAAGTGTGCTTCGTCTCTTATTTGTGTCGGTCGGCGCCTTCCCTGTCTACATCTTGTGTCCATCGCTAAATGGCTGTCTCCAACAAAAAAATCGCGCGCACGTCAAATATTTCAAATTTTTCACCAGCAAAGTCCTGACCTGGTCTTCTTCACGAAGACCTGAGAGCAACTGCGAGAAATGTGAAGAATTGGAAAGGACGAGAAAGAGACGGTAAGGTAGGAAAGGGAGGGAAGGGAAGGGGGGAAAGTAGTCGGGGAAAAAGGGGAAAGGAGTTAGTGGGATTCATTGAATGCAGAAAAACAGAATTCTTGAAAAAGCCAGATACATGCCTGCTCTAGCATCTTCAGCTGAAGTAGAGAGGCTAAAGGAGGGAGGCAGGCAAGGAAGCCTGCATTGAACCAACTGTCGAATTTGAGGCTGTGATAGGAGGCATTGGAGGGGACAGGAAGAGAGGCGTTTTGCGAGGAAGGATTATAAGGATGTGGCCGTTCATCCAGATGCTGAGAGGACCCGTTGTGAGCCCCATGTAGAAGGCATTGCAGAGATTTCAAAGAAGAATGTATACAACATTATTAGTGATGCCGGAGGAAGAAGAGACGAAGGGTAGAGCAGAAAAGTTCAAAATATTTGGAGGAGGGGTTTTGAAATGAGAATAGGACACATATTGCACCTGGGAAGATGACATGGGTTGGGTGGGATCATAGTATTGATAGTAGATTTGGATTAAGAAACGGGATAGTGGTTTTAAGGATACTAGAGAGGTTTGTGGGCGTCTGAAGGTGAGAGATGGACATCTAAGGAAGATTTTGGTGGTAGTGAGGTTGTCAGAAAGGAGAGGGAAAAGGCGTTTGTGGTTTCGTTAAAGGAAATTTACGCCTGGAAAATGGGTAGTAATTAAGGAAAGGTAGGTAATATATCAATGTGCATGAGTTAGTTCATTTTCATTCGTTTTTTTAAGCATAAGACAAACCTTCGTATTTCATCGAATCATCGGAGGACATAAAGATTACCTTATTAAAATCAACAACTAAAGTCTTTCTTTTTCAATATTGGTGGCCATTTTAAATATTTGCAATGGAACTTCGGTGAAAAATATCATGAACACTTAACGTATATTATCGATACAAAATGCCATCTTATTATTTATATTTTAACGTCCGTTGCATGGTGCTTAGTTCCCCAACTTAAATGTTTCTGTTTTGAAGGACTTGCGTTCGTACTTTTGAAGGACGTCCAAAGTGACTAGGCTGTCAGTATTGCATTGAATGCCTTCATTGGAAGTCCTGGGTCACGTGTTAAAGATCCCGCCACTAACCACCGGCTTCGGTGCTCGCCTACGACCCGCACTCCCTCGTTCCTGGCCGCGCTAGTCTTCTAAATGTCGCGACACAAATTAGTGGTGGCTTTCCGTTGAGTGGCCACAGTCCCGGTATGTCACGAGTGACTCTGCGAACGTGGAGGAATATCCCTGAAAAAGGAAATGGAATTAATTAATGGAGAGGGTCAATCTGGGAGAGCGAACGCCTGGGGAGAGTCGGGTGGTCAGGCAATGCAGGAAACAAATGCAAAACGGCGGAGCGAACGCTTTTTAAATCTTTTGTGGTGAGGGAAAAGGCGGTCGGAGGGGGAACGGGTAGAATGTGGCGGCACATGAGGGAGGCCGTCACAAAAGCAGAGGCAGGTCGGGTTGGGAGGAGAATATGGAGGAAGAATTCAATTATTCTATGCACTCGTGGTTCTGTAGAATAGATCCACAATGGCTCTAATTTACTGAGCGCCTTCCTGGGAGCACGGACAATGGATATGGGTGAGCGTATGAATTTTATTGTTATACCAAAATAGCTTTATCGTGGAAAATGCACAATTTACGCCGTGGAATGAACGGGAAGAAATAAAAAATGAGACAATAAATAATTTTCAAATGGACGGTGGTTCAGAAACGACGGAATTTTTTAGTGCCACCTTGTTTGCGGGTGGGATGATCATAATTATTGCTTTGCGTTTATGAACCCCTGAGCTCTTTCTCCCCAACTCTCATCTGTTTATCCGGTATCCTCGGGTCTTCCGGATTTTCCACTTTCTCCGAGTAGCTCTTTGGTCAATATTTCAAGCAAATCCATTTCAGCTTCCACTTGGTGGTACGTTAAACGCGGTGATCCCTTCCTTTTATGGCTTCGGTTTTTTATTTTGTATATATATATGCGCTGCATGTACACCCATCTCGCCGTTTTATTTTTGACAATTTTGAGTGATCCGTTCCGAGTGCTTTAATCAATTAAACTTTCCAGGCGTTCTTTTTCACTGTAAATTTAATAGAGGACTTACAGGAGCGATATGGGCACGCAATTACCGGGAATATGATGCCAATAAATGCTCGCGCGCATTGTCCAACAGCGCACGTGATTAAAAAAGGCATTGTAAAGTGCATAAAAATGCGTTCGCCTCGTACAAATTTGAAGCACGATGAAGCGTGCCGGGACACTAACTATAGTGAAGCCGCTCGCTGTGGAGGTAAGCACACGCACGATATTTACAATGACAGAAACATATTTGCAGTCACAGTCGAATAATGGCTCTCTCTGGTCAATTTTTGTGTACCTCCCATTCGGATGACAACGCAACCATTATTTTCGCCGATAGCGCCGATGTGTGGCATCTCCGCAGAAGAAGCGACGCGGCGCGGAAATTTTCCAAAGAGTTTGTTCTTGCGCTTTGTGTCGCGTGGCGAGTAATCACGCAGGGGTTCGATGGCTGAGAATTATCTACAAAAATTCAAACCTGCATCTTGAAGGGCGAAATAAGTACTACATCGCCAAGGAGAGAAGCTGCGGGTAACTTGTTCGGGAGTTCGGGCAGCATGGCTCTCTTGACTCTAATAGCGGCTTCACTGTGAGTAGTCACTAAGTCAATGAACGAAGGTTGACAGGCAAATAAAAGAGACCCGTGACTGGTCATTAGCGCCTCTCTCCGTGCTCTAATATGGGGAAGCGCGAAAATGTTTTCGGCAAGGTGACAATGGGCTAGTGAAACATTTTTTAAATGCATAGTTGAAAAAATGTCTACGTACTTATATGCGTGGCAACAGTTGAAGGTGCCTCTATTTAAACGGAAAAAAATAACATAATTTATAATTTCGAACGGGGGCGAAAACGGAAAGAACAGTTAATGATGGGAAATGACGTCACTGGTCATACCGGCCGAGCGGGTGCCTTAGTGCACTTGCTCGTGGATCTTTGAGCCTTTTGGATCTTCGCTGGTAATATAAGCATTAATAATAATGCTTATATTACCAGCGTACGGGCTCTGGCTTCACTGCTCAGAATAATGGTCTTTTGTGTCGAGGCGCAACTAAATATACATATATACAAGTACAGGGTACCCGTTGAAATTCAACGGGAAGAGTAAACAATTATAGCTGATTCATAAGGTAAACAGAATCTCCTTGATGTGACGAGAAAATTGCAAATACCATTGAGCATATCATAAACAATTAATTAACCAGCCATGGAGTGGATGAGGTGAAACATACACCTAATTAAAGGCAAAATATGAAACCCTTGCACAGAATCAAAGCTTTTCTTATGAGAGCAAATGTTATTGTGTAAAAACAATCCCTTTAAATTATTGTTCACGGTTATAACAATTTTGTGGTATCACATTCTTCCTCTCTTTCATGTAATTAAGTCGTAGGAAGTTATGTTGAGTGTATTTTGTATTTTTTATTGTCATCTCAATAAATCACGTAAAGAATAATGCGTGAGAAATGTAGTTAAGTATATTTAAAAAAGTTTATTAATAAGCTTACCTTGTTTTCACAAATCTTAACACCGTTATTCAGGCCAACTTTCACCGCTCACGAACTTTAAAAACTAATAGTCTGTCAATATCTCGGTAAACATGCGGTTGCTACAACAGTATTTAGTATGTGAAGTCTGTCTGCTAAATATTGATACATTTTATTAAATTTTTCACAATTTCGACTGAAAAACAACATTCGGTCGTAATAATAAGAATCCCTAATCAATTTTCTTTCTATTGGTAACTCTCCCGGTTTCGTACGACTTTTATTTCTAATTAAATTTTACAAATGAAAAATGGTATGAACAAAACCAAGCATCAGCTTTACGTGTTTTTCTTATGGGAGTCACTGAACAATATATAAATCCATAAGTTAGTTAACACATTTTACATAGACATACGTTGAACATTGTTTTCCGAGATCAGCTCGTCAAGACGATTAATTTGAGTATGTTGAAGGGTGTCCAACACCTGGAAGTGGCTAAACATTTCCAAAATCCAAACACACACGCACACATAAACGCACTTTCCCTTATATATATTTCGTTCACTCACTCACACACCACCTTTAAGCGAATAAATATATATACGAGGCATGTTTTTTAAGTAAGTACCGTTTTTAAAATCGGCCGATGCAGTGCTGCGGTGGGCATTTGGCATATGCACGCTGTGTACCTACATCTGTTAGGAAGCCACAGACGCTGTTACGGAAACATTCGGCCGTGTTTATGTTTGTTTGTGAATATTTAAAATGCCTCCGCCGATTGAGAATCCCGCCGACTGCAATTTGCGCGCTGTGATTCGTTTTCTTAGAGCAAAAGGCGTGAAGGTAGCTGAAGTTCATCGTCAGATCAGTGACGTTTATGGAAAGAACAATTTGACTGATGGAATGGTGCGGAAATGTGTTAGAGCTTTTAGAGATGGCCGTAAAAACGTTAAAATTATTGAAAGTTGTGCTCACGTTGGGTACCGAAAATGTTGATTGCTGCATGACAATGCCCGTCCATCAAACTCAAGATCTCATTGGATCAATTTGCTGGGAAAAACTTCATCGCCCTCTGTACAGCCCAGATCTAGTGCCTTCTGACTCCTGTATTTGCATTTGAAGATGCATCTGGGTGGTCAGTGATGATGGGTGGTCTGGGTGGTCAGTCAGCAATGATGATGAAACCAAAACGACCGTGTTACAGTGGTTGTCAAATCAGGCGGCAGGCTTCTATGAGGAAGGGATTCAAAAGCTGGTTCTACGATACGAGAAGTGCCTTAATATTAGTGTAAATTATTTAGAAAAATAGATTAAGGCATAGGTTTTCACGTAAAAATAAAATAGTTAACGAAAGTGTACTAGTTTTATTTTAATTTCAAAACGGTACTTACTTAAAAAATACGCCTCGTATATATATAAGCTAGCAACAAGGCGTTGAGGTTGGGGAAGGATAGGAAAGTAAATCAGTGGACACTCACTGGCAGATGATCCATGACGACACCGGTGTCCACTGCTTTGGGGTAGCTTTCGGGCTAAGGACCCTAAGGTTTATGTGTCGAATTATCGATGAAGCACACTTTGGTGAGTTGCTAAAGATTAGATTTGTTTTAAAACCTATGACCTTTGTATGCTATTTGTCTTCACCTCTTTAAGATTTCTATTCCTTCCTACTATTCCGTTAATTGGGACTAGAGTGATTTTTTTCTTTTTGGCAAACACATTGCCGCGTAAATTTTATTACTTTTCTAAATTTCGATTGCCATTGTAATTCCTCGTCCCTGTCAAATATATTTTAGGTTTTATTTTCTTTTTCGGGGGCTCTTTTATTCTATACTAGTCCTTTCAGGGATTTCATTCTTTTGTGTATTTATTCGGCCATTGTCTCTTTGTTAGGTACGTAAAACTTGTTTTTTGCGCTCTTTTCAGCTCGCGTTTGAGTTCATCAATCCGTGATTCGGTAATTATGAGAGTTTAAGAAGAAAATAATGATGTCAGGTATTTCTTTATATCACTCATAACTAGAGAATTAACGTATAATTTTATATCTAATTGGTGCGATAGAAACTAGCTTTCCTCCTGCAGTACAGTGTTTATCTTGAAATAGTAATTTAAGTCAGAATACTTAGTATTGTAGGAAGATGTTGAAGGTCACTTATTTTGCCCAATTAGTATGCTAAAAGCTTTGACAATTGATTCTTAGTAGGCAGTTGATATATGAATTATACTAGTTATTTTTTTTCCAATAGTGAGATAAA
Source organism: Pyrrhosoma nymphula (assembly GCA_963573305.1). Taxonomy (NCBI): domain Eukaryota; kingdom Metazoa; phylum Arthropoda; class Insecta; order Odonata; family Coenagrionidae; genus Pyrrhosoma; species Pyrrhosoma nymphula. The sequence goes on along the minus strand of OY754331.1, from coordinate 124,442,478 downwards.
ATTTAGCAAAATCATCAAGGAAATAAAGCCAAAGTAATTCAAAGATTGCGAAAATATTTCTGCACATATGTTATAAAAGCAGATCATGCCAATGTTTCGCATTTTCTCGCTTTCAAGTCTACTTCTGAGTTTTTTAAATGATCAAATTTTTACAAACCATAATCCAGTTATGTCCCGGGTGGTCAAAAAAACGGAATATACCTTAATAAAATTCTGTTGTGACTTGAACGAAGGACTTCATAGTAACTCCAAAGTTGCCGGCTTGTTAATCGACATAGCTAAAGCCTTTGACTCCGTAAAACACGTCATACAATTGAAGCGATTGGCTAGCTGGTGTTTGGGGTATAGCGTACGATTGGTTTCAAAGTTTTCATGTCAATAGAGACCAGTGTTTTCGTCTACATAGTTGTTACCTTAATTATTTACAGCTTACATGTGGTGTGCCACAGGGCTTCGTGTTAGGGCCCGCGCTGTTTTTAATTTATGGAAATAGTTTATGCACTGGTAGGTTTAAGGGAAAATTCACTTATTTTGCAGGCAATGCTACTCTTCGTTCAGCAAGTAGTGTCTGTGATGTTTATAGTCAGATGCAAATTTACCTTGATAGGCTAAATATTTGGTTTTCAACGAATTTCATGCTGCTAGGTGCAAGAAAGAAATATGTCTCATTTAGTATGAGTGAACCTACCTCACTCAAAAAAAGGCCATATTATCAAAGTCTGAATTGTGCTGAACATAATTTTACATTCTGCGATAAATGTTTTTCAATATAAAAAGTTAATAATATAAAATTTTTAGGCATGTACATCGATCAAAATTGTGAATGGAAGTTTCACTTCCTCTCCGAGTTCCCGAGTGCGAGCATCAGGTTTCATTGGCGGTATAACGGCCGTATGCATATTCGGGAGGAATTGGTGGCTGCACTGCGTTCCAGTCAAAATGGACTATGTCGGCTGCTACAAATCTTGGTGCACTTGACAGTGTAACAACTTTATTCGCTAAATTAGTGAAATAAGTAATACTAACTTTTCTAAATGGGTTCGCAGACGCCATACTATCTTCATTCTCCATTTGTAGTCTCTTCCGTTATAGACAGTCCGAATTTAAACGCCTCAAATTCTTACATTGCCAGTACTATGTTCTTTAAATAAATTGTTAAATAAAACCATCGCTGATTTCAGTTTATAAAGGATGAGTAGTCTATTTCAATCTAATGAGGAATCTATATCAAAAAGCGTTGTTTCAATGTTATAACTCTGTTGTAATTTTAGCATCACTCAAAGTGGTAAATATTGTGGAACGTGGAACGGATATATCATTGAGAGGTGATAAACGAAGTAAACCAGCGTGATTCGATTATGATGTGTTTACTTCGCATGGAAAAATTATACTCACAATTAATATATCCCGTTGCCATAATAATTGGGTATTATTTCATGGTAAATTAATAATCTTGGTAATAGACATTGCTGCGTTTTATATATCTCATTTTCATATTTTCTTTTAGTAAATACAATTGGTTTCTTTGCAGTAGATTTATTTAAATTTTATTCAGCTTGCTTATCTCTTTCGTGCATAGCAGTATCAACGATAGAAGCCTCAAGATGATGTTAAGATTTGATTTATCTAAGTGAGTTGTGGTCCAAATTGAGAACTTAAAATGTTCGAGCATTTCCCTCACTATGGAAATACACTTTTATTCCAAGACATCAACAATTCAATTGAAGCTTGTTTATGTAACTATCCAACAACCACAAAAGCAATATAAATATCATACATAATATTGGCAAATTGCATATTCCAACTCCCCCCTCAATTTGACAATACTTGCAAATTAACTAGCAAGCAAACACAAACTGCACAGTCCAATAATCTTTGGATTAATTTACCTTAAACAAAAACCCAATTCAATTTTTCCCTTTAAATACTAAACCGGGTGGCTCCAAGAGGCTTAGTATAAATATCAGCCATTTGATCACTTGAGGACACATATTTTACATCAAATATCCCTTTCTGAGTAAGATCACACGGAAAATAATACTTATCATCAATATTTATCATTCTACGGTATTTTTTTAGACAATAAATTGATACATGACTGATTGTCCTCAAACAAGATAACTGGTTTCGTAATATCAAAGCATAAGTTCTTCAAAATGCTAATTGCCCACTGGGTCTCACAGGCACCCTCACACAAGACAAGAATACAAGAGACTTTGTAGACATTCTTTTCTTTCTTTCACAATATCACACAGATCCTATGGGCCCATAACCTGTTGGGATTTGACTTATATAAGTGAGTTGTGGTCCAAATTGAGGACTTATAATGTCAGAGTGTTTCCCTTTTCCTTAAGAAACATTCCACTATAGAAATATACTTTTATTCTAAGAAATTAACAATTCAACTGAAGCTTGTTTATGTAACCAACCAACAACCACAAAAGCAATATAAATAACATAATATTGGCAAATTACATATTCCAATTGATGCCGCTAATTTAAATATATGGATTTTTATTATTCTTAACTAATAAATTCAACTCACAGACACTGATTCATATACTAAGTAATATAATTCGAATCACAAACACATCTTTTTAGTGTTTGGTTTCTTGTGAGAATTCCAATTGTTAGTAAAAATACATGCCCTCCATGACAACTCTACTTATTTTCAAATATTAATTTACATTAAAACAACTTAGTACTTCAACACTTTCTCGTGTTGATTTAAATTAACAACTCTTTACAACCGATTAATTAATGTATTTCAAAATCTAGACCTTTTAAGAGCATGTGCAATATTTATGATACACCCAACTTATCACACAAAATCTTCAAACAAGTCCTTAGTAATGGTTTCGTCATTATGCCCGCAACTTGCATTTCAGTTGAAACTTTTTGGATGCCCAGCTTGCCTTCTGCTATCTTTGTCTCTTTTTTCCCTTATTCTGAAGTCATTGGACTCTTCAAGATTGGTGTGGATATCGGCTTGCATTCAGGAAAGTTGAATCTCTCCAACATTTTCATCGCCTGCGCTTTCTGATTGATCTTTATACAAATTTCTTCTTTCTGGATCTGAAGTCCCTAGAAATACTCAGCCTTCTTTGATGTGATCTTGAATTCTTCTTTTAATTCAGTCAGAAAACTGCCTAAATCTTCTTTTGCTCCTTTCGGTAAAGTCGTTAACTCCCACGTCTGATTCTTCTTGAGTGATGCCATTTCACTGTCCAAGGCCTTTTCCCATAGAATCCTATTGGTTCTGTTTAACGCTTCTTCTACAGTTTCTGGATCAAAATGTTCGTTGACGAATGCTTCAGCAACCATTATACACTCGCTGTATGTTATTGGTTTCTTCAATGTCAAACGATTCCTCAATCTTCCCAGAATTGACTGCGACTCTGCCTCTCCACTTAGGTTCTTGTTCATTGAAGCCTTTTCCAAATCTTGTTTTACCCTTGGCTTCTCTTTAATCCACAGCTCGCACGGACTGCAACTTTTAACTGAAGATTTACCAGACCTATTTAGTACATAAACCGAAGTACTTACAAGTTCAGCCCATATTGCTGCTGGAAACGGAACTTTTGGATTGGAATATTTGAAAGTCTTCGCCATCTCCACTATTTTTCGGTTTTCACGTTCGCAGCTACCGTTTTGTTCAGGCCAGTACGGTGCTGTCAGTATCTGCGTGATCCCATGCTCTCGAAGAATTCTCCTGACGTCTGCGTTGTCGAACTCTCTTCCGTTGTCGCTCAAAAATTCCTTGATGTTATGTCCTTGATTTTTCGCATGCAAAATCATCGTTTTCAGGACTTCTTTTACGTCTGACTTCTCCTTGATGATGTATCCGTAACGATACTTAGTGTAGCTGTCCTTGAATACGACTAAATATCGAAAAATCAAATGGACAACAAACATCACCAACACATCAACTCTCCTGGTTCTAATTTTTTCTTCCTCATCTCAAATAGTAGCCTATGAGCTTTGCCGTAGATGCAAGGCTCGCATATCTCCATGTTCGTCGACACTTTGATACCCAACTCTCTCTCAAGGATCTCCTTGACGTGTCTCTTGTCCTGATGACCCCATCTCTCATTGTACAGCTGCAAGACTGAACTATCAGCCACCGCTACATTTACTGCTTGCTCATTCTCTGGAATTATTGTTGTGATGTTTGCCTTGTAAAGTGTGCCTCCGACCGCACGACTTCCATAATTGACGGTTTTAATTTGACTTTGAACCAACAATTCCCTACTTGCAAAGTAAAACTGGCTTTTCTCATTTTTGTCATGAGCTGCAAGAACAGAAAATAAATTTAAGGAAATATCTAGAACATACCAAACGTCTCGTAGTTCCAGCAGCAGAGTTTTGTCATTAATCTAATAAAATATAAGACAAAATCCTAATTGTCCCTTTTCCAACTGCAACAAGCTTCTCCTTGCCCGCAGCCTTGATGGAACTCGAACACCTGAATTCCTGAAATTCGGTAACATACGTAAAAGAATTCGTTACATGCTTTGCTGCTCCATTGTCAATCCACCAATTCGATGAATGCTTCTCTATTGCAAACGCTTCACTGCATTCCAAACTCAGAGCCCCAACGGTGTCGACTTCATTTCTGTGTTCTCTTCATTTGCGGCATTCTTCTTCGTTGGTTTTCCATCTCCAACCCATTTTCTGCAATCTTTCTCCCAATGGCCTCTTTTCTTGCAATAATTGCATACGTCTCCTTTCCTTGAAGTTTTAGCACCCGAATTTAAGGAACTTTCCCTCTTCTGCTTGTCGGGTTTGACTATGAGGGCCTCTTGAGTGAATTTCTCACTATCCGCATTCTTCCGGAAGTTCCTCTCGAACATACAAAGCTGCGTAGTCAATTCGTCATAAGTCTTCACCTTGTCCTTGGTCAGCAACATCCAACTTGATTTGAACGTCTCAAAGGTGCTCGGTAAAATATGTAAAACTTTACATATTAAAATTAAATCAGGCATCTCATTCTCACCCTTGGCTTTGAGACCCATGTGCATTTCGTTCCACAAGCTTTTCAATTTGGCAACGTGCGTGGAGACATCTTCTCCTGCATTCCAATTAAAAGCAAAGAAAGCAGTGCAAAGCTTAAACAACTGATCCTTACTTGTTGCTTCGAAGAGTAGCTTCAGTGCTTCCCATGCCTCGTAAGTGGTTTCCTTCTCCATTATCTTCTGGTACACTGAATCTGTCACAGAACTTTCGATCATGGACTTGGCGTAACTATTTGCCTTGCGAAACAAATCACTATTCGCCTTGTGCGCCGTAATTTGTGCATCTGAAGCTCCATCATTTAATGCGGCTGGTTTGACAAACCTCTTACCAATGACGTCTAGAGCACCTTCGTGGTAATCAAGTAAATCACGAATTTTCCTTTTCCACAACGGCCAATCTGCTTCACCGGTGAGAGGTTTAATGTGCTTTGCCAGATCCATCTTTTCTTAGTCCTTGGAAATTCTCAATTGGACGCTTCCCCACTAATTATTGGGTGTCTGAGCCCAGAACCTAATGAGTTTTATTAATCCTAACTAATAAATTCAACTCACAGGCACTGATTCGAATTGTAACACTAATAAGTGTTATAATTCGAAACACAAACACATCTTATTAGTGTCTGGTTTCTTGTGAGAATTCAAATTGTTAGTAAACAAACTTGCCCTCCATGACAACTTTAATTATTTTTAAATATTATTTACATTAACATTTTGTACACTAACTTAGTACTTCAACAAAATATCCTCTCCTTCTTGTATATTTTTGTTTTTAAATGTATACGGATAGTGCAATTATGTATCCCTCATCTAGGAGATATGTGCACTAAGGGTTGCCTTTCCTCAAGGATGGATTTCCTTGTCTGTAGCCCTTATTTTCTCCTATATAACAATGGGGAACATGCACAATTTTTTATAACCACTTATATCCGAAGGACACTATCTAAAATGGATGTAGCGAAAATTTCACAGATGGCAAGCGGTTTTTTACTGAGATATCAGTCTTTAAAAATAATTCTTTCTCGCCAGCTTGAAAACACTACGTAATCGGGGAATGGACGCGTGACGTCACGGAACGGTAACGCTAGAGATTGTTGTTTACCTTCAGACGAGAAAGTAGGCGGATGTTATTGATGGAACGAGCATTTGGCGTAAACGATTGCTTTTATTACATATTTACTGATATTCACTAATCTTACATGATCATTTCATTTGAGCAGAATGTATCTAAACGAGAAAAAACCGGGAAAGGTATATAAATCATGCATCGTGCCTTGTTGCTCAAATACCTCAACTTCCACGCCGGAAAAGGTTTTTATTTACGTCCCGAAAGACTCGAAGAAGAGGAGAAAATGGTTGATAGCCTGAAAAAGAGACAGAAATTCTCTCTCTAAATTGTCGACGGCTTATTGCTGCGAGGATCATTTCAACGCAAGTGCCGGTACCACGTATTGCAAACCTTATTTTTGTGAGGTCAAAAATGTTATAATTTCGCCAAATTATGTTGTTGCCACGTAATATAAGTTAGAAAGTGAAAAACTATCACATCAAAGGAAAAATATTGCTTATGAACGGAAAGTTATGACTTGATTTCAACAAAAGTATTATTATTTAAGTATTCTACCGCCTAAGGTACGTTTACATGGACCTTGCATACTTCCCTTTTTCAATTCATCCATATATATTCATAAATAGAATGAAAGGGAATAAACCTTATATGAATTGAAAAGGGAAGTATGTAAGCTGAATGTAAACCTACATTTTAATATATTTAATACAACTTACGTCTCTAAAGTCACAGGGAAAGTAAATTTCCAAGCTTTGAACGTTATTTATATGCGAGCAGTAACATTTATGGCTTTGAAAATCGTTAGATAACTCATGAAATACCTATTATATCTCACTATTAGTTCATGATTTGTCTGTTACACGTTTTTACCATTAGTTTGCGAACTATAATTGATAGGGAGTAAGGGTAGGCGTAAGGTTGTAGGCCTCGATGAGATCTATAAAACGCCGTCAACAGATTGGAGGTGAGAATGTTAGTTTAGAAGGTTTCGCCGAGAAACCCGGTCTTCGGAGTTGGGCATTCGCCGTCATTAATGAAAATTTAGGGAGTAAAATAAAGTAAAATAAGTTTTAAAAGGTATTGCGATGATGAACCTAAAATTTCCAAAGATGTTAGTGAAACTTGCTATGAAAAAAAGAAGAAAAATTATTTCCCCATAACGGATTCGTACTCCCGAACTATCAATCCAAAACCCACAACCTTACCACTAGGCCACCTACTCCTTGTGAGAAAGTGGGGAAAATTTGGCTTATATTCTGCCTTTCTTATATCTGCCTATCATAATTTTCTATTTCAGATGATTGTTTTATGGCTATCGTGGGGTCTATGAAGAAGCAAAAGGTATAAATCTTTAGGAAATTTTAATGGCTACCCAATGAAGTAGTCGAAAAAGGACAGATACTAACAGTTTAGGAGTAATTGACGACTAACCGCAGGCTTGCGTGTCCCAGCGGACGAAAAATCCGAACTTCGGGGATTTCGAGGTAACTCTTCGGGGTAGCAAAACGAAAAAGACATCAAAATTTACGCCATTTCAATAGCTACTAGAGGAATTCGTAACATTGGAAATACGTTTCATACTTTAATAACTACAGACTGAAAGCCGAAATCTACAATACAGCAAATATACTGCTTTGTCATGGACTTCCCTAATATAGTCTTCAATAAAAATAGGTAATACGAATAAAGATTTATATCTATTCAATAGAGGGGGAAACATTACGACTGTATGGGTTAAGGTTCGGTAATAAGGAAATTTGAAAATCAATAGATTCAGAATATGAGACACATTGAGTTTGCTACATATTAATGCAAAACTTAACATGCCGACTCGTATTTTTGGCGACTGAAGCCGTTGCGATAATTTAGAATTATTTAGACATTAATCATACTTGAAAGCTGTTTGTACATCAGTTTATTTTTCCATAGTTGTATTTTAACAACAAAGCAGCTGATATAAGAGAACCGCATAATGTGTCGCATGAAAAGTTAGGTATTAATAAAATTATTGGCAGCTATGATAATTTACCGCAGTCGGTGGATAGTTTATTATATCCTAAAAATAAACATTCATAAATTTATATATTTATATATTAAAACTTAAAGTTTTTCTTATGCATATAATAGTTTGCTTCCTGCTCGCTTTTACTCCACGCATCTCGGCAGCGACGAAATAATCGCCGTTTTTCAGGAAGGCGGCCACCATAAGTGAGTCAATCATCGGTAAATTATCCGACTGTGCCTTCTTGAATCCCACTTCAGTCATTTCTTCTATCGAGAAATTACCAGAATAATTTTAATAGCGAATTTGCTCCGATAACTTCAATAATGCGCCTATCTCTGCAGCTGCGAGGACTTCAGTTCCGTTCGGTGACGTCAAGCCAATGAGAAAGCGTTTCGAGTCACGTGACTTTCGTCGATTTTTGCTTACTTTTAATTAGCATTTTACAGCATTTGTAATTGACGGAGACAGCTTTGGCTTACATATTCGGATTCGTGAGAAAATTCTCTACATTGTGGGCTACAGTAACGGGAGAAACAAATTCCATGCATGTTCCCCATTCCTCCTAGCACTTCAGCCATTGCGTGATAGGGATTAGCTATGTTCTCACTTTCAGGAAACTATGGATGAAATAAACATTGATGATTAGTTTCCCAGCACAGGAATATTTAAGATTGACTGGGCCAGGCGGAAATTTAACTGGGGGAATTTCCTATACGAATTGATGAATGCATTCTTTTCAGTTATCATCGAGATTTTTAACATGTTTACCTCTTAAATTGGTTTATGTACATCTTGTTCTTTGAAGGGTCTGCTTCTACTCTTAGTGGACTTATTTGATTTTTTCGCAACCACCCATATTTTCTTGATAGCTTTCATTGCATCCGATGTGGATTGTACTAGATTTGACAATACGTTCGTTGTGAATCTCTGGCATTAATTGCATCATAGAATGCACGATAATCAGTGCTGCAGCTTGAGCAGTGGATGAAGCAGAGTGGTAAGTTAGTGAAGACCGGCCATAACAATCCTGGGATCATTTTTGTAATAGTATAATTTGAAATAGAGGATATTTCCTTCGGCAGATGTGATGACATTCTGTCGCCTTGAGGTCACTTACAGGCGAAGTCAGGTGAAAATTTAGATTCTGTTATTCAAAAGTGGTGACTGTTTATATTTTGAAAAATATAATATAAATAAATGTACGATTATATTATTCCAAAATTAAGAAGACTGGATTTTTCATAAAATTGGAGAGAATTTAAAAATTAAAGATAAATCACAAATTAAGCTTTATGAAGTTCAATTTATATTTTGAGTGAATAAAAAATAATGTTTTACATTTCAGTTTATTGTTAAATGAGCTTCATTTTTTTTTTGTATTTATTTCGTTTAACAGTATGTAACCTATAGGACGATGTTCTTCTCCTCCCTTCCAGGATTATGTTCCTATTCATCTCCCGGGTTCACATACATTATCTGGTACTTGCACTTCCAATTATCCTCTTCCCTAATAGCTAAAATCAATAGTCTTTATTAGAGTTGTCTCTCTTTGCATCCGCATTACAAATTTTTTCCAAGTTGTTTTGCATTTTTCTATTTTAATGCAATGGATTGAGTACCTAGCTCTTCTCTTATGTCTGTATTCCTCAGTCTATCTTCCTTTTACTGACCGGTGGAATTTCATTTCCGATGTTTTTATTTGTCTAATGTCCTCTTTTCTCGTTCTCCAACACTACCTATATATCATATTAGGAACTGCCTTTACGTCACAGAATTATTTTTTAATTTCTCTTCTAATTTTTCTTTCCGGGATCTTCGTATCGTTCCACATATCCTCTGGAACAAGATAGTTATATTTGTTATTTCTGTCTTTTTTGTAGGTCATGTTGCATTCAAAATATTTAAACTGTGAAACCATTGCTAGGATATGAATCTCGATGATAAATATTTTACATATCGGCTGATCTCATTAGAATTCCGTTGTTTTTATTTTTGCTATCGAGTTTTTTTAGGTAATATGTTTTCCTCAGTTGCTGTAGCTAATTTACAGCAATTTTTCTGGAATTTATCTTCCCTTTCTTGTTAAATGGTCTTCGGAGAGCAACATTGTGTTTTCCCAGGTTCCGAGGTTTATGCCAGAACGGTATGGTCTTCCCCTTCCTCAAAATGTAATATATAAAGGTATTAAATAATTTTGGTGACATACTGCGTCAGTCTTACTCTTGCCTTACCCAGATTTATGAGAGCTGCCACTGTCAACTTTTTTCTTGTGTCAGTAGTTATTTTGGTATGTTTAACAGACTCGGCGTTATTTTACACAGATCATAATGGAGGATAAATATAAGAATAGGAAAATATGTTAATCTTATCTTGTATGTAAGTGGAAACTTTGCGTTTGCTTATTGATAATGCTATTTTTTTGCTAAAAATGCCTGATACAAGTTTTTAGGTCTCATATTTTTTCTTTAAAAGCACATTTTGTTATAAATATGAATATCAAATTGGATTTTTGCTATGGGTGCTTTGCAGAAAATTTATTGTACCTAGAAAAGAACAAAAGGAGATTAGGTAAATGAATTTATAATCAATTTAGCGGATGTTTCCTGGAACGAACTATAAAATGATTAGCTATATCCTAATAAAAATGTTTTTTCATTAGCCGTTGCCTTTCCGTGGAAAATTGGCAGCACTTTGAAAATCACATTGACTTCGAGTGAATTCTGCGTGAAAGGCAGTCACTCGCACTGGTGTGTAAATGATCGCACGACTTAATGCGGCGAACAAGAGTCGAATCCACTGGCCACACGATTACAATAATATTACTTTCAATTTCACATCCCGACTCCCACCCTTGGAACAAATCCTATAAATAACGTTCACAACATTAAATCTCCTTTTCTTTGTTGCAAATTTAATTTGTAAATCCCTTCGAATAGCTTCCCTTTTTTAAATCTCCAGAAACAAAACGAACATTCGGAAAAAAAAAACATTTTTGATTACGGCTCAAAAATATGTTTATTTGGCTTTGAGTCCAGAGGGACAAACTCCAGCTCACTAAATGCCAAATAAACATTTAGTTGCTCATTCAGAAATTTAATACGAGTTCTGATATAAAGTGTTTCAAAACTTTGTTTCATGGGTTATATAGATTCTAATCGGCCTAACTCCCTTGAATGCCAATCTATCCATTCTGAGTTGATTCAGGCATGGCTTCGAATTCACACTGAAAGAGGACACGTAATACAGTCGTTTTGGGATCGAAACTGGTAATCTCAGCAAGTTTTGTTTGGTTTTTATCTCAAGATATTTTCAATCGCTGATCACGCTAAGCTTTGATCGGAAAATATGGGCTACAAAGGTGTTTGCATGCTTTCGATGACTGGTACGCTGCTAATGACTAAGTGGTGTTCACGTTGTGTTTGCCAACAGCGTCGAGATTTATAGTAATGCAGAGAATTTTCTAATCTCTCGTGACAAATTTTTGACACTGCCATGTACACTTCTTTGACTAGCTCACTCCATCTTTGTGACTTTAACTTAACGGTGAAGAGGCGCAGCATTCCATCACACTATCAGCGATGATGATTCTCGTCGATGGCAGAAGTGGAATGAGGATTATCTATCGAGTATGTCTCATATCTCTGTACACGCAAAAAAAAACAATGCGTTACTCAGTAAATTGCCTTACGGGTACATTAGAAATCATAATTTCCACGAAATCGCTCAACCCAAAGTTACCCATCTTCAACTTCTTCACCTTACCATTTTGTCGAATAGAAGCCGCCACAACAGAAATCGTGGAATGCACTGCATGCATATTGAATCATTGGTTTAATTGATTGGGCATCGATATGAATTAATAAGTATCTCTATAAATTAATAAGTTGGGCTCAAAAGCTTATATGATTCACATTAATCTCTATAATAATAGGAGGCTCTACAGAGAACAATTTCAACCTTTCTAATTAAGTCCTTTAAAATATTTATTCACTTTAAAAGAGAGAGATTTGGCTTCGTTATTTGAGATTTTTTTACCTTCTCGTTTTCGTCATAGCCTGATTAGCCAATTCCTGGCGTATTACCAGCGCAACTTCTCTGATTGAAAGAGAAATAGCTGAATAAGTTCAAGCATAGCTCGTTGACATCTGACGTGCTACAAGGAAGGGTATTAGGCCTTGATTTTATACGTAAATGACCGCCATTTTAAAATAACCCAGGTAATATGAATATTCTTGATTCTCGGTTCGACAGTTTTGGAGTTATTATGCTTTCACTACGACAGCTATATTATATTAACTATAGCTATATATATTAACACACTGTAATTTTTTATTATTTTAAATGCTAAACTGTGATTTCCGTCATATCAAAAGATTGGTATGCGATGAAACATGACGATATCCTATCATATTCGTACCAATTAATCTTGTTTATCGTATTTATCGTCTTATCGTACTTATCTCGTCTCGAATCCCTGAATGTCAGTTGTCATGAAACTCATTCCTGAAAATAAATATCGGAGACAGCTGTGATTTTCTGTATTTCAATGAATTATGATCGACTGTAAAACACCGATTTGTGCAACAAAGCAACGGCCAGGTCTTTTCTGGCTGATTTCGTTTGACTTTTTCATTGCATTGATAGTGTCCAGTCTTTGCCGATCTGTGGTCACTGTATGAATGGAGCGGAGTCGCTATGAAGGCCTCGTTCTTGCCAAAGGGTCCCAGAAACTGGAGGGACATTTGCTTAAGAGATGCTTCCCTTCGTTTCTGAATTCTTTGAACTGAATTTTTTCTGAGTTCCTATTTCGACTTGATTTATAAATTGTTTGGAGATACTCGGGAGGAATGGGATGTGGAAGACAGCGATTCCGTTACAACTTCTCTATTCTTTTATTTCTTGATTGCCTTCTCGCGATAGGTGAGAAGCAGTAGCGTTCGCAAATTAATTCCCTGGCGTTCCGTCGGCATGTTCCTCGCGCTTCGGAACATTGGCAAACACCAATGCGAGCATCAATGGCCATCGGAGGGAGGGGAGGTCTTGCTTCACAGGGGTTCGGAGGTCCAATCGGAAGTGGAAGGGAAATTCAGTTTGGAGGGCGGCGCTGTTCAATCAATCCAACAAATACGCGATGAGCGTACGGAATTAATTAATTACTTTGCTGTGACACAAAGGAAGATTAACGTTGGCTGCGTTGCTGATATTAGACGTTGGAGGTGCTGTTCACCTGGCGATATATTCGTTTACCTGGTTTTATTGCAGTATTAAGCTCCCGAATGAATCGTTAACATGGGAAAGGAATGCAGAGCCGATACGAGAATAGGAGAACAACGCGAGTGGAGCAGGGAACCAATATTTTTCTTACGATAACCACCCGTCGATTGGGAATACTTCGAAGCGCAGGAATGTGATCAATTAAAAATTAAAAGTATTACCATAAAACTAATGAACTCTAGTGAAACGTAACGAAGGACTTTGTGCTGCTTGGATGTAAGTTTCTTGCGATGGTTTTTGAAGTTTACTTCATCAGCCGATAATTTGAACAATCCAAAATTGAGGATTTTCTGGAGGCGTATCAGAAGTAGGAGATTCTGGTAAGCGGAAAAACTATGAGCGCCCTCGTTAGAGAAGTATCATGCCTTTGTTTTTGGGAATCGTCACCGATTATTTGTACCAACACAAATGTTTTCTCCCTTGTCAAAATTAAAACATTTTGTTTATATTGGCGATTATAATGGCGTATTTCTCCTTCTGCAATTGCTCCTCCAGCTAACTGGAATCAAAGTAAATCAATTGTAATCAATTTTAAAGAAAGAGTTGAGGTGATTCGTCGCATGCATGGCTGAAATGTTATATTTAGCATGAAGATATTAAAATAAGGTACTGCAATTCCACATAAAACATTTATTGTACGACGCGGGTTTCGCCACAGTGCATCATCATTAGGTACAAAATTCAAAAAAAGGTCACTGTATATATGCACAAAAGTTGAGGGAAGGAGGGTCGGAAAAGGACAGGTTGGGGGGGAAGGAGTTTGAGTTGCGTGCAACACCCAAGAGGGTTGGGGGAGGCTGCTGCACGGGGGGTTAAGTGCAAGGGGAATACCCTTCCTTGGTAGAATCTCCCTCAAGGCAAAACGATATCTACCAAAAGGAGACGTAACAGCCGCCATACTGGAAACATACTGGGGTCTAACAAAGACAGAATAAACACCCTGGAACAAAGCAGAGTTAATGAACTCTGCTGCAAAGACTGCAATAGTGTGTATATCGGACAGACAGGTAGACCTTTCCATACCAGGGTCAGAGAACATGAAGCCAGCTTCAGAAAAAAGAACAATGCCTCACAGTTCGCAAAACATTTGGTGACGCACAACCATCAGAGTGACTTCATTCCCAGAATTTAGCACGTCAAAAGGAAAAGGAGGAGGTTGGACGCGCTGGAGGAATTAGAGATTTTGTGTTGTGAAACGACTATTATTAACGAGATGTTGTACTCTACTCGCTCATCCCTTCTCCACTTCCATAATCCTTCGCCCGAACCCCGCTTACCTTCCCAAGCTTGCACTTAACCCCCGTGCAGCAGCCTCCCCCAACCATCTTGGGTGTTGCAAGCAACTCAAACTCCTTCCCCCGCCCAACCTGTCCTTTTCCATCCCTACTTCTCCAACTTTTGTGTATATATATATATAGTGACCTTTTTTTAAATGTTGTACCTGAAGATGCTGCACTGTAGCAAAATCTGGGTCGTACAATAAATGTTTTATGAAGAATTGCAGAACCTTATTTTCATATCTTCATGAAGGATAAATTCCACCGAGTGACGCCTGAAACCGTTACCTTCATATTTTGTAGCCCAATAGTTGTGTCGAAACCTATTCAGTAATCATTGCTCATTACTCGGTTAGTGAAATAAGTACCGCATGACTTGTTTACAAACAGAATGGTGAGTCATTTCCTCAAAGTAACATCTGATGAAATTTTCGACAACTCGTTTATTCATCCCACCAATTGGGTAAGATAGTAATTTTGTGAGTTTTTAACTCCCGGACACGCCCACCTTAACTAATGACATGACATATCTAAGTGAGAGAGGCATGGATGGACCTGGCGACCCTGTCTCACAGCTTAGTTAATCTCTTCATGTTTAAACGAGAAATTTCATTTCCTACGAAATGCCGCAGACATGAGAGTGCAAATGCTGTGAAACCATAGGAGTATCGTTTCTTCGCTATTAATCATGCAAATGAATTCAAAATCTTGTTTCGCTCGAGGAGCAAATATCTGCTCTGATTAAAGAGGGCAAGAGCGGTAGATTTCCTGCTTACTCTTGAGAATGTTTCTCGTGGTGAGTGGCCGGAATGCGTTGGGAGACGGGCTGAGAATGGGTGCCAGCGAAATCCAACGGGAAAGAAAGACGCAGAGCGCGGCCTGTTGATCTAGTGACGTGAGATATTCTCGAAAAAAAAATTTGGAATCTCAAGAAGAATGGTCACCATAATCGTTAAAGGAACTTTAATTCACCAACTATCCTAAATGCGTACATTATTTACACCCTCACTCTATAATAACCTTAAGCCTGGCCTGAGGCGTTCGAGAGACATTGGATTAGAAGCAATGCTTTATCATTACGTCGTCCGACAATCGGGCGTAGTTTCCCGATCCCGTCTCAAGTTAGGATGCTTAATTCGATCTTCTACCACCGGCTATATAGGCAAGTAAGAAACAGATATGAGAAATGGCATTTAAATGTGGTTTTTACTGAAAACGGTGAAGATAGTAAAAGAGGCCTTTCTATTGCCCTACATGCCTCAAAGATGAAGAACTGGAATGCAAAAGGAAAAAGGGGCTGGTTCTAATGCTTCATATTATGTATGCCAAACACCTGTAAGAAAGAGGCGTACCCTAAGGATGTAATTTAATGGTATGTAATAGGTTATGTAACTTATTATGGTCATATTTTCTGCGTATAGCATCATATAGTTTACCGTATTACTGCTCAAAGAAGACCATATATCCCGAACCAGTCATTACGCCTGCATTAATCGGCTAACAGCTTAGACCATGACGGGAAAATTTGTGTAGCAAAGCGAAAGAACTGGGAGTCTCATCGTTTCGATCGCTCCATTATTGGTCGGTAGGGTGTGGCTAACTTATTATGTTTTCTCGCATTTTCAATTTCAACCTCTCAAAGTATGCTATTGGGTAAAGAAAGGATATCCTCAAAAATTCGGCTCCATTAATTAACATTTACATCTACATCTACAAAATACCCTACAAGCCACCTCATGGGTGTGTGGCAGGGGGTGAGTATTCACCAACATGCATTACACTATACCCTCAAGAGGCATAAATGCAGTGACGTTCAATTTTCCCAATTGCAGGAAAAAATAATTTCTAGGGGTAACGCGCCGAGTTTACAGTCCTGTAGGGTCAAAATTCACTCCATTTTTACGTATGTGAAACCGTTTTCCACGATTAAAATATTTTAGCAGGGACAACTACCGCGCGCTTCAAACAAAGCGTCGCGCCGGGTGCGACGGGCCGCAGTCAGCTGATTCCTCGTCCTGAGCCCTTCATTCCCTACGCCCTCTCGCGCCTTCCCGAGCTAGGGACAAGGGAGCCATTTCCCGTGCCTGACAATTTTACAGACTGCAAGTGATATACACAAAGTTACTATCCTAACAGGACCGACTTTCATATATAATTTATGCATCTGTATGTAATAATTTACTTGGAAAAAGATTATTGTGAGCGATGCTTCAGGAGTACTGCACACGGTGTGATCCAAGCAGCCGTCTCATTGAAACTGGCAGACTTTAAAAGACATGCACGTTTATGTATTTTCCGGAAAATAAATAATATATCAGACATGAATGATTCACAGAAAAACATTCATAGTTTTATATTGTCACAAATTCATCATAACATGGGTAGGTACAACATACTACGGAAATATATATTGTCACAAATCCAGACGTTATTGGTTTTAACAGTGCACTAGTGTTAGTCTTGGATAGTTTTTTTTATAGTGAGCAGCACGAAAAATGCAGCGCAGATTCAAATGCTGGAAAAATTGTTCTTCAGACGTATTGCTCTTGATAAAAGTCTGTTTCAACATCACAGCCCGCTCAGCATGATCGTTAACAAAGTTTTCACTTTATCTTGACTGCTTCTGTAATTGCTGTTTTTGGGTTTTGGCACAGGATACTCTTCCAAAATATCTTGTGAAATACTAAGTACTTGAAAGAAAGACAGACTATTGGCCGTGACACAATCTGGAAGCACTAAATTATTACACTTCTAAATTCAGCGGTAGTCGTTTGGAAGTGTGTGTTATGTCCTCTTTATGTTTTTAAGTTGTATACAAGTTTCTTTTTTTCAAATGGACTTACATTATCATAAAAACATTGAAATGCAGATAATTGCTCGCTTATATACCACAAATGCTCGCTCAATTTATTTTAGGGCAATGGATTCGGTTGTTCTGTCAACGCTCCTGTACTTTTTTAATCGAGAAATTAGCTCCAAATTATTTTTTTGGTGCCCCTGGAGCATCAGTGGCTACGTAGCATGAAAAAATATATGCAGAAACAATAAAAATATTAACAGAAGCCCCTTGATTTCTCTTTCTGTTAAAATAAACTGATTTCTAAAAACCCATATTCTTAATGAATATATTGCTTTGGCCATCCATCTAGCCCTTTGGAAAGCTCCAGCAGCTCCAAACTTCATGCCTTGGGTGGGGCATCCGCCAAGTACAGTGATTGCAAGGTTCAAAAGCTCCAAATAATAATTTCTTGGTTGACCAGCCTGCAAATGTACTTTTTAAAAGATAATAAATCATGTCCTAAACCTGTATTAAAATGGCAATGTAAGGTTATGTATAGTTATACTCAGTGCTGATAATCATCTCTATTTTATTTCGAGCAAAATCAATAATTCTTTTTGCTGCATCGCCGCTGAGGTAATTTGCTATCTGCTCATCTGCAAGAGCTTGAACCTTATGTCAACTCCTGGCCACTTTTGTTGAAATCGCTTAAACACCGCTATCAAGTTAATGCAGCCTTAATCAAAAGCATTACGTGGAAAGAAAAATGCTTCCAGCATTTGCTTCTCAGCGCTGCTCGCTATCAAAAAACTATCAAAGACTGCCGTAGGTCCACCGTTAAAAAGCAATATCGTATGGATTTGTGACAATAATATGTTTCCATAGTATGTTGTTCTCATATTATGATGAATTTGTGACAGTATAAAACTATGAAAGTTTTTCTGTGAATCATTAATATCTGCTGTGCTAATTCGTCAGTAGATAGTTTTCAATGCTAAGCACTTTTCTTATTGATTTTATGACAAATACGTAAAAGTGCAGTACCCTTGAAGCATCGCTCACAAGAATCTTTTTCCAAGTAAATTATTACATACAGATGCATACATTAGATATGAAAGTCGGTCCTGTTAGGATAGTAACTTTGTGTATATCACTATCAGTAAAACTGTCAGGCACAGGAAATGGCTCCATTGTCCCTAGCTCGGGAAGGCGCGAGGGGGCGTATGGAATGAAGGGCGCAGGACGAGGAAACAGCTGACTGCGGCCCTTGCGCACCCGGCGCGGCGCTTTGTGTGAAGCGCGTGGTAGTTGCCCCTGCTAAAATATTTTAATCGTGGAAAATGGTTTCACATACGTAAAAATGGAGTGAATGTTGACCCTATAGGACTGTAACTTGGCGCGTTACCCCTAGAAATTATTTTTTTCCTCCAATCGGGAAAATTGAACGTCACTGCCTTTATGCCTCTTGAGCGACCTCTAAATGTTAATTAATCGAGCCGAATTTTTGAGGATATTCTTTCTTTACCCAATAGCATAGTTTGAGAGGTTGAAATTGAAAATGTGAGAAAAAATAATAAATAAGCCACGCCCTAATGGTCAGTCAAGAAATAAAATACCAATAGAGCCCACAGTGATATGATTCATGAAGTTTTTAAAGTAATAACTAAATTTAGGTTGCAGGGACTATCTCTGTCGAACATATCTTCCAATAGTAATTGCTTCTGTCTTTAGAGTGCCTTGCCGTTAGATGACTCTGGCATTATATCTTCAAATTTTAAAATCAATTAGTGGTGCTTGTATTGATCAAAGTAAATATTCAAATACCAGTCTGACTATGTGACAAAGTTTCCATGGTTTTTACGAAATTTTCTTGTGGAAAATGTAGTCTCAATATGCCCCATCCGTCTTCTTGATCTAATTATCATCCCATGTATATGTATATTATGTAAGTGAAAATAATTACATCTCAGTATACACCAAGTATAAGCTAGTTGAAACAAGAAGTTAATCCTCGATGACCTCGATATTCACACCTCAATTCTCCATTGCTAATTGTTATTGCTGTTTCCTCTAGATATTGTTTTAGAACAAACTTTAATGCTTTGAGAGCGAACATGAAGAAATAAGTAATGAGCCCTCCAAGTGCCCCGATTTTTATGTGAGGATAAAATATCCCCAGCTATTTAATATGTGCTCATTTTCTTTTGCCAAATTACGGTGATGAAATTCGTATAAAGCGCCACGTAAAAAAAATTAGCTTCGTTCGGTAATCTGACCGCGGATCTTTCGCTCGCTACTAATTGTAGTGCCTACTGCCTAAGTAATATGTAATATCTACGCTACCCAATGCTTCCTAATCCCTTGAATCCTCCTCCTAAAGTTACAAGTTTACGCAAGTTAGCGCATTGGCCAATAGCCAGCCAATGGTCCCATTGGATTGATTCCCGTTCCAAATCAATTTTTTTCTGGTGGATTTTTCTGGAGTTATATCACTGAAATAGATAAGAGTTATTATATATATATATGTCCTTTGTTTTGTTTCCATATTTTTATCGGCCACCCTCTTGGCATATTATATATTTATCACCCGAGTGATTCTCCAAGAAGATATATATATATTTATATATATATATATATATTTTTTTTCTCAGCTCAATTTTCTCAATTTTCTACAGCTGAAGAAGGGCCTACATGCCCGAAACGTCCCAGTAAGTCCTCTCTCTCTTTTTACTTTTCTTTCCCCACCCCCTGTCAAGTGTTTTTATTGTTGTGGCCTATTGGCGAAATTTTCGTTTTGTGTATAATATATATAAACAATTGGATTTTACCAACTCATAAATGTGAATAAATCAATTACTCTCCGTACGCCGTGCTACGAAGATTTAGAAAAACTTATAAGCAAGTACTAGTAACTACACAAGAATGGATGATTGGCAATTTATAATAACTATCGGTTCATTAATCCTTCTGATAGCATTAAAACCTCTTTTATACTTTCCTGCTATAAAGCTGGAGACGATAAAATGCATTACACTTTGAATAAATATGTTAATCATACTTGTATGCCATATTCAATGAATTTTCAACGATTAATCGTACTTTTCCTATGATTTTCACGGTAACTTTTTTTAATACGATCATGTTTATCTTATGGTTCAAAGGTAATGGAACCAACTACTGTGTATCCACACAGTCCAAAGTAGTAATGGTGTGAATTAATGGACCCATTGGGTATTAGAGTTTTTCATACTGTCTGGCGGTAATTTGTCTCTTTAGCGGTTCAAAAAGAAACCAGGACATGTGGCAACTGCTTCTGATAAGCTGTTTGTAATCATCACCATAATTTCTACGGATTTTCTGCATGAATGCAGTGCAGAGAGAAAATCAAACAACTGGTGAAATTGAGACTGGTGCTACGTGGGAGGAAACACTGGCACAAGTTAGCTGGAAACAAATAATGTTAGGCCAGCCAATTTCCGGGAACTCGCTTTGTTTTCCGGGGGGAGGGGGGGTGGCAATCCCTCTAATCGTATTCGACGACCCCTGAGACTTCGACGATCGGTCAACTGACGAAAGTTAACGGCGTCCCTCCTAGGCGTTACCGAGTTTGCTAAGGACATGGTGCAGAGGCAGTAGGCAGCTGCAAATTCGATTGGGACCCACTTATGCGTTGCCCCAGTGCCGTACGGTGAAGTTGTAGGGACCAGATGTGTTTCTTTTTGTGTATGGTGGCCGCACGGATATTCGTGAGACATCATACAACTTGGAAGCCACTCCTGCCCACGTCAGGGGAGGCGGCCGACTTGCCACTGGGGCGCAGTTTCCACTCGGTTGAGGGCCTTTTTCGTAGTTTACGAACATTATATCAAGTAAATCCTAAGTTTTTTATTAAGCTCTTCTTGAATTATGTTTAAAGTTTTTTTCCAAAAAAAAGGTTAGGCATGAATCGCATAAGTCATTGCTACAAAGAGCGTAATTATTTCTAAAAATCGCGAAGACATTGCATAAAAAGTTTCCCTTTTTTAATCATAAAAGACGCCAAAAGTTCTAAAATAATTATGTAATAATTTACTAAAAAAATTAATTTTTAGTAAGTTTTCACCACTTTTGGTTGGCAAGTTTCATTCTTTAATTGGATCCTTGACTTTTGAGGTCTTTTCTCGCCTTAACTATGTAAATTATTACCAAATGGGTGCTGCGTACCAAAATGTGTACATGATTGATATGGTACTGTAGCGTTTGAACCGTACTGCAGTATTTGTTTTTAATTTGTTTAATTTGGAATAGTTAAAGTTTGAATGTTTTAATTTATTTTAGTTTACAAATGTTTAATTGTTAAAATGTTTGGTTGCGAAGGTTTTTGGTTTTGAAGAGGAGATGGGTTGTTAAGGGAGAGGGAGACAGCAGGACTGGAAGCTGCTCTGATGAATTTAAGAATACAGAAAGCAGAGGTGTGTTGAATAGGGGTTAATCATTTATGAACGTCGTCTGACGCTACAGACGTGGACGCGAACCCAACTTTTCTGGTGGCAGCGGTGGGATATTTGTTACGGGAACAGCCCGGGAATAGTGAGAAGACTCGCGAGTCAAGGATAGGCCGTTCGTTGAACGGATTTGGAGATCAGCATCCTTTCGGGGACGGATCATTTGTGTCTGCGATTGCCGAGACGGGGAAGGAGTCACGAGGCTGCATGTGCTGTACGAGGTGTTGCGGGAAAGAGTGACATCGAGTGGGAGCCATAACCGAGGAACTACGGGCAGTGGATTGGATTCTTCTATCGGCGACTGGAGAAAAGGATTTGCGATCAGACACGTTGGTGTGATGCTGTACTGTTAAAAAGGTGAGTACCGATTGCCGAATGGTGAGCGCATTTTTGGGTACTGCTCTTGACTTCCATGTGTATGAACGCAGTTTTCTAGTAATTTGTGAAAAATAACTCTCAAGGTTTCATAATGGTGTATTTGGCTAGAGCCACTAAAGACATTTTGAGGAAGATCACGTATGAAGTCGGCGCTGATGTAGGAGAGAATGCTAGAGTCGTGGAGTATAAGAAAGCGATATTAGATAGTGAAAATTATGATGAGGAATTTGTGAAGGAAATGCTGAAGTTTTTTACGGAAGAGAAAAGATTGGAACGGGAACGGGAGGCAGAAGAGAAAAGATTGGAACGGGAACGGGAGGCAGAAGAGAAAAGATTGGAACGGTTGGCAGAAGAAAGAAGATTTCAATTAGAAATTGAAAGGCTCAAGATTTCTCAGAACAATTTAAACCGCGAATGCGACGGATCGGAAGTGGACACTACTCAAAGGGTAACGCCGAAGATAGATCTGACGAGGCATATGGATAAATTTGACCCTAGAAGTGAAAATATTAGTTTGTATCTCGAACGGTTTGAGAGACAGGCTGCTAGGGCCGGTATTCCAGAACATCAACTGGTATTTTATTTGACTGGGTTACTACCAAACGAGATTAACGATATAATTTCTAGGGAGCCCCGTGAAAGAGCTGATAGTTATGAAGTTGTCAAGGATTTACTACTCAAGAAATATAAATTCAGCGCAGAAGTCCTCAGACAGTGGTTTTACAAGCAGTCTAAAGGAAGTGGCATGGCATGGAGTGATGTAGTATATAAACTGACCAATTATTCTCAAGGGTGGATTGACGGTATGCACGTGAATTCTTTCGAAGAGTTAAAGAAACTGATAGTGACTGATCAAATGAAAAGAAAGGTGCCCATAGAAGTGCGAGATCACTTAATAGATGAATGGCCAAACTTCAAGGATCCGTACGTGCTGGCTGAGAAACTGGATAGTTTTGACTCTATTAGAGAAAGCATGGGACGGAAAACAACAGATCATTATATCAGTGATCAACAAAATAAGAAAATGCAGTCCACCAAGCAAAAGCTTGATGCGGTAAATCTCGCTGAAGAGAAACGAGACTTTTATCCGGAATGGAAGGCTAGACCTGCACCTTCAGGTCTTTATTTTGAGAAAAGTTTTCAACCCCGGTGTAATGGATGTCGCTCTACTCAACACTTGATTGCGGTTTGTCCAAAGAAAATGGAAAAGGGTAGTGAAGGAAAAGAATTTGTAAATTTCATAAAATATGGGAATAGTGAAAATATATTTGGGAAATATCTGACAATGAGTGTTGGAATGATCAATGGCAATCAAATGAAGATATTGCGTGATACGGGTGCGACAATTGATATCGTGGCACAGAAATATGTTTCCCCACACATCTATACGGGAGAAACAGTGCGGATACAACAAGCTCTAGAGGTACACGATCGATATTTTCCCATTGCAGAAGTAGAAGTAACTGGCGAATTTGGCAGAGTATTTGGGAAAGCTGTGGTTGTGCCAAATGAATTGGATCGGGGTATATACATTTTGGGAAATGCAACCGCAGGTCTAATCGAAATATGTAGAGAAAAGCAATTAAAGAGGCATTGGAGAAATGTGGTGCAGACCAAAGCAGCAAAGAGAACTAAGGATAAATGTTTTTTCAGAGATCAGTGTGATCAGCTCATTAACTTTTCCACACTTAATGAAAGAATTAATGGACTTCAGCAAAGGCTGTCATTTATTGAAAGAAGCAGAGAGCAAGAGGAAGAAAGATTGCCTAAAATTTCGAAGGAATATGAAGAGCAGGAGAATACAATCCAAGAACAAGAAGATAAGATAAAAACACTGGAAGAAAGGTATCGACAGCTTCAAGCTGAGATTTCAGACAGGAAAACATCTGATATAGATGCTGAACCTAGAGACAGGGAAGACATGAGGCTTGATGAGAAGGCGATGGCAGTAAGCAAAGAAAGGAGTCGAGAGATGGAATGGACAGAGTACAAAGAAAATAGACATAAAAGGGATGATAAATTGGGGAAAGGAATAGAGAAAAGGGACATTAATGAAGAAGTTAAGGATGCAAATAAAGAAGAGCTTGAGAGACCAGAGGGCTCTGTACCTCTGGAAAAAGACCAAGTTTTTCTGGATTGCAAAGTCACTTAGCAACTGAAAGAAGGTGAAGTAGTGGAGGCACAAAGCAAGGAAGGAAGGTCAGGTAGGAGGCAAGAGATTATTCGTTACACAAAAAGTGATAGAAAAGATGAAGAAAATTTAGGAAAGGTAAGAAAGAAAAAGTTGGCAATGTTAGAAAGCAGGAACAAGACAGTGACGGGTAGGAAGTAGCAGATGAACTAAAGGAAGGAAAAATACTTGAGAGTAAGTAAAAAAAAAAATTGTAGACTCGACCGCGACAAGTAGTTTGGGGGTCAAGAGCGGTGTTCGGGGTGTAGCGCCGTTCGGCAGGAGGTACTCCCAAAAGTTCGCAGCCATATTTTGTCCAGGGATGTAATTTTTGTAAAATCCCTGAACAAAATTCTTCAAAGGGTGGGGGAAGACTGTAGCGTTTGAACCGTACTGCAGTATTTGTTTTTGATTAGTTTAATTTGGAATAGTTAAAGTTTGAATGTTTTAATTTATTTTAGTTTACAAATGTTTAATTGTTAAAATGTTTGGTTGCGAAGGTTTTTGGTTTTGAAGAGGAGATGGGTTGTTAAGGGAGAGGGAGACAGCAGGACTGGAAGCTGCTCTGATGAATTTAAGAATAAAGAAAGCAGAAGTGTGTTGAATAGGTGTTAATCATTTATAAACGTCGTCTGACGCTACAGTGCTAACATGCAAAAGAAGATTATTTTAAGTAGATGGACTGTTTCCAGCAGTAAATAGGTAGGAGTGTTTCAATGCACAATGACTTAGCCTCGTTAGCATCACCTCTTATCACCGAAAATTCCTGATAGATGGCTTTTTAGGCGATAAAGAATCAGAAATATGTCGGCGTTATCTTTTTATGTACTTATATAAAATTCAATGTATTTATTTATTTATCTCACACAACCAAAAACGGCACAATGGCTAATTACATTGGTCGATGCAACAAAATAAATTAGCATAGAACAACAATAACGAAAAACACGAAGAATGAAATAAAAAATAAAAACATCAGCACAAAAACAAAATTAAATCAAATTTTTGGGTTCCATACCCAAGTGTCGTTTGATGAATGATTTGAATATGTTGGGCGAGGAGAATAGGTCAAGGGACGGATGCGCTGAGGACAATATGTTAAATTTGGAAGGGGTTCTGTAAAACAGGGACCCCTGTGATAGGGCAATCTGGAATTTCGGGATGTGTAGGAGATTGAAGTTTCGCGTGGGGCGAGGAGGGACACGAATTGGAAAGAGAGAGAGAAGGTCACAGGAACGAAGCTGTCCATGTCCATCCATGTATATTTATTATTATTATTATTTATTATTTGTTACAGTTGTAACACTTCCCTCCGAGTCCCCGGCAAGCATCAGGTTTCATTGCCGTCATAATGGCCGCAGACTCGAGAGGGGTTGGGCAGTAATCGTCGTCCGTAGTTGTCACGTCCGACGCCCATCGGTTGAGTGGCTATGCTGCTGTTGGGTCAAGCGTACGCAGTAGACGGAGTGACCCCAGGATGACGGCCTTCTGCATGCGTGCAACTAGTGATTCCGCCTGTGCCACGCAGGACGGAAAGCACTTGATGTTATTGAGCAGCGAGCCCTTGACTCTACCGAGCACACCTACGATGAGAACCACTAGTTTCACAGAGTGTCCGGGGTACATCTGTCGAAGTTCGAAAAGCTGGTCTTAATCTTTCGTCCGTTTTTCCACCTCCTTCGTATCCATGTTAGTTTCAGCCGGAGCCGAAAATTCGATCACGAACATGGAGCGTGTGAGGTGGTCGAGGAGAACGATATCAGGCTTGGTCGCCTCCAAATGCCTGGTGGTGGAGAAGGAGTAATTCCACCAGATGGTGTATTTATCGTTCTCCACGACGGACTCAATATCTCCAGGGGTCAAAGTAGTTCTTAGAATTATAAACAGAGGGCTAGAAAAGAAGCCAAATGAATACCTGGGTGACGACCAGTTCGGGTTTAGGAGAGGGACGGGAACGCGAGACGCTACAGCGGTGATATGAACGCTAGTAGAAAGAAACCTAGAGTATGGGCAGGATGTTTTTGCATGCTTCGTAGATTTCGAGAAGGCGTTTGATCGGGTGGAATGGACGAAAGTAATGATAGTGTTGACGAAATTAGGGGTCGATTGGAGGGACAAGCGTTTGATTCGGAGTTAGTATATGAAACAGACGGCGTAGGTTAGGGTAGCCAATGGAGAATCGGGATGGGCCACGATAGGACGGAGATTTCGGCAGGGTTTCCCACTATCGTCGTTACTTTTTAAAGTGTATTCAGAAAAAATGGTAATGGAGGCATGGGGGGAGGAGGAGGTAGGAATAAAGGTAGGAGAGGAGCTGATAAAATCAGTGAGGTTTGCAGATGACCAAGCATTGGTAAGTCAGTCTGCCAAGGGGTTACAGTCAAAGGTGAATGCATTTGAGATGCAGTGCGAAAAGTATGGGATTAAGATCAATCACAAGATAACGAAAGTAATGAGATTTTCTAGAAGTAAGAAGGCGAGGCTGAACATAAGGGTGGGAGGGCAGAAGATAGAGCAGGCCGAGCGGTTTACGTATCTGGGTAGTATTTTGGAGAAGAATCGTTTTAGTGGTTAGAACATTAGATGCAGAATTGCGCTAGCTAAAGAAGCATTTTCGAAGAGAAGGGAATTGATGAGGGGTCTGAGAAGAGACGTTAATAAGAGGCTGGTGAAAACTTTAATATGGAGCATGGAGCTATATGGGTCGGAAACTTGGTCATTGCGAAGGGAAGATGTGCGTAGACTTGAGGCGTTTGAGATGTGGGTTTGGAGAAGGATTGAGAATGTTAGTTGGATGGCGAGAAAGACGAACGAGGAGGTATTGGATATGGTCGGAGAGGAGAGGAAGCTTGTGGCAGAGGTTCGGAGAAGGCAGAGGAGATGGATGGAGGAGGTTTTGAGAGGAGAGGGCATGTTGAAGAGAGTGATAGAGGGGAAAACACTGGGGAAGCGTGGAAGAGGAAGGAAGAGGATAAGAATTCTGGACGAAATAAGAGGAGGTAGAAGATATGAAGAATTGAAGAGGGATCTAATAACGGGCCATCCTTAGGAGGGAAAGCGAAACAATGTGTATGAGATTGGGATGCAGAATGGGTACTGTCCAAGAACCTACCAATCAGCTGGTAGAATACTTGAATGAAAAATACCATTGAAATATAAATTGATCTTAAAATGGAATTAGAGGTCCGATTAAAATAAAATTTTGCGAGGTATATTTTAGTTACCGTAGAAAACCTTGAGGAATTACTGTATTGCATGTTATTTGGCTACCTATCTTTTTCACGATTGTTAACGCTATCTCCTTGAATGTAAGTTAGCCATATATTACGATGAGTCGTAGTCACCGGCGAAAAAGGCAACATATTTAAAAATAAAATTCAGAATTATTTCACAAAGATGGAATACCAATGTATCTTTAGTTCGTCTCTTGTTTGAAAATAAGTCTTAAAAAGCTTTATTTATTCAAAATAGTCGTTAAGGGTGAAATTAATCACAATAATTTTTTTAGATGATTCCTTTTCATAACCTCTTTTTTATTATGTATTTTCTTCATCTTCTTCTTTCAGGATATATAGGTCAAATAACCTATTATGTATTTACATATTTATAGGGATTCTTTGATCTATATCTCCCGAAAGAAGAAGAAGAAAATACATAATAATTATTTATATTATTTTCGTTCTTAGGCTAAAATTGAAACCAATTTACGAAAAGAAATTTTGAATGTCTTTCTATTAAAGTGAAATGTCGAAAGAAAACTCGTCAATTTTATCTTTCGATTAACGTTAACCAGACATTATAAACGTAGCCCTTGTGTCATAAGTCTTCTTACATTTGTCATAACGGCAATTAGAGGAAAGATTTCACGCTACAATTTAAGCAGCATTTATAGCCAACTTTATTCGAAATAACATTTGGCCGATGTGCACGAATTGATGTGTCGTCACGGAATATATTTGATAATTGTGGCAACATTATTTGAGTCGTGCAACTATTTCGTTCTTTTCCATTTTTCCTTCGTAGTTGGGCATAAATGTCACCAAAAACCTACTGTCATTGCTCTGAAAGAAAGCAATGACATTTTGTGTTGCCGTCATTATGAGAGGGACGGAAACGATTCCCGTGCTTTGACCCTAACGGACAAGACGTAGACTCTTTCTACACGTCCGCCCATCACTAAGGCGAGAGAAATCTCCGCATTGTTAAGCGTCCGTCCTTTGTTGGAAGCGATGACTGCCGGAGCACAAGCGCTCCTCGGGTGGAAAGGGATCGGGTCGGGCTGACGAGCACCCGCCCCCGCCCCGCACCAAGCACCACCCGCGCATCGGTGGCGGCGCCAAGGGGTGGCCGTGGAGAGTGAGGGACGATGAGAAGGGTCTAGGGGGGTTGGCATTGGGCATCTGCTCCTCCCTCCCCTTCTGACGGAGACGCAAACTGTTTGCCTCCTACTAGAAGGGGCAAGGGGAGGGGGGTGCGGAAGGGAAAGAGTGGCCGTTGCTAGGCAACGGAGGCGCACATTCTCTCTCCCGCAGCAGCCTCTCCGCCCTCGATGCCATGAGCCGCTTATGTAATTGGGTGCGGTCGCGGGTGCGGGAGGGTGCCGTGGGAGGCCTGTTTTAGGCCCGCGAGAGCGTGGCTTGCCGTCTTCCTTCCGATCCCGTTGGCGTTCCCTCGCGCGAATGTGGACAGCGTTTCCCCATCACACCACATTTCCCCCCCCCCCCCCCCCCCCAATCCCGCTTATCGCTCGTAGGCGATCGCCGTCTGTTTTCGGCGTTGCCGAGTGTCATTAGGCTCTCTCCCTCTCTCTCGGTTTGACCTCCGTCGTCCTTTTTCACGCGCTGATGTGGCAGAATTGAAATTGTTCCGCTCGACACCGCTCTATGACACCCTTGTGGTCGCATTCCGAATCTTTGGCCGTCTCGCCCCGACATCTTGTCCGAAAGTTCCGTGCTCTCTGGTCTCTCTCCTACGTTGACGAATTCGTTCGGGGAAGCACTCTGGTCGGAGTCAAGCTGCGTGTTAAATTATGGCGGACAGGGTCGGACGAGTGCGTTGAACGCTTGAATGAAGACAAATCGACGACCGGGGAGGACGGAAAATGCTTTTCCCCCTCACCAAAGAATCTGTTTTCTAAATCCCAATTGACTTAGCATTTTTGCGTGACGGAAGGGCTGCAGGTGCATTGCAGTCCCCCGTTTAGAATGCCCCACATTATGCCCCCCTTATGCCCCGCTCTCCGCCTGTTGTCCACCGGATTAGACTTAAGAAAAGAAGACCCCTCCCTATTGCTCGGCCACGCTGAGAATTGCTAATCCCATTCGTTAAAATTGGACCCCTCTATTGTCCTTTCTTTCATTTCTTTACTTTACCGAGCATTTCGTTTCGCATCATTGCAACTTACCATTTCTTTGTCCAGCATTAAACTTTGTATCTCACGTTACCTTTCCACATTAAAATCATTCATTTATAAGTGCGATATTCCACAGAAAAAAAGCCATTCACCTTGACCGGGATTCGAGCCCGGATCCCTCAATTTCGCACTTATGTGCGCTTGCGGGTGACTTCGTAAAGGTAACTACCGTGGGTAGTCCCAGTATCATCAAAATTGGTCATTCATTCGTGTTTTTCTGCTCCAGATGGCTGTTTTCCTCATGAGCTCCTGCTCTACACCACTCTTCTCTCATCTAGATGATTTGTGTCCTCGTACCTTCCGCCTATTTTTATGTTGTCTGGAATTTGATTCCTCTTCCTTCCCCTACCCCGCTTTCCTTCCCCCATTCCTCTTATTCCCATCGTCAGCAGACAATGTCTTCTCAGGGAATTGGACATTCAACTCCTCGTTCTTCTTCTAATCGTTTCCATCAGAGTCCTTTCCTCGCCCACTCTCCTCAGCACCTCCTCGTTCCTTACTTTATCTTTCCAACTCACTTTTTCCATCTTCCTCCATATCCACATCTTCAGGGTTTCCATTCTGCTTTCATATTCCTTCTTAACTGCCCAAGTTTCCGCCCCATACAGTGTCACACTCCAAGTATAGCACTTTTCTAGTTTCTTCCTCAATTATTTGTTCAAAGGTCCATAGAGTAGCTTCCTTTTCATTTGGAAACCTTCTTTTGCTAATGCCATCCGTCGTTTTATCTCAGCTGTACAAGACATATCTTCTGTTATAATACTCCCTAGATATGTGAATCTCTTCACTTGCTCAATGCATTCCTCTTCCAGTTTGACTTTAATTTTCTCCCCTTTTCCTCCGATGACCTACACTTGATCTTCATCTGGTTCATCTTAATTCCACAGTCTATACATTTGGTGTTAATGTTCTCTGACATTCCAAATTTTTCTTCGTTTTTTTGCTAATACTGCCATTTAATCTCCAAATCATATGTACTCCTCTCAAACACATCCCTGTTTACAGTCATAACACCCTTGTATTATTTCTTCCAAACATATTTGGAATAATTTTGGGGATATGTAGCATCCTTGTCTTACTCCTCTTCCCAAGCCAATTTCGTCAGTCATCTCACCTGCTATCCTCACTGTTGCAGTTTTTCCTAAATATATCTCTTTAATTAATCTTCTTTCTATCCGATCAATTTCTCGATTTTTCATTTTAGCTATTAATTTATCCTTTCTTACTCTGTCGAATGCATTTTCGTGATCTATGAAAGCTGCATATATACTTTTTCCTTTTTCTCCATATATCTCTCTCTAATTACTCTTATTAAGCCTAAAGCATTTTCGGTACCTACTCTTTTCCTAAATTTATACTGTTCCTATTAGATTGCTCTAGTCAGCCTTCTACATAGCCTTCAGTTAATTGTCCTTAGTAGTACTTTTTCTGGGTGAGATATTAAGCTTGACGTCCAGTGTTGTTCGCACTTCTTGCTGTTTTTTTCTTTTTTCTATGGGTATCATCACTATTTATCTAAACTCTTTTAGGCACTTGCCACCTTCATATATCTCTCATTGTACAGTTTGAGTAACTCTTCCTTTACTTCTTGATCCAGTGCTTTTATCAATTCAATTGAGATTTCATCAATCCCACTTGCTTTTCCATTTCTTTTATTGATTCTTGTATCTCACTTTTCAATATATGGCATCCTCTTTCATCTTCTGTTTCTCCACTTTCCTCATCCAGCTGTAGCTCTTCTTCTTCAGGTCTACTCTCCCAAGCATATAGCCACTCTATATATTCTTTCCATCTTTCCAAAACCTCTTTAGGCTCACTTACTAATCTTCCAACAGCTTTTTCTATTACTCTAATACTGTTTCCTCTTTTTTCGCTATATACTATTCCTGTGGCCTCCTTATACATTCGATCACGTCTTCCCTCTTTTCCTAATATTTCCATTTCCTTGCACTTTTCCCAAACCCATTTTTCTTTAGCTTTGTCCGTCTCTCTTCTTAGTTCATTATTCAGTTTTTAGTATATTCTCCTTCCTTCGTTTGTGTTCACCATCTTCCATTTCCTCCTTTCCTCAATTTTATTCAACATCTCTTCTGTGACCCATTCTTTCCTTACTTTCACTCTAACGTCAGTCCCTTGTACCTTTTCTGCTTCTTATCTTTTAAACTGCTCATGATTCTCTCACAACTATTTTTTACATTTTTTGTGTGTTCTTTCACTCTATATTTACCTCCTAACATTTTCCATCTTTTTTTAATCTTTCTAGGTTTAAAGCTTCCTTTTCTTCCCTCTTCACTCCTTCTTTAGCTTTAGGTACATCTCTGCTATGACTAGATTGTGATTGGAGTTGATGTCTGCTCCAGGGTAGGTTTTTGCATTTGTCAAGCTATTCCTATACCGTTGCTGTACTAATATGTAGCCGATGAGATACTTTTCTTTATTAATCCTTGAAGTCCAGGTGTATCTTCTCCTTTTATGATTTTCAAATATGGTGCTGCCAACTACCATTCAGAAGTCTACTAGACTTTGCCCTCTATCGTTCCTATCCTCTAAAATATTTTCCCAGTCTTTCCATCGTCTCCCTGGCCAACTACCACATGCCAGCTTCTCAATCAGAGTCCGATGCTGCCTTCTGGGTTACTCTTAGCTTTGCTCCTCTCTTTTGACCTTACCGTCAAGGGTGGCCCAACCAGGAGACTAATCTCCCGCCACGCCGGCAACGCTCTACTTTCCATCACGACAAGGTGGTAACCAACGGGAAGGCATTCAACCTCAAACAGTCAAACAAAACACTCAATACAATTATAAAAAACAAATAAAAAATCAATATTCAAACAAAGTAAGTATATGCCAACTTTATAGTTTTTTTCTAATTCATTGCTTCATAAACGCTCTCATGTTCTTAAGACTTATGCAATTCCTCCTCTTAAGAGTCTCTTTCACCACTCATCCATAATTTCTTCGGTCAAAGTCTTCCTGGGACACCATTCAGTCTTTCACCTCAAATCTTTTATGTGTTTCAACTCTCATCCATTCTCTCAATATGGCCTACGAAAGATGCATTCAGCTGTAGCTCTTCTTCTTCAGGTCTACTCTCCCAAGCATATAGCCACTCTATATATTCTTTCCATCTTTCCAAAACCTCTTTAGGCTCACTTACTAACCTTCCAACAGCTTTTTCTATTGCTCTAATACTGTCTTTTTTCTTTAGTTCTTTTTTCTTCTTTAACTTTTCGTCTTTAGTTCATTCACTCCAGCATCCATTTCACATTCTTGCATCCCCCACTTATTCATAACGTCATCCCTTCTACTTTCACATTTCTCAGGTACACTTTCCCATTTCCCACTCGCATTTAGCTTTTGCAGTCATTCTTATCCTGGCGTACACAAGTTTCCCTGTCATAGAATTAAGTAGTGAATATTTCACTTTTATGAACTGTGATTTTTACTTCACTGCACCAAAACTCATTCTTTGAAATGCTTCACGTAGGTACTGCCAATGGCTTACCCTATCCGTCTCTAACCTCCTTGTATATCATTTCTTCTTTCGCAACATTCGGCAAAGGTACAAAAATCGTCCAATCCATAAATATTTCTCAATTTACCCTCTTTAAACAGTTGTTAAGCCGATTCTCCTCGTCAGATACATCTTTTTGTTCTTTTTTACCGTTTTTTCCATCCTCTCTATTGATTTACAGAAGTTATTAGCGCACTTATTTTTATATTAGTCTTCCCACCACTTTATGCCGTATTTTATTGCATTCTTTCAGACCTTAAAATAAGGCTTCAAGCATAGGATAAATTATACGATACACTGTACTCAACCATCCTACGGAGGATAACCCATTTATCCCTGCAGCCTTCTCAATTGTCAACATTCTCACATCCGTTACCAGCTCATTTCAGATAACTCTACTAGGCTATTCATATTCTTGTATACCGCTCACCTGAAGCAACTGCACTAAGTACTCCCTTCAAATGTCCCTGACATTGAATTCATCCGGAAGTTGCTGTCCATTTTTGTTCGTTATCACTTTTAAATTAGTGGTACAATCAATAATTGGTCTAGTATTTCATGTATAAATCATATTAGATAGTCACTGTTCATTATGTAATGATATCTTGATCAGTGACTATTGAAAAAAAATTAGAAAACCCTACTTTATTAACGTGGCGGTAAAGGAGGAAAGCAATATTGCCACGTAATATCGCTTATTTCTTGACAGGGTCTGGGATTTATCTACATTTACCTATTAATTTACCAATATTTACAAGTTTTTGGAAATTCATTAATATCTTTGAGCCGCTATGTGACATAAAATTTAAATGAGGAAGATATCATTAAGTTTTTGCTCAGACATTTTTCCGATTCATAAAATATTCTCCCTTTGACGAACATATTCTGGACTCATTTAAAATACTCAAGCTATAAAATAATGTAGATTAGTAAAGATTGACTATTGGAGGAGAATTTGAATTATATAATTTTTTCTTTAGACTTTCTTCACAGAGTAGAAAGTAAGGTAGGGGACCTCTAACGCAGAAAAACCAGCTCTCTTACGTAGGTACCTCATCCTATGTTTCCTTTTCATTGCTCTCATAGTATCAATTTCGATCACATACCCTGCAGGGATGTAAATGCTGGAATGTTTGCGAAAATTATGTGAAGACTGATGTTTGAGCGAATATTCCTCAGTGCACTGAACCAGAATACAATTAAGTTCATTAATTAAGTCAAATAAAAATGTTGGGGTCAAAAAAGGAAAGTCAGTAACCAAGCTCAGAGAACGACAGTATAAGAAATGGACGGGCGTTTTCTTAGTTTTCGGTTTTTTCGACTGACCAATAGTGATTTGAGAGCAATTTTTTTGTGTGGATGCAGTTGACTTAATTTTAGATGTAAACTGGGTAGGAATTTGTCCTAGGTGTGAGAAAGTCAGAACTTAATTCTGGAACTGCATTTTGTTACATTCAGCTATTTTCGGTCTGGAAAGTGCGTTATTTAGATGTAAAGAAAGCGGTGAAAAAGTTAATATATAATTTTTAATCTAAAAATAGTTTGCATGACTTTTAATTACCTGGACGAACCTGCCATTAATCATTTTAACGACTGAAAGTGCTTGGAATTTTAACTTGACCTTTGGTAGCAGTGCGGGTTTTAGTTCAAGCGTCCGCGTCTTGTGTCCCCATGGCGCTGCCGGTCGGTCGCTTCGACGTGTAGTCCACGTGACTGAGCCAGAGTCCCCCTCCTCCTCCCCCCGCGCATTCCGCTCTTCCTTTTTAATGCCTCACTCGGACCCTCTTAAATCCTTGGCCGCTTGAAGGACCGGAGATGAAGGAACCCCT
The DNA here is from genome assembly GCA_963573305.1 of Pyrrhosoma nymphula. Taxonomy (NCBI): domain Eukaryota; kingdom Metazoa; phylum Arthropoda; class Insecta; order Odonata; family Coenagrionidae; genus Pyrrhosoma; species Pyrrhosoma nymphula. The sequence continues at coordinate 124,407,274 of OY754331.1, read as the reverse complement.
TCCCACCGCGACCCCCGCACGCCCCCCGCCAGCATGCTCGGCCGACTGTGTGGCCGGCCGGACCGTGACGTCCCGGCGATACTTAAAATATGGGGGGGAGGAAAAAGAGAGATCTATGTAGGCTCTTTAAGTCCCTCTGGAGTGTGTGTGTGCGGGTAGGACATGTCACGAGGGTCGAGAGGCTGGCTGAGGTGGTTTCCAAAAGGTTTGCGATGCATGCTCCCTTATTTATCTTACACGGCTAAATTTACCTCCACGCCTACGTCATACCCCTTACCTCAAGAGGGCGCTAATGGGGCCGAGGGGAACACCGTCTCTTGATGATGTAATCTCGGGTGAATCTTGAGTGTTTAAAGGGAAGGTGGACTAACAGGGAAGCTTTTCAATTCTGATTCTCTAAGTTCCTTTTCGTGGTTTTATCGTCTTGCCATAATCGACGAGTACCTATATCATTCAATTACAACTGGAGTGAATATATCTTTCTCCGATTAAGGGGTTCAATCAGTGGTGATAAGTTATGTTCAAGAACCTTTTTATTCCCACATTTCTGCCGATAACTATACTTAGTTTATTATAATTACTTTCACACAATCAATGCATGTGCGCCTTTATCTAGAGTTTCTAGATTATGGTCCATTGAATGCATTACATATCTTAAACTTCTCATAAACTGTTATAGAAAACATCATGGATGAGCTGCCTCTTGCATTGCGGCAGTCCATGTGGTTCCAGCTCGATGGAGTTCCCACACATAATGGACAAATCGTTAGGGATCACTTAAATGCTGAGTAAAAATTAAAAAAATATCAGCTTGTTTTTTTTGCAACCAATGATGATTGTTGTACGTGTGCATTTAACTCTCTTTGACGTTGGTATGAAAATGTCTAGAACATCTCATTGTTGTAGTAGATATGCAAATTTAATTGTTACGATTTGTTTATTGTTGTGTGTGCATTTAACTCTCTAACATTGGTTTGAAAATCTGGTAACCATATCATTGCTATAGTAGGTATGCAATTTTATTTATGCCATTTCATTTGTGAATAATTGGCGAAACTTTTCTTTGATTGCACTTTTTTAATACGACTACTGTGTGCAATGATATTAAGGATTAAAATTTTTGATTGACCGCCATTTTGCAAACAGTGTATCAGAAATAATTAAATATCGCTGGATAGTTTTAAACATTACCATCGACAGCTATAGCAAATTTCAAGTCTTTTTCTTAGATAGTTTTTTTTTATTTTGTGCAGTTTCAGTGAAAAATGCGTACAGACAGATATCTGGGTAACGGTGCTTTTTAGGACACATGTCCAATTGAATTTTTTTCTTATTTTGATCTGCTGCATCATATCCTCAAATATTACAGAGTCATTACGAAACACCCTGTAAACTGGCACCGCTTGAGTAATATTTCCTTGTGCCATATAATATTCTACTAGTATTAGTCGCCTTCAAGGACAGTTAACTACGATGAAATGCGAATTCAGACGATTTTAAAACCGAAGAATAGTCACATTAACGACATGGTATTACACTAGGACGCCCGGCACCCATTTATGTCACATTCAAAGTTTTTAGTTTATAATAGGAGATAGGTTTTTGCTATGAGACCTGGCATTTTAATTAATTTACATTAATTTTGAGGAAGATTGTATTTACATTGTATCAAGACACTTATCTTATCTCTTTCGCATGAAATTTCCCGCTCAACACCGAGCGTATCAATTGTCGGCTCATTAGACGTTAGGTACTTTGTATCTAATGCAATGATACAAATATTTTGGTTTAAGCGTTGTAGCGTAGTCAAGATCTAATATTCCTCAAAATGTACACCTTTAGAGTCAATAAGCACATTATATCTCAGTTAACTGTTAGTCTTGGATTATTTTAGGGGCCGGCCATACGTATCGGTGCAGAATAAATACCAACAGCCAGCTATCCGTGGTCAGAAATATTGCGAAATCCCTTTAGCATGAAAGTTGAGGTCCTGGAAGTAGTAAGGGGTCTAAAAAACATTTCTCATCACCCGACAGGAAAGGAAGTCTTATTTCATAGAGGTACTCCAATGACAACTTCTTTGCAATAACTCAAATGGTATCTTGAATCCAAAGGTTAATAAGAACGAGGTAGTGGGTCCATCGGTCAATGGGGGTCCCATTCTTATATCTGTACTCTTGGATATTTCTTTTCTTTCAAAGATTTACTACAAAAATCGCCAACAATGTTTTAAATCCATGCTTTTCAAAATTCGGCCACTTAGGTAAAGCTATTTCAAGCCTCATGGGGCCAAAGGACCAAGTGTACGTATCACAAGTACTAACTTGTCCTAATAACGTCAGGGCGCAGTTTTAGAACAATTGGTTCAGTAATTTACCTGTGATGACGTAACATACAAAAGAGCATGCAGTTTTGTGACCAAGAGATTAAGTTATATTAAGGTTATTACAACCGAGCTTTCTTTAGCTCTTGCTAAGATTGAATACAGAAATTGTCAAAAACGAGTGAAATTCTAGTTCAGTAATAATATAGATCTCATTAGGGCCCACTTTGTAGTCCTTGGAGCTACAGGCCCGTCTATAATTATTATATATAATTATAATTAACTATGTCTCTTCCTATTAAATTTTCTATCTACGTGCAAAACTGTATGATAATTAGATAAATGTTTGGTCCATTATGACGTAAAAAAATAAGCATCTAGTTTTGGACACCAGGGTCTGTCAGAGACCCACCATGAATATGAGCTCTGATCGTAAAGAGGATTCGCCATCAGTATGCGAAATCGTAGTTGAGCAACATTCTATACCCACCCGAGGGCTCCTTTAGGGGTCCTTCGGGTTCCAAGGGTCTTTCCTGTGTAGCCTTAGTCCTTCCCCGTGCTCTCATGTACGACGGTGCAAAATGTCAAGAATATCGAATCGTTAGTTCATTCGTAATAAGGTGACAAAACATTTTTTGTTTTTGTCACCTCAGATTAGAGCCTCAGAGGGCCGATCAGTGTCCTACCCTTACTACTGAGCTTGGGACCTAATTATACAGTCAAGTATTTAAAATATTTTGCTCCATCAGTGTGTGAAATCCTAGTGGAACAACATTCTTGAAGCATTCGTTGTCTCGGGCGTGACTTCCAGGAATCGACTTAACATAATGAAAAGTAAAGAAAACTTTGTGATTCCACATAAATATTTAATGTATGACCTAGGTTTCGATGTGGCACGTCATCATCATTCTTGAAACACCTGATGGCCCATATCTTCAACATTTTGCGTAATTAGAGTATTGCGCAATCTACAACCATCTTGGGGCTCTATAGTGACCCGGGGCCTTTCTTATTTAGCCTATTAATTCTTCTTGGTCATAAGAAATACATGAACCAAATCTCGTTTGAATCTGTTGATGGACACGTATGTGTGTAGCATTCAAACAAACTTGATTGAAATTTTATAGGATTGCCGTACGAAATCATGGACCGTAGAGAAATACAATTATTCAGCATTTTTCACCAAATATCTGTTTAAAGTATTACTGCGACGTATAGTAAATAATTGCAGCTTTGCAGAACGAGGTTATCAGGATAAAATTTCCTCTAACTTCTTATAGAAAATCTCTCACAATCGCTGTTCACAAACCTGCCTCAATTTCTAATTTCATCCCAAAAATATAAGCAAACCTCATATTAAATATATATTATAAACCGCAACATTATATATTAAATGAAAGGAAAACTTTGTCTTATTCCACCAATTTATTCTCCGGTACAACTAGTTTCGACGCAGCGGCGTAGGTACCTGAAGGTGACGCCGCTGCGTCGAAACTAGTTGTGCCGGAGAATAAATTGGTGGAATAGAACAAAGTTTTCCTTTCATTTGATATAAGCAAACCTAGTGGGAAAGTAGCGATGCACGGCCTCACCAAGTGGCCACGCGCTTATTAAGGTAAGGATATAAAGTGACCTGGCGCATATTATAAGATCGTGATTTAAATATAGTTAAATAACGGTGACTAGGATAATTGGTACATTAAGGAGCTTTTAAATATACGATATGGATTGCAAATCCAAGACTCTGAATTGTCTTTGTCTCACACTACTCCTTTTGGTCTGGTGGTGATAAAATTCCTCAGAGAGTGTTTTCCTACGTACTGCAGCAGTGTTGCAGCCATTAGTAACTGTTTATCACTTTCTTTGTGCGAGTAAATCGCTATACAAATATCGACAAAATTTTCCTGTATTTATTGATAACACCAAAAATGATAGCGTTGTGCCAAATTTATGCCGTCAGTATACGAATCATGAGCAATGAACTTCATAAAGTGATCGTATTTGTCATTAATCTAAGTTGTAGCAAGTCAATATCAACGCTGTGCATCTTTCATCTATAAATATTTTCTATAATAAGCCTCACTTGATCAAAAATCAGCGATAAGAAAACAACTCATAGTAAAGAGAAAAGAAGTCTCTCCACAGCACTTTCCTCAAGGTCTGAATTGGACAACAGCTGATAAATGAGCAAATGGTGTGGCTTGGTTTGAAACTTTGTAAGTCTGCATAAGGAAGCAAAAATTGCTGTTTTTTCCATCACTATTTGCTATTGTTTGGCCGTGAACGTAAACGTAATAAAAAACTGAAATAGAGTGGATTCCCAAACCTGTGAGCTACACATGCACTGATGCGTTTGGTGAAAATGATTTTGAAAACAACTTCGGCCGATCAATGATTTCAATGCTACAAAATATATGTAAAAATTGCCTCACAAATTTCATGATGGATCTCTACGCTGCTCTGCTTTTACATAACTGACATGCTACACCAATTTTTAAAGGCAGTTTATAGATTTTGCGCAAGTGTATTAATTTATTTCCCTCCTAGAAGAATTTTAGACGTTTTAACGTTATTTTTCTTTTCATTTCAGGTTGAGGGTGAACTTCTGGAAGCGTTATCCTTCTAAATAGGTGAGTTGGACTTCATTTTTCTTTTTGATGAAACAATATGAGAAAATCCTGCACAGTGGTTGAAAGGTAGTAGGAGACGGGCAATTGATTGTCTTTTTAAGTTCAATGTTAATTGTAAGTGCGGGCGAAATGTAGGTACACCTCCATTAGTGATATAATTATTGTCTTTTTGTTTCACAAACATTTTGCAAACTAATGGAAAATGTCTAATAGTTGGCAATAAAGTTGACTCAGAGATGTTGAACTAAGCAACGGCTGAGTTAATAAGTTAATGGTTCCATTCGTTGGAGATTTTGCGACACTTTTGCGCTTGAAGCAGTTCGAGAAATTAGTGCGTACAGAATAAAATTAATAATAACGAAGATAACTGCTTAAGATAGCGTGCATGGTTCGAAAGCGCTTGTATCATTAATAGGACCTCACTACGAGAATGGAAACATTTGGAACTGTGAGATAAAATTCAATATAATGGTTTCGCAACGTTACGACTAGATAAATGGATTTATTCCAATCAAGTTATCTCTCCAATTGCCCTTGCTTGTTAGAATTTGAATTGCTTGTTTATGAAGACAATGGTATTATAGTACCAAGTGCGTTCGATTGCCTGGCCAGGGAAATTGCCTGGGAATCCTTTAGTTGTGATGAAGTGTTTTAATATGTGTTCGTCCTGCGAAATAGCCCCCCCAAAAATTCTCACATCGTATGGAAGACTTTGTTGAGCACGGCATATGCCCATAATAGGCCCATTCGCCCTCTTTTCAGAAATATTACTAGGTTATAATAGCTTCGCTCTCTTTAACCAAATACAAACGGCAGGTGTAATCGTACAATCCGATGTGAGTTGGTCTGGGGGCAATTGCTCAAGCCCAATCTATTTCAAATGAAAAACCAGACGTTATATTTTGTGTTGGATATTATACATTTGAATTTCTAGCGTAAGACCAGTGGTAAAGGCAAACTAATCTATTTTGCCAATGCAGGTGCCATTTTAGCTACTCTACAGGTCGACGGGTATAAGTCGACAGGAAGAGTAAATTTCCATTTTGCTGCAAGTTGAAGGCTAGAATTATTCAAAATCATGGAAAATATAAGGGAGGATGGAGCTTTAATGGAGGAGGATATTTTGCTTGGAGATATGTGCAATAGTAAGAATTTTTATATATTAAAAAAAAATTTTCCTTACACAAATGTTTATTTTTACCAAAAAAATATAAATTACAAATTACACACTATGCATCGTAAATTACGCACTATACATCGTAAAATATATGATCTTATCCCTTTTTTATAATTAACTAGCTGAACCCGGCAGACTTTGTCCTGCCAGTGTATATTTATTTCATCTTTATACAGAGTCATCGAAAACGTTGTTCGTGATTTCATTTGTCAATTACTCGAGAAATAATTATTATCGAGGCATCAATATGAAATGAATGCGTGATTGAGCAGCACCTGTCGGAGATTTGATGTCAGTGTTGATGTTGAAGTCACTTCAGCATGTCAGCCAGCATCTTTACAGAAAATTCAACAAATGTAGGCCTATCCGTTGGTTTGATCTCATGACTCAGTTGAATATTGTAAGCATGCAATTTAAGACTTCAAATATAATTTTGAATAGTTATGTTAGCAATGCCAAGTTCCAAACTGCGTCGAGAAATGGACATCTTAGGACTTCGTATACATGACTTTCTCAGTTGCTCAACATTCTCTTCCGACGCGACGTGGGTGGATTCTATATAAATCTAGCGAAAATGCCAGGCTTCGCTAGTAGTAGTAGTATTTTAAAGCCGGCGACCGACAACTAACGTCATTTGCGCCAAGGGAAACTGTTCAGAGAAGGATGGAGGGACACCTGGCGTCGGCATTAGCCTACTCTTGCGAACGGCGCCAAGGGGTCCAAATTTTAACGTCTCATCCGACAGACGGTGTACTGTACTTGAAATGCCCCCAGCTTCACTCGAGGTTATTTCAAAATAAATACACTTAACGTGGATAGTTACTCAATCAGCATAATAATAACAGTTATGCATAGTTATTTATCATGGATAAATGTTTAAATTGAAGTTTTTCTTCATTTTTAATGCCCTATTTTTTAATTTCCCATTGCAAGTTGATATATATTTTTAATAGCTGTAAAGTAGCTGGCAATCACTCGTTTTTAATATGTTAAGATAGATATAAATATAAAAAAGTCAGAATTTAATGTCAACCATATGACTTTTTTTCTCCCATTAAATTTGAAATCACACGAATCTCAAGGTGTTATCTGTGCATTTCGATCGCAAGATTTATGTTTAAGTATAATCAAAGAAAAGAAATTCCTTGGTCCTATTTCTTTGCTGTGGCATAAATATTTTTTCTTAATACAACGCTGTATGATACACGACATTTTTTGTTTTGTTGTTTGGCGCGTAAACAAACAAAGCTGATGATTTTCCGACACGGGAACAGGCGAAATACAATTGACCATGCGAGAAGCATGGATTTTCAAGGTTAATGCCGCAAACACTCAATGACTGCCCTTGCGATTTGTTTATTGTCATTGCGAATGCAAGCCGCACTGGAAACTGCATGCGTTTGAAGTCGAATGGCATGTCGGTTGGAATCATTGGGATGCGTGGTATCAAAACGTCTTCTCCTTTGTACTTTCCTTAAAGAATTGTTGCTTCGAATACGCTGTTAGACAGTTTTTTCACCGCAAGTCGGGTGCCATTACAAAAACGTGGTTGGTTGATATTCTGCAACATTATGATTACCGATCCGACTTTTAATTGGAGATGTGAGGTGGCAATCCGGGCAATTCCAGTGAGTTTAAAAATTCGGTTGGATAGTTGACGACATCATCTTGGGTAGTAACGGAATCCACAGATTTGTACGTTTGAATTTCGCTTTGAATATTGAAATTCAATTTGTCTGCATCAATGTTTTTCGCAGCCAATATAGCACGTTTGCTCAACCAAACATGATTTTTGTAATGTAAAGCAATGTTTGGGAACACTTTTCGGATGAGTTCGGTCTTTGGTTCGGTGAACTGGCAAAAATCGACGGGGAACGTAATGCAGCCAGTGGGAGTGTCAATGGGTATTTTTCCATTTCTAATGCCAGCAATTGTTCAGCAAATACCTCTCCAGATTCGTCTTTCTGCAACTCGACACGCATACTTGTGCCTAATTTGAGAGTCTTGACGTGTTTCCACAAAACGGACGACTTCAAACATCCATTTAGTTCATCGGCTGGCGTTGACCGTGGAATCACTGGCTATGTTTGGCAAAAGTCACCTGACAACAGAATCATCGCACCACCAATCAGATTTCGGTTGTTTCTTAGATCTTGCATCGTTCGGTCTAATGCCTCTTAAGAATTTTTATGTGCCATCGTACATTCATCCCAAACGATCAATTTGCATTGCTGCAAAAATTTGGCCATTGCACAGTTCTTTGAAAGGTTGCTCGTTGGAGTTTCATTGATATGTATATTCAATGCTAACTTGAGTGCTGAATGAGCTGTTCGACCGTTTTCCAACAACATGGCAGCAATTCCTGATGAAGCAAGTGCAAGTGCAATTTCATTCTAAGATCGAATCGTTGCCAAAATCAATGTGATCAAAAACGTTTTTCCAGTTCCACCGGGAGCGTCCAAGAAGAAAACTCCGCCAGTTCCATCATCCACAACTATCATGAGAGTCGTACGCATTTTTTTGCTACCGATTCAAAACGCTCGTTCGAACTGATTCTCTCAATGCATGGCAGTCATATTGTTTTTCCCGTTTCAACTCTTGATTGAATGCGTCGTGCATCGGACGATTGGGCACTGTCATGCCTAATTGAAATAATATCTTGTTTGATATCATCAGGCACATATCATTAATATCAATGCCTCGTTGTGAATTTCTTCGCTCAGTTGCAAATCCGGATTTGATGCTCTATTACGCATTTGATGCAAAATATCACCGGACATGTCATCTTTGTCCCGTGCACTTTCTGAAATCTCCAAATTCTTGGTTGTTACAACAATAATAAAATAATAATTATTTATAGCCCTCTAGCACGAAATGCGGTGTTTGTTTACATCAGAAATGGTTCGGAGACAACAATGGAAGACCCATTTAAAGAGCTACAAAAATCGTTTAAACTGCGTAATTAATCGTTAACTGGATGATTTATCATAAAAACATCGAAAGAATAAGATAGTTCAGAGTTTCGACATTCCGATGAAGGAAAAATAAAAGCGATCGGTACAAATTCAAGTATTTTAATGAACGAAATATGAAAGCACTGCACCGTGAAAAATGTAAAACTCCGTGTAATCTTATGGGAAAAATTGTAAATGTAATTTAAAATTCATGTATTATTCCTACACTATATATTATAACCCGTTTACCGTCCCGGAACGGGGATGAACAAATTGTGAAGATTTCAGCGAAATCGGTCCATTCATTATCGGTCCAGCCATTATCCAAGTTAACCGCTTACCAACAAAATGCGCAATCCATTTTTATTTATAAGATGACACAAAAGAAAGTAATCAAAATTACATCATCATATACAAAATAGTATTAGTTCCATGATATTTTTTATAATAATGGAACATGAAATTTTAAACAAGGAACATCAATGTATAAAAATAGAATTGGATAGCAGTTTTAGTATAGGTTAATAGTCTTTCATCAATAATGAAGAAATGTTGGAGAAAATAAATAATATTGCAGTCGAGGTCCCGCTAAACCAAAGCGGCTTGTCAGCAGGTGCCTTTAGTTAAAAATATTTTTTTTTGCTGTGTAGTGTTTTGGACAATTTTAACCTATCAGCCACCCTTTTAGTAATTTTTAAGGACAGATATGCTCTTAATACCATGCATTGACATAGGTAATTCGTTTAACAACCCAGGGACTACATGTGCCAAAGACCTCTTGCCATGGAGGTAACCTTATTCAGCAAGGAGGAGTTTATGCTACCCCAAATCGTCTAACTATAACGTATTACGGCCTCAGCTAAGCCTTGATACATTACTCTTTTCAACTCATGAGGCATATAGTACTTCAGGTTCGACATTTGAAACAAAATGCACCTCTGGATTTTTCTCAGCAAATTCGGTAGCTTTCCGAAAGATTCCATTACAAATAAACGTAGTTTTTGCTCAATTCACAAAATCGGTCGCTCACATTCAACCATTTCCAAAATCCTTCTTTACTCCTGACCTCAAAAGTTCTAAAAAGTGATTTAAAATGAATTAATTTAATTTTCTCAGAATAAGTGAATTCAATATATTGTGGTGTGACAATATTGAAGGACTTCATTCGTATCAATATTTTACTTCTCATACTGCAATTATGCCATGATTATGTCGGTATTATAAGCTACCCTTGCTCTCTTTACTCATTGAAATATGCTAACGGGTTTAAAAATGTGATGTTTGAAAAGAAAAACGGTGCATTGAGGACTCATTAATATGATAAAGTAACTGTATATTTGTGAAATTATTTGCATCTAGAGTTTATTAGCCTGTTTGGAGTATCGTTAAACAACCAATCCATATGTAATGCATTTTACAATTATTCGTTTTTAAATGTATATTTTCTTTCAAATATTTTTTGCATCCGTTTTAAGACCAGAATTAGACAAAAAGGGATTGTCTTTGTAAGCATGGAAATTTTGTTGCCATACTTAAGTTTATAAAAGTACAGTAAATAATGATGATGTGCAACGGACGTTACAGAATTCTGAACATGCTTTTGTGGATACATAGCAATCAAGAAAACCTCTGTTCCTAAAAGATGCCTATCAAAAAAGTAAAAACTATTTCTGCTTTATGTAATATAAATATTATTTCAAATCAATATTTGGAATTAATATTGTTAGACGTTATTCTAAAAAATATTTAGTTTTGTAACGGATGTTACATTGATTTTGTAACAGTTGTTACAAAATTTTCATCCTCTATGTAAAACACTATAAATTGTTAATTACATTATTCAATTATTTATGTTATGTTTTATTTATTTAATATAAAGTATTCCATCTTGTTTCGGTACAGTTACAGTCGCAGAATTTTTCACAGGCCTCAAAAAACTGTTTTACAGTGCTTATGATGACTGATCTTGATTTGATTATCATCCAGATCTGTCGTTTGATTTGATCTCCAATTGCATCTACAGGGTCATTGCCATATTTTGTTGCAAAGGAGGTCCACTTAACATTTAATAAACCCAAATTATTAGCAAGAAAATAATCATTTGAAACTACGTATTTGCTTATGAACTGAGCTGAACAATTATCTGAAAAAATTGACAGGTTTGTAAGTTCTGGATATTCAAACGGCTTAAAGTGACTGACAATTGTTTTTATGTAGTCGCAACTGGATTCCTTGAAATGTGGTATATCATCTCTTACAACGGCATATAATTTAACACCTCCCTTATGCCAAATGCAAGCAGTGACTTGAGTATGACTCCAATGAGCGCTTTGTATTTCGTCTTTACATGTCAAAGAGAAGTTCTCTACATAATCTTTTTGAATGACAGGAGACCCCATCTCAAAAATACTCTTTACTTGGTTAAGGTGTTCTAACGGGAATTTTTTACTTTTTTTCAAAGCAATGGCATTTGAAACTAGGCGAGGTCTCATTGATTTGAGTGTGATTTTTACATCATGTCAACGGATCCCACAGGCATTCGTCATACAACCTTCGCTGTCTACGTTACAGTGCATTTGACTTAACACACCCTGATGGCTAAAACTTGATTCCAATCCTGCAGTTTTTAATCCTTCCACCTAGACAGAAAAGCGGGCATGTTTTACATACAAACAAACATTGTGAGGTTTATTGGCTATAGGTAATTCATGCTTCGGTCGCAGTTAAAAACATTTGAATCTGGAAACGGATAAATAGATTTTCCAAAAGTACCTAACGCTCGCACTTCATCTATAGTCATCACCAGATATCTTTTCTGTTTTTGAATTTTTTCGTTGTTTCAGGGTCATATTTTTTTACTTAGTCCCGTTTCCCTTTGTTCTGCCGCCTCATATCATCACTGTCATACCAATAAAACTGATGATCTCAGGCCTGACCTCGTGGAAATTATGGATATCCATGATGAGAAAACCACCTTTGTTAATTCCACAAACTTTCTTACGCTGGCACGACGCGCGTTTCACCACACTGTGGCATAATCATGTGCATTTAGCGGAAGGTTGCGTGGGAATATATAGCCTGGGCTTGCGTTGAGGACAGGAGAGGGGGTGGGTGGGGATGGGGGAGGGGAGAGGATTTTCGTTAAGTTTAAAAATGAGTACCAAAGATGCTATGGGTTTCTCAGAAGACTGCTAGGCGACTCCGATGGCTGGGGGGAAGGGGAGGGCTGGAGTGTTTAGAGGGGGTTTCTAGGGGTGTAAGGGGGAGGTGAAGGGGGTGAGAAGGGGTGCATGGTGAAGGAGGATTTGGGGACCAAACGCTTGAAAAACCGCCGTGACCACCCTCTTAAAGAGGAAAGGTCTAATTATCACTAACAGAACTATATAATACACACACATTTTAAAAAAAAATCACCGTCATTAAGGTGTCCGACTTAAACTTTACACAAACAAGTAAACTAATTCTTCTCCCTAACCAACAAAATTATCTAGGGTTAATGGCTTACTGGTAATAAAACTACTGTTAACTAAAATGAACCACACTCGTCACTTGCGCACAATGTGTACCTCCTGTCCATCAGAAGAATGATGTCCATATGAAAAAATTGAATATGCCACAGTGTGGTGAAACGCGCGTCGTGCCAGCGTAAGAAAGTTTGTGGAATTAACAAAGGTGGTTTTCTCATCATGGACTGTCATACCATTTTAAAATTTCATTTTGTGTGTTCTCAGAAAGCTTTGCGTTTGGAGTTAGGGTTTTACTTGAAATAAATCATTATGTATTAGTTAAATTTTCAATAACCAGTTGACGGATGACTTCTTTTTTCTTTTTCAGACTTAATGGTAGTTCCCTTAGAACCTTAGAAACAGACTTTGCAGAGTATTTTTCTTTTTATATGTGCATAATATTTTATCAGGAGTTGATTGTGCATTGAACCTTTTTGCAATCTTTTTTCACGCCAAGCTTTTAACCTTAAGCGTATTTCCTCTTTTTCTTAAGATTATAATCTGCCTATTTGTTTTCTTTGGCTTTCTTCCGGTTGCATTTATTCCTTTTTCTGGGCTTATCAAGTTACATTTTCGATTTCTGTTTTTTTCATGTTATAACATTTCTTCATCCTAATATTTAAACTCCAGTGGGTTTTTAACTGCATGATTACTTGCCAGCTGTAGCAATGAAACTATCCATAGCCTTCAAAGATAAACCCATTCAAAGAAAAAAGTCTGAGATATTTTATGGAAAAAGGACTAAGAAAAGCGTTACATATTGTTTAGAAGTGCCTAATAACATCAACTAGCTTAATTTGTGATCAATAAACTGGTACTTAATAGCATTGAATTTTTTAAGGTTTGATCAATAAACTGGTACCTAAAATTGATGATAAAAAAGACAATATTCAGGCCTATAAATTTTCTTGTATTTTAAACCGATTATAATTATGTTCCATAAAATTGTGTTAGCATAGTATAAAATCACATAATTAGGGCTATATTTCAAGAGTTAGAAAATTTATTTTCGAACAATTTGATGAATATAAAAATTAGTAAGAATATATTGCTTGTATCATCCGTTGCGTAACGGATGTTACAAGCAATATATTTCCTAAATGACTTAAAATAAACATAATTTAAACATGATAAAGTAATTAAATAGTGCATATACATCTTAATCTTACTCTATGACAGTTTTGTTGTTTTTCATGATACTATAAGTTCATAATAAAAACTTTTAAATGTTTTCATGTAACGGATGTTACAACTGAGCTACTACTTTTTAATGGCTGATAAATGTGTTAGGAAACTTACTTGATACAAATTACATTTTGATAATATAAATTGACCAAAACATCTTTTTTCAACTCCATAGTTTTTGGTTTACAAATCAACAATGGTGCTTTCACCCAAATGCTACCAACTTAAGCTAATTTCATAGAGGAAGATGAATTTCAAACAAATCAACTTCATATCCGAAAAATAACATTAAAAAATTGAAAAATAAAATTTTAATTATCAATTTCATAAATACTACTAGTACCTTACATAAATGCAAAACCAAAAATGTTTCATGAATTTTTATGTCTTCACCTAAATTCCTTTTTTATACGGATTGACTCTAAACTACTTCCGACAGTTTTTTTCTAATGTCTTGGGTGAAAATATTTTCGGTGTAATATTTCCGCAAGGAATTCCGGAGCCGCCGCTTGTCGATAATTAGTCGCGCGACCAATTGATTGCATCCGATGGAGATTAAGTTTGAGCCAGGGTTAGGTCCACAGAGGGTTCAGGGTGGGTTACGGGTGCGAGATCCCTGAGCACTCCTTGGATGACGGGGATATGTCAGGCCGGTCTCCCCAGCCACCCATGCTCGGATTAAGGGCCGTGGGGAGTTCGGCCGCAGGGCCGTAAAGCCTCTGAATCCAGAGTGCTGCCTCGTGGTGGTGGTGGCAAGGTTTTGGATGCTGGATGGATGCATATTTTTTTACCACCGGGACTAACTCTTTTAGGTAATTGGTGAGGCGGCCATCATCTATGTTCTAGGGTGCATTTAATTTCGCGGGGGACGTGGCACAAGCGGGGAGACGAACTGGGCTAATACTGATGCATGCAAGCCATTAGGGGAAAATATTTTTTTATTCCTTAACAAAGACAAACGCGAAGTTTTTTGGCCTATAGCTGGTGAATTTTTTTTCCTAATTTCCGGAAATAACCATTCCCGACCGGTAACGCCCCCACGCGTCGGACATAAATATCAATCGTGTGATTCCGAAAGGGGAACTAAATACTCGCTCGCCCAACCCCTCTCCCTCCCGCCCAACCCCCTCCTTATCCCCATCCCCCCTTACCCACCCTCCTTCCCCCCTCGTTAATATCGCTCGCTTCGCCGAGACTCGCTCGTGTGAGGCGACGGCATTCACGTTGTTAGCGACGGATAGGGATGAGTAATTTTTGCGCAAAAATCGCGGAGGTATTCAGCTGGTTAAACCAAGTAGAAGAGATATATTGGCAGTAGCTGTAGCACAATGGTCGCAATTAGTGTGGCCTGGCGGATGGAGTGATGCCTGCTTTTTTGCCCCTCTGCCTAACAATGGAGATTGGGGAAGTTCTATGGATGGGATAGATTCGCGGCAGTGCTAGAATATACGTCGAATATTTGCCTCAACGCTCTCCAAGGATGAACGACAGTGATCATATTCAAACTATGTTTCCGGCGAGGAATACATGCCACGAGTACCTCTTCTCTCCTAAAATGCAGTTTGGCCGAAGTATTGTGAATCACTCGACTGTCTGTGACGACCCTTGTTATGGCGTACTCTTTAGCTCAGCAGCTACTGTGAT
Organism: Pyrrhosoma nymphula; assembly: GCA_963573305.1. Taxonomy (NCBI): domain Eukaryota; kingdom Metazoa; phylum Arthropoda; class Insecta; order Odonata; family Coenagrionidae; genus Pyrrhosoma; species Pyrrhosoma nymphula. The sequence goes on along the minus strand of OY754331.1, from coordinate 124,391,855 downwards.
GGTTAATGTTGACAGTAATCTTTTTTATACATCAAAGAGATTGTAACATACTGGAATCCCAGCCATGTTGAATATTTCGACGTTAAATGTTTTAAGAAGCAACCACGTGCGTGCAGTGTGTTCTATTTTTAGACTCCGCACTGTTACAGGTGTGAGGTAGCAACAATTACGCTACAGCGACCACGACCTGAGTGCGTGATCAAACTGAAACCAAACAATAGTCGATAGCAGCAAAACACTATTGTTTAAAGTTATGAACACCTGCACACGAAGGAAAACGAGGGGAAATTCCTTCGAGAACATTCTAATAGAAGGAGGGAGACAATTGGTATATATATATAGGCGAGTTACTTTGGGCCGAGGGCCCTACCATTGCCCGTGGTCTGGTCTAGTCTATAAGGGGTTGGCAGTTTGAACAATCAACCAAGATAAAAGGTCGAATCCGCGCCACTCGCTGCGGTGAAATTACGTCATAGAGACCACTGAGAGAAAACTGATGAAATATTTATAAAGTAGTGGTTTCCGGTTACAACATTCATGTTACTCATTCAAAGTTCAGCATTCTGCACTGTAAAGTTACGTGTCACTTGTGCGGATCGGATGTAATTTAAGAGCATGTATATATGTACATTTAGTATATTATATTATATATTTAGAATACATATATATATTCTATATATATATAATATATATATATATATTCTATATATATATAATATATATATTCTATATATATAGAATATATATATATATATATTCATACATTCATAGGGAAATGGATAGGTACACATAAAAGGACGAACACAGGGTTTGGTGGGGAAGATGAAAATGAGTCAAATCCAGACAGAAAAAAATTCACCTTAGCCGGGATTCGAACCCGGATCTCCCAATTGCCGGTCAGGTGTGCTCCCAGTTACACCGCCAAGGCTACTCAATTAACTGCTGAATTTGACGGGGTTTTATGTCACACCCCATGCCCAAGTTGAACGGCTCGCAAGGGCGATTTCACCCACCATATAGGGGACAAACACAATTGGAAGGTTGAAAGGAAAGAGGAATACAGGCATACAACATATAAAGAGGTGAACAGTACGTTTAAAGGCACGCATAGCCGTAGAAGAAGAAAAGAGCCAACATGGCCAAATATACTCAATCATACGAAAATGACGCTCAAAGGCGCGAATAAATTCATATATTCATAGGGAAATGGAAATGGATAGGTACACATAAAAGGACGAACACAGGGTTTGGTGGGGAAGATGAAAATGAGTCAAATCCAGACAGAAAAATTTTATATATATATATATATATAATGTCTTCTGAGAAAACGCACTCGGCGAATAAAAACACAAATATAAATATACTTTTCAAACACAGGAACACGAAAATTAAAAGGACACTCACAGAATAATTTGCGGACGTTTCGACGGGCAAGCCGCCATCGTCAACGACAAGAGACTAACTAGTGGTCTGTTACCTCGGGTGGGGGGGGGAAGCGGAACAGGATATCTCCTGTTCCGCTTCCCCCCCCCCAAGTGAGGCAATTATATATATATATATATATAATTGCCTTGCACTTGCATATTCCTTACACAGTATCCGGGTTACTCAGCGACTTAAGTAGTGTGTAATGCGATTTTTCGTAGCTTGGTGCGTACCTTCATACTCGTGCGACGAAATACGTAGGATATTCCCTTCGAAAGAACCCTTTTTCGTGTATGATCAGTGACCCTCTTGTGGTATTTATTTATAAGGTTTAATGTTGACCCAACCAAATAACTACAGGGAAAACTGTGTATAGTATATTTACGTGCATAAATAAATGGATACACAGTCTCAGGTCAATAACATTACACCGATTAACAGTAATTTGCTCTAACTTGAAACAGATCAAAGATGCCACAGTATTTTTTGCATATATAACAAATTCTTTTTAACGGTGAGTTATTTGCGTTCTAGTTACTTATATTCTTTGAATAAAACAAAAACTTACGTCTCAAACAGACATTGGAGACGTAAAGGTTCATTGTTATGGCGAAATTGATTTTCACTATTGTTTATGTTATGTATATAAAATCTTGTACGTGCCTTCTGTGTATTAAACTTTGACAATCGAACATCTTCAATAAACTTCCATAGGATGGGTAAGCAATAAAACAAAAATAATACAAATATTCGACAATCTTTCTTTTGGATTTTATCGATCTCTTTAATGTATTTTTTAAATATGGGGTCCGGACTACTCTTGCATATTATAACTTGCTCCTATCATAAGAGAAATATAAAACTTTTAAAGTTTTACATGATTTAAAATATTTTGACAATCTATAAAGAAAACCAAAAGTTTTTCTAGCAGCCAATGTTATATTCAAAATCTGTGGTTTAAATAACATACCTACATCAAATGTCACTCCCAGATCTTTTTCTTAATTTACTTTACTTAAATTATGGCATTGCATGCCATATGTATAGTTAACACAGTACTCTTTCCTTGAGTATGACATGGAAATACATTTATCCAAATTGAAGTAAAAGCGATTTGTATTGGACCATGTCCACGAAGTATCTAGATCCTCTTGAAGCAATGAGCAATCCTTCAGATTATTTACTTTCCTAAATACTTAAATGTCATTTCCATGCATTAGACACGATGAGTTTTTGATTCTGTGAGGTAGATCATTTATAATAGACAACCTGAATTGGATTCATGTGGAACTTGCGAATTTACAATATATTCATCGGAAGTACACTTATTAAATATTACATATTGCTTTCTTTGATACTGGTAACATCTTAATAAATTTAATAAGGTGCCCGTTATACTAGTTTCACATAGCTTCTTGATCAAAATACCGTGATTAAATTAAAGATTAATCCAATTTTATGTAATTACACAATGTTGTGGTTTACTTTATCAAATGGTTTTTTAGCATCCAGATATGCCACATCGACCTGAGATCCACTATGCATTGTATTGACCACATACTTACTCCTAATGTACTCGGTAATAAGAACCAAATTATTAGTTGCTGATCTATTCGCTACGAATCCATGTTGGTACTTGCCTCACTGATATTTTATTTTAAACTTCGTGCTTATAAATTATTTTCTCAAACATCTTGGCAAACACAGAAATAATACTGATAGGATCGTAGTTGGCTATGTTTTTTCGTTCTCTTTTCTTGAATATAGGGTAGACCTTTGCAATATTCCATCTGTCAGGAAACATACCACTTTTTAGACTGATCTTAAAAAGGCTACACAGAACAGGGGTTTTTATGTGTTGGCATCCTTTTGCATTATGTGCCGGAATTATATCAGGCTCTAACGACTTGTTTGTGCTCAGTGCTTTTATAGCATCGTAAACTTCGCTTAAAGTAATATGGTACAAAATAACCACGCTATTTATATGGTCATCGTTTTGTGTATCACATCAATTCGTTATATTTTTGAAGGAGCGTAAACCGAGACGAAAACATTTTTGATAACTTTTACAATTTCTCTTTGGTTATGACAATCTTCTTCATTAAACGACATAGAGTTACAGTTATATCCATCTGATGTCAATCTCATTTTTTACGAATTTCTAAAACACACCAGGATCACCAGATGTCACGGTTTATACCATCCAGATAAGCATTACATGCAATCTGAATGCCATTTTTAACTTACGATCCCAACCGTTCATGAATTTATGATAGGGTGATGCATTCCTCTTAAACTTCATTCTATGTCTGTACTTTCTTTCTTTCTTAAATTGTAAGTGTACCATTGAGGGTATATGGACGATCTACATTTCAGACTTGATGCATCCATCGCTTTGTACAAATATTTATAAAGCATATCCATGCCCGAATTATCATTAGGAGATTATTATTTGAATTATAAGAATTATTTGAGGTTTGAATAGTTTTCTTCTTAGAAATTTGAGTCGCAAGATTGAAATTAATCGCCGGGAGATATTTTTCTTCCTTCAGTATTACTCTGTTCAAGTCCCATTACATTCTGGAAAACTCCCAATTCCGAACATACAGGTTCGAGTTTTTAGGCTCTGAGAGGACTTATAATCCGGACAGTTTAAGTCTCCAAGAATTATTACATTTTGACTCATTACATAACTATATGATACCTTATCTAAAATCCCCCTTGAGCCGTGCACGGAAGCCACAGAATTTACCTTTGTCAAACGACTCCCTGCACCTGGGATGCCACCGCTGGATTTGTGACCACATAGTAGGATGAGGTTCTCCCTAATTTCAGCTCTAGTGAAATAAGGAATAACTGTGCGATATGGTGTTGCATAGGATTTTGCTGCGTGGTTTACAAATATTTTATTGATCAAGAAAATTAAACCCTTAATGATAGATTAAAGTCATGTAGTATAGACTGAGTGGAGATATATAATCCCATTTTAGTTTCATAATAAATGCATCGCCGAAAAATATTTTTCAGAAGACTCAGGATATGAAATATGCACATATGTGCACGCTTCTATCATTTTGCAGTGATTTCTTATTAAGGGAAGGCTGTAATAATACCGGGTTTGATAGCCATTTTCTCATGAAAAAGGCCTACAGAGTATGGAGTGTGGAATAAGTAAAACTACATAGTCAGGAATGTTTCATTCCTACTTTTTAGATATCTTAATGCGAAAATATGAGTTATGGAATTGAGGAGAAAATGTTTTACTTTCATATCTTGCTGCCGCGAGGATGTAATATACTTTTTAATGAAAGGCATATCTTTTTCGGGTTTTAGTTACAATGTTGAAACTACCCCCTTGCTCATTAAGATGACTAACCACTGTTTAAAGATAATAGTTACTGCTATTACAGTTACTTACAATATATAATACTGTAAATAGGATCTACTACTAATTGTAGAATACTCCGAACTTATTTAGACGTTATTCCTTCCTATTTCTACTTAACTACGGCACCATCCCGTACGCTACTACACTTCGTTAATGCAAAATAAATTATGTTTTATAGTGATTTGATAATATTTATGAGGAAAACAAAAATGCGCAAGTCCTGATGATACGCTTTGACCAGCTGGTGCGCCATGCACAACTCTATTTCCAAAAAGCGCGCATTCGTGTGTTTGCTGGTAAGTTTACCAAGACTTTTTTATTTTATATAACCAACTAGGAAGGCATTCATTGGGGATCTGACGTTGTTCCCGCGATGTTACCATTCTCTGGACGACATAGCACGTCGTGGCCGTTCACACGTATTTCGTGAATGCGGGAGAGGAACTGTTCATCGTGCAGACCTTCCCCGAGGGACGCTGACCGGATCTCTTATGCACGTGGTCGCGTTGTACTTTGTGGCGAATATATTTTTTCATCCCGGTGTTGACGCCATCGGGGAGTGAATGTAGTTTGGAAGGGGACCGGCGGAGAAAGAGGAATTGGGGGTGGTGCGTGGGAAGAAGGGTGGGGCAATTTTTGAGTCCGAAGTTAATTGACAAGTCGAGGCTGGAAGAGGATTCGGAACCCTTTTTAGGGATTTAGTTGGAGCCGCGGCCACTGGGGAGCCGAGGGAAAAAAAAAGAAGACGGCGTGCTTTCCCACGCACCTGTTGTCGTTCATTAATTCCTTCGCTCTCTCCGAGTTTTTTGTGCGAGTGTAGCGTGAGAAAGGTCGGAGGGAGGGTCCATTCGTCAATCGACTCAATACTGGTCACGTCGCGTTGTCGACAGCGTTCAATCCACCGCACCTCCTTCACTCCCCCCTCTTTTGCCCTCCCCCCCCCCCACGCCATCCTTCTCGCTTCCATGCGCTTCTCACGCGATAGAGCGATGCCATGCTCCCGCTTCTTGTGGTGAAAGTATAGGGCTAACTAACCCTCGGCCTCTCCACGGCTTGCGCTAATGTCTTATCGCTTCCATCGCTACACTTATAGTTCCTGCACCTATAACAATGTGTTGCCTCCGCATTTCTGAATGTAAAGGAAAGTATTCTCTCTGATAAAGTATGATGGCTTACTTTCCCTGAATGCTTGGGGCTCATTAGAGGCATAAAATGGTCTTAAAATATAGGTACAATGAACACAAGAGAAGTTTTAGGCCTATTTTAATTTGCATTTTTGTCAAGGGGATCTGAAAAAATCTAAGGCCTTGGTTTCCTTTGTTCATTGAAAATTTAATGATACACAGAGCAACATCGTATGCGGAAATGCAAGAAACCTATTATTCGTTTTAGTGTTTCAATTATTTACTGATTCCTCTGAGCCTCGGAAAAAAAATACTGGTCGGCAATCTCTATCATGAAATTACGTTCTATACCTGAGGGGATGGCGAAAAAAAAAGATAATTATGATTAATATGTAGTGCGTAACTGCACATTTTTGGATAATACTTAACCCGGTTTTCATGAGACATTCGTGTAACTCTGCACTTAAATCTGGTCCCTTGTTTCCACACTATGCACTATGCAAAAACGCACTTCTCACTCACCGCCTCTCCATTCCTTCAGATTTCATTTCTCTTTCATCCCATATCATAGTTTCAACCCAAATATGAAACCAAACGAATAAATCGTCTTCCAACATTTATCACTCGTGACTTAATTTTATGCTTTCTGCTAATAATTTGAGCGTCACGGAGAACATGCAGAAACACGGTTTTCAGTCGTTTGAATGTAAATCCATAAATGCAGCAATTAATAACTGTTGACGTTTCTTCATAATTCATGCTTTGCTTTCCAACGTTTCAGTCTGTTGATTGGTTTGGCGCTGCTAATACTTTTCATATCTCTTTTCATTCATTGTGCTCAACTGGAGATCAGTGACCTCTTCTTTGGCAGAGTCCTCTGGATTGCCGATAATACACTACATAGTAGGGACTAATAACGCTAATAACCCTATGAGGGAGTAGTGTTGAGAACGGCCATCCAGAGGACTCTGTTCTTTGGCCCTCTCGCGCTCCATCTGGTGTCCACACCGCACTCTCTCTAACAAGCGCCTTCTTCACTTCGGAGGTCTGCGTTCAAACTGTCTAAGCTCGAGCTCCCTTTTCATGCGTTCGTTTCCGCGTCGATTTGCCTATTACCCGACTCGTATATCATCATCCGATTCCGCGAAGAGCGTCGCACATTGGCAGGCGCTGCCACAGGGTTTTCGCTTTGCCCGCTTGTTTTCATTTTGCCCGGGGCAATGAGCAAAATTGTATAAACCGTCCATAACTGGTCAAATACGGACATTACTCGAAACAACTGTATTTAAAGTTTCCGAGACTCATTTAAGCTTGAATAAATCTGGAACTTAAGGATATAGATGATTGTTATTTTTTCACTTGAAGTAATAATTAAATAATGAAACTTCTCCCGTACAGTTTATGGGTGAACATCAAGTGATTTCATATGTCTAAAAAAAGGCCGCCTCAGCAACTGAGTTGCTAGTATGACCCCAGTTTAAATTAGATAACATTAAAGTTCGTGCTCTGACTGTGAAATCGCACACCATTTAACATTTCAGTGGAGTTAGAAAAATAAACTCAAATTCTAAACTCACATAAAATTTAATGGAAATATATGATTAATTTATAAATGCTATAAAAATAGATAAAATATTTGAGTAAAATTTGTAATCATAATAAACCAAAAACCAATAAAGTAATCATAATAAACCAATTAATTATTCATACAACTGATGTATCAAAGTATTTTCGCAACAACCACGTTTGTCTTTTCAATGCTCACGAGAGTTGATTAATGCCACAATTGTCTTACAAATTCCAGTGAAAGTCACATTAACTGTTTGATAGTAGTTTGAAAAACTAAAACTTTTATTTAAAATAATTGATGAGAACTAGGGAGAGACTGATCAAAGTACAGTAAAACATATTGCTTATATAAAATTGTACGAAAAGGTGAAGATCAGACAGTTGAGGGCAATTAGTATTGCTCTAGATATCCTTGAAGGAGATTCAGTAAAACTTGCAGATTCAACTGGTTTTTTTTCAAATCAGATATTCCACAGTCATTCCAGAATTTGATTAATTGCTGGCTCTGCAACTCCTGCGCATCCAATGTCGCGCATGCTGGACGACTAAATAGGCAATGGCCTAGCTCAAGAACAGGAGGAAATGGCGCGAAGAAGGGAAGGTAAAATGGAAATTTGTCGTGCCACTTTTCGCTTTCTTTATCAATCGAAGTGCTTCCATTTTCACGTAACGATTTCTGAGTATATGATTTATCTCTCCTCAGTAAATTGGTGAGTGCCTCGCAAAAAACAACAACACAAGTGATTTTGTTATTTTTGCAAGTCATCTACTTTGTTATGTAAGCTCATCGTCATGTACGAAAGAGTTTTCTAATCCTAGTGACATGCAAAATATGTTTTAGGACTTTCTAGGCTTCCAGTGGGGAGGGCGGCGGCGGTGCCGGAGGGGTCTCCTTTTATCGTGGACGATCATCGTCCAGCATCGGTCACTCCCTCGTCTTCTTTGTCCGGAGGAAATCATAATGGTGTTCTTCGCCAGGGTGTTGCAATCGGAGAATGACAGCCGCCGTCCTTCTTTGGGAGCTGATGCTCCACTCGGGAGCAAGTCTGACGTAGCAGACGATGCGAGTGCTGAGAAGTCCGAGATGAGAGGGCGACATGAACTTCTTATGAGACTTAGATCATTTATCGTGTTTTTACGTCCGTCAAGTATTCTGGCAGCAATGCATATGCCAAGGAGATCAAGTAACTCTGTATATGTCATGTTTTTCTATTCCATTCCTTTTTTAGGATGACCGTGATTATATTTTGCACACACGTTATCTGCCTCTCTATTTGTCTCACCCCACAATTTCTAATATATCCGGCGTCAGGAATAGTAAGAATTCATTCTTGAAACTCTTATTTCCCGAAGAAGTATAAGTCAACCCAGGTTGTGCTTTTACAATGTTTCTTACCATTCTGCAACCGACGTGATACGGTCTTCTGTTCGATTTTAATCATGACTTTGCCGTGAAAAATCCTTCCTCTGCTTCTGAAATCCTTTCCTCGTCTTCTGATTTACATTCTCATACAAATTCATCGCAGCATTCCTCTTCTTTCAGAGAATTCCTCTTCAATTCCTCTTCTTCAATTTCAGTGGCACTTACAATCTCAGGCTCATTACCGTAATCTTCGCTCAAATCTGAATTGCTGCATCTTTGAAAAGAAGTAATTCAGTCTTTTAATCCGAAGGTCCTCGATAAGCCATTCTGTAATATATTAAATATGATATCTGTATGTTTATTCTTTGAGCTTCGATAATGTACATGAGAGTGCAAAATATATCATATTTACCTTTTTAGGGTTCTTGGAAGTGTAAATATTTGGACGCAGCAATATGTAGCGTGTGGACTGCAAGATTAAGGCACCCGTCTTCCTTCTGACTAAGGTGACAGTGACCGTTCATTCAGCAGTCACTTGCGAAAATGAGGAGATGATTGAGCTCGACTGTAAAGTCATAACTGAGAAGTGATATCCAAGAGAAAATGTCTAAATGGTTTTCTTTTCAAGTTCATCCCGATAAATTTGTCATGGGAGAGGTCTGCGGAAGGTGCGAGTTCAATAATACTTTGTTCTCATGTATACCTTGCACCATTGAAATGTAAAAACTGTTGCCAGCGTAGCTACAGCTGAGTGTATTTAAAGAACTGCGGAACTGGCCGCGCAGAAACTTTAACGGAATCACCCACTGATGGTCACACAATTGTATATCTAGGTGTTTATCCTCATTCCGTGGTTCCCACTAGCATTCAAAAGATGCATATATGAAATTTATTACTTTATGTGCAAATGTTGGGACTCAAAGTAGACCAAGGTAAGATTACCTCAGTAAAAAAATGAACTTGAAATTTGAGCCACAGTATCCCAAGTCAGGTAGTCTAACTACCGCAGAAGTATAGCAAAAAAAATTTCAAAATTTTTCATTAAAAAGAACTCGCATTTCATTGATCATATGAATTTGAATATTAGAAACGAGTACCTAGGACCAATTCCGTTTTCTAATTCATCGTGCTGAATAATAATCAAGTAAAAAGCCTTGGAGTAGTTGTTCTTCCCCTTTGGGCAAGGAAAGTTTGAACATTCAAAAAATCACATAGCTATTCTAAAACTAGATATGACCAGGCTAATAAGTCTGATTTTCAAGTCGGATTTGTTAAAATTGACCTATTAACCTGCGTGTATTTGTGAGACTTCAGTCATTGAGATCCAGTATTTCTTAAACTAGATCGTTTTCGGTAGCATGAAACCTTATTTAAAATTAATTTCCCATTTATTGTGGTGGATAGTTTCTATTTCCAGATATTCCAGTGGCAACTGCACTTCCAGTCTCATGTTTCATATTATTTCTTACCTACGTCTTTTGGAAGATGAGATTTGAATCATATTTCTGAGCACCAAAATGCACTCTTAAGCCCATTGTAGCCGATATAGGCCATTGCTTAACCTTTCTTGATAGTATGCACTGTATTCTGAAAGTACTTCCATATTCCTGCTTAGACTAAAAAAGTTATCCTCTTTGCTACGTTGCGTTATGCATTGCGTATTCATAAAGATCACATCCTTCTTCATCGTGAAGTTTTGAGTTTACATACGTCAAATACGCTCACAATCGAAAAATGCATTTATAATTAGATTTCCGTGATTATTTTAAAATTATGTCTGAATTTCTTAACTCATGGAGCCAATAAACTAGCGATATCGCCTAAGGTGACATGATTGATGTTCATACTTGTGAGTGCTTTGTAAAGAAGTAACTGTTGCTTTGGTCAATTGTGGAAAATTATAATAATAATCTCCTGCATGTCTTTCTAGAGTCCTCTTTGAGACATTCTTCCTTTACCTCTCGCTGAAGAAGGTGGCGGCGATCCACCGAAAATATTACAAAACCCGTGAGAGTGTCTTATTATGTGTTTCTTCTTTTTAGTCACGCTATTGACAAAGTATATATATTTTTTGTGTTCACGCTTGTGCAAGCTTCCAAGTTAGTTGTATATATATTGTGACGGAACACGCGTTCGTCTCCCGAACGACCCGCGTGACTAAATTGGAATCTTAATTCCCAGGCACATTTACCCTCCTGGAAACTCTACACCTGCGTTTTCCTCCTTGGTGTTCCTTGAGGGAAATGCGTCCTGGAAATATAATTACTTACGATAAGGCGGTCGCCACCAGGGCCATCTCCAACGGTCAGACTAGCTCGCGAGTCGGTAAAGCGAGGAGAGATCTTATCGGAAGGGCGTTGAGTTCGACGGCACGCGTTTAAACCGACCACCGTAGGGAGCGGTATTCAATAGGACGACCAGGCTCAAACCAATAACAAGAGCGACCACGTTGGTTTCATTTGGACAATCACCATTTATTTTAGCACTTGACATAAGAATGAACTTTAAACTTAATGAGGGATGAAGATGTCGGTTATTAAGGCAAATGAAATGGTGAATATCGAATTGAGGACTCGCGAGATGGCATTCATTTGTATCTTAAGAGCATATGAATCGTCCAGGCTAAATTTGGCCCACTGACCCATAGCCACCCCTCGCTCCCACTTCCCACCAGTCCCCTTCCCTTTTCCTGTTACGCCTTCCCCCCCCCCACACCTCCTGAGGTAACAGACCACTAGTTAGTCTCTTGTTGCCGACGATGACGGCCTGACCGTCGAAACGTCCCGTAAAATATTTAGTGAGTGTCCTTTTTATTTCCGTGTTCCTGTGTTTTTAAAAACTATATATATATATATATATATATATATATATATATATATATATATATATATATATATATAATCTTTACTTATTCACCCGACATGCATATGTGTGTGTGCTCGAAACGAGTAAGATTTTATATTTTTCTTTTCTCTTTCCCCCGCTGTTAAATATAGATGTATATACAGCAAGCTTATCGACGGGAAAAAGAATGAGTTGGAAAGGGGCGATTTCTTCACCTCCTCCTCCATTATTTATATTTTTTTTTCCTGCCCGCTCCCCTCCTCTTCCCCCGCGAACCTTCCCCTCTTCCTTGGAACGGGATGCTGTGAGCGATAGATGTGGCAGAGATTGATGTGGGCGAGGATGATGATCCGGAGACGGTGGCAGGCGGGAGGGCTGCTCTTCGTGGGAGGGTTGAAAGCTGGGCGAGGGAGTAAGCAGCGCGTGGAGAGGGAAGGACTAAAAATGGAGGGAAAATGAGAGAAGAATAGCCGTGTTGGAGAGGAAAGGAGAGAGGGCGTTCTACCTTTCTCCCTCCCTTCGGCGTGTGAGGGAAGTGAAAAGATGAAAGGGGGTTTTTAGCGGAAATGGTGTGGTTCCGTCTTTCCCCTTCTTTTCCCCACTGTACGTTGCCGCTCTTCTCTTTCCTTCGTTCGTGGCGTGCTCCGCGCAAAAAGTAGAAGGAAAAAGAGAAGCCTCAGCTGATAAGAAATGGAGGAGGGCTACATCTCTTTCTTTTCTCCTCCTCTAATCTTCAACTTCTTCCCTTCATCTTTTTCCATTGTGGAATGTGAGGGTGGCGGAAGAAGTTTCGGGGGTTTCAGTTCCTTCGTCTCTCTTTATTTCGCTGCTGTTTCATTGGTGAGAGAGAATGTGAGCGACCTAAGGCGGGGGCGTGAGAAGCTGGCAAGTGACGGCACACGGTGGCAAATTTAACCGAAATCCTGGCCAACACTCTCCAAAATGGTGCCCATGCCCTCGAAAACCTTTACAGACCCGGGGAATTGACGCTTTATAATCTAAAAGCGAGATAATTCGTAACATTTGTCACAATTAATTTACAATTAATTAAAAAATGAGCGTAAAATTTACATTAAAATAGCAGACCTTCAGAACTTAGGGCAATTTGAACCTTTTGTTTGGGAATAATTTAATTTCATAAATCTCACAGTGTCTGTTTGATGCAGAACATTTTCAAAATGAAATAATTAAACAAATTTGATTTTTTAATACTATTGTTTTAAAAGAATTGGTAACATAATATCTAAGTGATGTTTATTGGTGGAAAATGCAATGCGTTATCAGGTTAGAAATGCTGAGTGACATTGTTTAACAAGTGCAAATCATCAGAGGTCCTCTTCCATTACTGCTATCTTTGATATAGATCTATATCTGCTAGAAAACTAAAGAATTCTCAATAAAACATCCTTGCTGTGTTTCCGTGCCGTCGTTAATTTTTCCGTAACCGGGCCTCGGCTTTTTCTACTACCATGCAAAGTTCTGTTTTCGACTCCTTCTGAATTCTTTTCTTATTTTTTTTCAACTTTTTTTTTCTCCACGCACTTGCCATTTCACTACTGGAAGTCTGTAGCCTCAAGTGCAGAAGCCACTCAAACATATAATTTCAAGCATGCAGCGTAGAGTCCAAATCTTATGTGTGCTTCATTTAAATTTATTTTACAAATGGCTTCAATGTTGTTAAAATCTTTGGCTGAGGCCACACACAAATAACACCGTAGATATGATGATATCGCAGAGTCAGCATTATAAACTTTTCCATGCATCATCGTCAGCACAATTTCTTGTCGGACTTCTAAAACCTTCCCCCTAACAGACGTGGAAGTATGCTCCAAGCCGTTTTTCTTCCTGGATACGTTTTACTTTCTGGGTAATGACGTCGACATTTCATGGACCAACTGCGAGTGTTATAGATCTACAACATCATGGAGATGAAGTACGAAGTCTTTCTCTCAATGACTTTTACACCCAATTGATTCAACAACCAAATGAAGTGGTACAAATGACATCACGATGACTTTTGCATCGGAACACGATTCTTTGTTAAAGGTTTACTTGTAGTCACACAGTCCCGTGCCGTCACAGCCCCACTTTTAAATTAGCTTCAATTTGAGAAGTCAAAAGCGAATTCATTAAATCTTCTTGCACCTTTACAATGCGACCAATATACTGTGATTCCAAAGGCACTGCGAATCCTTTTTCAGCTCTATTTTATTTTATTTCAATCCCTCCTGGGTAACACCTTTTCTTAGCCTCGGTCACTGACCCCTAGTTAGGCAAACTTCTGCTTGTGCACGTCTGTGCAATGGACCTAACCAAATAATACTGCCTCTTTGTCAGTTTTCCCTCGATCAGTATCGATAATCCATAATCATCGGAGTCTGGGGGCGAACATTTCCCTACTTTAGTAAGCTCTGTGGTAGTTGCTGGCTCTTATAGGAGCAGTTGTCATCACTTCCTCTACCCCTTGCCCACCATTCTACTGACCAAATGCTAGAAGACTCATTCTGTAGCATAAGAAAGTTTAGATGTACTCACTTGAGCACGTAATGTTTCAGTCTTTCGTCGCTTTGACCGCTCACTTCTTTCTCCAAAGGTAGCCTTTCGAGGCCGCCACGGCGGATCAATGTTTTCGAAAAAGCGAATTTTTTGACCGTGTGAAAAGAGAATTGGACGCATTCATGTGTATTTGTATTATTTAAAACAACGATGAGCTGAAAGCCAACGATGAGCTGTAAGCCAACGATGATAAAATTTTGTTTTGGTCATTCAGCAGGAGTTAGGTAAAACAATCCCAGACCCCATTGGGCTTAGACAGATTTATGATTCAAATTGCCAACACATCTTGAGAAAAGTCTATTCAAGTTTTGATCCCGGAGCTAGTGAAACTAATTTTCAAACAACCTCACTCATCGTTCATATCTGTTGCTCTTTTGTCCCCCCACATTTAAATCGTCGTTAGTACTTTTTCAGTTAAGTTTAGGCGGAAGATTGGTGCAGAATCTTAATGGAGTCAATTGTTTCTTGGATGTTGGATGGGAAGCGTGGACGCTGAGATAGAGTATACGGGAGGCGTTTTTAATGTGAATTTGGAGGAAAATAGACCCAAAACAATGGACGGATAGGACTGCTGCTGACAAATAATTGAAATGGTGGATAACTAGAGGATGCTGCTGGAGGAAATGAGGAGAGTTCGTGGACGAAACGCGTGATACGGAGGGAAGACGCCCGGAGGTCGTAGTGGAGGGAGGGAAGGCAGGAGGTGGAGGGGAGGCGTGCTTGGTGAGGAGACGGGGAGGAAGGAGGAGGTACGGCGCATACCGAGCTGAAGAATGAAGTTGCGTGAAGAGGTAGGGGACCCTGCGGTGCTTTGAAAGATAAGTGGAAATAACCACGATTTAAACCTCACTTGGTTGGCATTCCACTTCCATTATTAATATAAAAAAATGTTTGGGATATTCACCTGCTGGTCCGAACAAGCTGGTTGAATGTAGCGCTTATTAGTCTAATTGGTTCTCATCGATTCTATTTCCTTCAGGAAAAAAATCCAAGAGATGCAATTCAATGTGTACGGGTACTTCGTCTGATACCTGGCAAAGTCGTGTAAGTAAAAGAAGTGATCAACTCTTCACTCAGTCGATGTATTTCGCTCACCTCTGGGCTACAGATGAGGTCATCCATCAGATGTTGCAATAATCTTCGCCGCTGTTTAGCAAATGTTAGAACTTTTGAGTGTCTCATCGTGTAACTGCATTGAGGCATCATCGTATCTATTAAGTTAGCGATCAGAAAAACACGATACGATTAGATGGTGTCCCTAACCTATAAATCATTCTATTTTACGCGATTGACACGTTGCCAACTTTCAAAAGTGACGGGAGATGTTTTCAACCCACCCAACTGTGCACAGTGCCTTCGATAAACGATGTGAAAATATATTGAAGGGGGACACAAAACCTCTCCTGTCTCAGTTGAAGTGCCGAACGGATTCTCGTGAGATTGAAGTGTCCCCTCGTTTCCGATGCGAGTTCCTCTCTTCGCTCTCAAACATTTGGAAGGCGTCTTCATCGGTTGACGGGCCCGGATTCATTTGCAGCCCCTATTCGTCTCCTCTTCACCCCTATCTCTCTCCTCCTCAATGCCTCCTCCTCCTCCTCTCCCTTCTCACTCACTCTACTCCTCCGTCGCTCCCGTTTCGTGTTTTTCATCAATGACGTCCTCAATCCTCTAGGTCCTCCCCATTTTTATTTTAATCCTCGTCAATTGTAAAAAAAAGAGCCTTAGCGAAAAACCTTCTCCGTATGATTCGTCTCCTTCTTCTCATCCGTTTTGCGTCACATTCAGGTCCTCATCGGTTTTTCGTCTCTCTTCTGGAATAACATTCATCATAATATTTATTAATTATTATTATGGAATTGGGAAAAAATGGAAAACCCCGATATTTTGTCCTTAGTTTGAGCCCAGAAGGGGAGCCCGGAAGGGGTTATCTGTTTCAATGGGATTTTACGGGAGGAATAAAAAAAATCAGTGTAGATTATTCTTCTTTAATTCATACAAATATGGTATAGTTTAGCTAGAATGCTCTTTACCAAAATGAGTTAAAAGCATTAAAAAAGTTTTTTTTCTTTTTATCTTACCGTTTCTTTAATCGTTTTCCCTCTATCGTTCGAAAATCTGACTATTTAGAACTTTTAACGCGAATTATTAATGGAAATTTAGAGTTTTTTCATTTCCGTTTGGAAGGAATTTTTTCATTGCCTCCGAGATACGCTATACAGAATATAAAAGCAACATTGAAGGGAATATAACTTTCGTGACTCGCACTGTAATGACTTTTTACAACATAGTACATTCGCCCTTCTAGATTTATAATGCATTGCAATCCGTTGGCTGAGAGTTGAAATGCAAATTCCAGACTTCATATTTCTCAGGCGCGCAGAAAAACGTAATTAGAAAATCCGTCAATAGCGAAAATGAGGCCCTTATTTTCTGATCGTGTGCGGGTCGAAGGGCCGACTTAGTCCACGTACAATTTTCTCCAATGCTCGCCGCTGACATCGGAAGCATGAGGAAAGCCTACTTGAGTATCTTGGGTTTCACTCTTTGGTAATCCACACTCGTCTGCACTTATTTTCTCATGCCTGCGTCCATTTTTGGCCTGTAGAATTGACGGACAAAATTTTTGAACGTTTTGACCAAACCTAAGAGACCCTTCATTGGCAAGTGATGAAAATAACGAATTATTATGGGTCAAACGGTTTGGGGATCAAACTCTATTCCGCCTGCCTTTGGACGAACGGTATACTATTAAATCTTTGGCTAATTTAAAATTACTCCCTCTCCCTTTCTGTAATTCCTTTTACATTTTATGGCACTCATGGTCATCCTCCTGATGGTCTCAAAACGTCCCAAAAGGCAAGGGGAATTATTTTAATACCTTCAGTACCGTTTGGGGTTCCCCACCCTTGGTCTTCGTCTGCTCTAACATCTTCGACTAGCAGTCCACTTCTATCTTTTTGCCAGTCCTCGGCAACTGTCCTATACCGTTCGTGCTAGACGCTGTCACCGTTAATGTCGCTTTACGAAGGTTTTTACCACAGATGGCAGCATAATAACTGGTCTCAGCGCACTGCCTACGAGACATAGTAGGGAATCAGATTTTCAATGCATAGGTAATGAATTTACTTAATATATTAGGATTAGGCCTAGGTACAATTTTATAATACTATGGAAGGCGAAACAAGAGCAACGGGAAAAAATCTATAGCATGACAAATCGAACTACTACTCGTTGACTTAACTTAAAACTGTTAAAACCACTTAACCTCGTATCGTCTACTTCACCTACGCTCATCGTACCGGTGAAACAATTAAAGAGATAAAAACCTAATTTATGCACTTAAAAATAAATATTTAGACCGAGACTAAGCCAAATTTAGTATATTAAATGTCCAGCCACCTTAGTGCTAACCGTGGAAAGCAAATGTTCCAAAAGATACATGTCCTACTGATTACAACATAAATGGAATTGGTCCCGAACTGATATGCAACAATATAAAGCTTTAAGAACGTACCTATTGATGGAGATGTGGACATTACCGCGAAAGATATCTTAGATTTACTAAGACACAATATTTTTAAACATCTACACGAACACTGGCAACGACATTGGAGTTACGTATACGACTTCAGAAAGTCGGGTTACTTGACGCGAGCATTATCGATAGAAGACCGCAATTATTATTGAATTTCGTACAGAAATTCAAGCAAATTTGATGACACTAAAGCCGCGATTGTAAAAGAGGACCTAAATGATCAAAGACGCATTCAATAAGCTCAATGCTCAGATAACTTCAGAAACTGCCGTGATCGACGATGTTTCTTGCACAACATGAATTTGCATTGAATTACCTAGCGTTTATTTTTTTTACCTAACATTTAAGATAGGAGCTACAGTTCCTTCATGCGTTACTTAAGAGAGAGACCCTTAACCAGACGGAGATAACCAAATCATATTACATGCTTTTCTTTTACTCGCTTTCCCAATATTGTGATTCGAGGTAGATTAGTGGCAAAGCATCCGACTCTCATCCCGAAGAACAATTAGAGAGTCGTCTCTTCAAGTCCACAATCTGGCAAATTATTATTAGTAAACTATCCTAGTTTTTTTCCTCCTAGATAATAAAATGTTTATAACAACTGGTGTTGTTTTATAAATATTTTATTAACTAGGACTAAAAAGAAAGTAAGCAAAAAATAAGTATGCTTTTCTAAAACAATACAATTTTACTGAAACATCTATAAAAAAATAAATATCTTATTTCCGTACTAAAAAAGGAAAATAATATTTTCTCAAGTGAATGAAAATTTAGCCTAGTACCGGAAACGATTAAATTCAATTCAAGAAATTAGCCGGACAATAGATTACCTGCATGAATATAAATGGAAAAAAATATGTTTTCAACAATATAACATTTTAAACGTTGCCTATTTATGCAAGACCACAACGAAAAGCATGGGGCGCTCTTTCATATTACATATCAACATAAATTCATTAAATATAAAGATTTTGGTATTCAATGGAATAGAGAGCTTCAATATACAATTTCTAGAAAATATTTAAATGAACTAAAATTAAGGTTCGAAATATAAATTATGTCGCTCCCCATGCTTTTTGTTTTCTCAAACGTTTGAGACTATCTAGAATATGTAGAATATCGAAATATTTCCATGTAATATGAGGCACGTTAGGGTCAACCTGAAAAAGAAAACAGTTCAATGAAAAACAAACAAGATCAGCTGAATTAGTTCTCATTGATAATGCAATATTAAAAATAACTAACCTGCAATCCCCCTGGTGTTGTACATCCTATTACGGATGTTGTTAAAGACATGAGGGGTGTGCGAAAACACGTACACTTTGCACCCTTCGACAGAGGGATGGCTAGACCAATTTTTGGTATAAGCCGTTTTGCCTGTCACTCCTAATTCTGGCCAACATTTTTTATTGGTAGATGCACCATCTGCCACTACTCCGTGGATCATTGCACTAACTTTTTCAAGTCATATAATTGCTTTAATAATTAGTTGGGATTGAACAGTCCCTCCCGTTAGCCCACGAGATGCAAATACTGCGACAGGTTGGGTGAAGTTCCCAGCAAGGGGTTGAAACATTATAGGAACAACCAGAAATATTGTTAGGAACAACCCGGAGCGATACAACGATGCCCAGGCATTCTTAGTTCAAATACAAAACTGGTCGAAATAAATTAGTCGCTTCGAAAGACTGCTTTTAAATTCTCCTGTCTCTCCAACTCTCAACATGCTTTCACCGTAGTTAACCACAGTCTATACGGGCGATTAGTTGTGCTGCCATCTATACGCACAGTTTCCTTGCGTCGACAGGAGCGGGGACACCACAGCCGGGAAGTGTCCAGTCCTTTATTAGCTAAATCCGTGGTTTTTGCTCAATCTGACAAAAGATTTGAAACTTAAACGGGGAAAGTATCAGAACCCACATACCGATTTTTCCAGTTGTTTCGGATGTCTACGAATCCAAGAAATTGCTTCATTATCGCTGAAAAGTTCAACTTCTCCCCCTTGCAAATATTTTGAAAATTGCGCCACTCCGAAAATCACCGCCAGACATTCCTTTTCTCAAGTCGAATGCTTTCTTTCCGCCGACGTCATCACACGACTGGCGAATCTCACCGTCCGCCCTGCCACCGGTGCTACACGGCCGCCAACTTACCGAGAGATTGCAGCGGCCACCGCGTTATCTGCAGTGTCCATGTTCTTTCTTGTTAACCTGTTTATCGATTCGGCTTTCTCCGTAAATGATGGCATAAAACGAAAGTAATAACTGCACGTCCTTAGATATCGACGAGCATCTTTATGGCTAGGTGGAGGAGGAAAGTCATTAATTGCTCACTCTCTCTCTCTCTCTGGGTTTACGTATATCCATCCTTCTGATACTATGTGTCCCGAATATTCTCTTTCTCGCACCGCAAATAGTAGAAGTAGAGCCTTTTCCTCTCGTAATCCACGAAAGAAACCTCGTTAACGGGCGCGAACCTCGTCAAGGATTCCCACCAAATCCAGCGCGAAGTTTCCCACATAACTAATGCGCCAACCTTGGATGACTTTATAATCCAGCTGGTACTCGCCGTTGATTCGCCGGGTATTGCCACCGAGTTCGAGCACCGGCGCCTGAAAGCCAGTTGAGAGATACTGTTTAACCCGTTCTCACCCCACCCAGGGTCGTTGGTAAAATATTTAGTTAAAATATGTATTATTATAAATAAAAAATACCGGATTCTCCGCCGAATGGGGAGAAAGCTGATAGGCCGTCTATGAACTACGATCGTGATTCTTATTCGCAATCAACTATGATTAAGGACAAACTAGGTATTCAAAGGTATTCACCGTAAGATCTCTCTGCGGAGGATCCGCCTATCCCAGAATGAAGATATTCATGCCTGCCGCATATACGGCGATGGAATTACGGAAGCGTGGGTAGCGTAGTGGTTGGCGTATTGGCCAAAGGCAAGTCAAAGGTCCCTGTTTCGATTCCCGGTCCAGGCCGATATTTTCCTGCGGCAATTTATCCGCCACCTATCCCAATTGAATGGAATTATAGACACAATCCTGACAAAAACGTCGGACCTCTGCGTAGTCTACACTGCTGCCAAAATTATGACTCACTCCCAAAAGAACGCCTCTTGGGAAGACAAAGCAGCAAAGAAAAACTGAAAGAGTCAGAGGCCAAGATTATGATGGCGCGATGGCAGGCGTCGTAGATTCAGTGTGTGATGGAATACATCACGTCTGGGTGAACTTTTACGGCAAAAGTTTTGCGCATAGCGCGCAGCCTCAGATTTCTCCATCACACACTGAATAAAAGCGTGCTGCTTACCATTAAACAGCACGCGATCAATAGGGTACGGCCCGGAAAAAACTCTTCAAGAGGAGTAGAGCCGTGAGGGAAAAGTCAACCTTTCTCCTTCACCCGTTCCGTCTCTTACAACCACTTCCACCGCTCGTCGAATCTCCGCCACCCGTTCAAGAGATGGAACGTTTCTGGAAAGATATGTATGAAACGTCCGAGCCATTCAACGGAGACACTCCGGCCACAGGCCTCATTAAAGAGTTCAGTGACCGCCGCCTACAAGATGTGGATGGACATCTTTCTGTCACAGCAAGTCGCGTGAAAAAGATCTTCTCTAGCAAGAAGAACTTCTCGTCTCCGAGAATGTACGCCGTGATTAACTTCTGGTGGAAGAAGTTTACTTCTAACCACCAACACCTCGCCAGTAACTTTACGTCCTTTCTCAAAGGCAGAGAACCAGTTCCACCTTGGCTGACTGAGGGATACACGGTTCTCATACCTAAGATGGTAATTTCCCTATGAGAATATCCTAGATCATAGGGAAGAGCAAGGGAAAATTGAAAATTCCTTAGAAAAAATTTATTTTCAAAGGAAATGCCCTTAACTCACTAGGGAATTTTTCGATTGGGGGGATATGTCCAATCCTATGAATTACCGACCTGTAACTAATCTCAGCATTTTATAAAAGACGTTCACCTCAATCTTGAGCGATCTTATCCTGCACCAAGTCCAGCCTGTGTGGGAGGAAGTGTACAAGCAGAGGGGATGAAAGCGGGGAATCGCTGGATGCAAGGACAACCTGCTCATTCATAAGTACATATGCCAGGATGCCATACGGCATAAGCGAAACCTATCAATGGCCTGGGTGGACTACAAGAAGGTATTTGACACCACTTCGCATGAGCTTATCATCGCCATGCTGAAGTTGATAAATGTTCACCCAGAGGTAGTGTCCTGCATCCAATGCCTGTTACCTCTCTGGGAAACGTGTTTTGTCCTGACTTCAGGCAAGCGGTCAGTATCGACAGAGTTGGTAACATACCATCTGGGGATTTTTCAAGGCGACAGCTTGTACCCCTTACTGTTCTGTTTTTCCCTCCTAAATCTGTCCCCAAGGCTGCGATGTTTCAGGTGACAGGAAACATTTTTTTACGTGGTTGACCTGAAGCTTTATGCTTCTAATGCGGAAGATCGTCACACTGCCCTGACACCGTACTTGAATACAGTGAGGATATAGGGATGGAGTCTGGATTGGACAATTATACATCCATCTACTTGGTGAGAGAGAGATTTATTTTCGGAGAAAAAGATCGGTAGAGCATATGCCTCCCCTCGTTACTAAAGTAATCAATGACCATCACGATTTATTTATTGCCTCCATACGTTTACTAGTGCATCGGGGCTCTGGGTCATCTCAGTGGTCCGTCGTTTGTAGCACTTGTGGAACATTCTCCATGCCATTCTCGTAAAATAGTTCCTGAGGTTCGTCCAGTAAAAATCTATCGTGCACTTTTATGTGGTCTTCTTAACTCTCAGATGTCCCCCTGCTGTTCCATCATGCAGCTGGTGAAGAATCTCCGTTACGCATTTCTAGGGATTGGAGGCTGTTTCCTGTTTTAGTACCATCCTTGTTTTCAACAACTCAATTCAACAGATCGTCTGCATCGAGCATTATCGAATACCATTATGCCCAGTATAATTATACTGACGGCTCTCGACGCGCAACTTTATTCCAGGAAGGTCTTTGCTCTGCCCTCTGTCACTCAAGTAGCAGTTGCAATTCCGGATCCACGTGTTGGTCTCTGGCCATTTTAGCAGTCTACCAGTCATCGTCTACCCCTGTCATCCTTTGAGTCACCTCAACCTTTCCTTCTACATTGCTGAATTGATTTATGTCTTCCGCACAAGGTATCCTCAATAACGCATCTGCATTCAGGTGGCGGTTTCCGGCACGATGCTCGATGATGCCAACGTACTCTTGAAGACGTTCAATCTAACTTGCCGCCTGTCCTTCTGGATTTTTAAACTCCAGCTGCCACTTTGGAGCAGCATGAGCGGTTCGCAGCAGGAACTTCCTTCCATACAAATATTTATAAAAGTTTTTGACGGACTTCACGATTGCTAAGAGTTCCCTTCTGGTTACGCAGTAGTTTCGTTCCGATATCGACAGTATTTTACTAAAGTACATAATGACTCGTTCACGTTGAACTTGAATCTGTGAGAGAACCTCTCCAACTCCAACATCACTAGCACCTGTGCCCTGTACAAATATTCCCGAGGCG
The DNA here is from genome assembly GCA_963573305.1 of Pyrrhosoma nymphula. NCBI lineage: Eukaryota > Metazoa > Arthropoda > Insecta > Odonata > Coenagrionidae > Pyrrhosoma > Pyrrhosoma nymphula. The sequence goes on along the minus strand of OY754331.1, from coordinate 124,368,476 downwards.
TTGGGATACCTAAGCACTGGCGCTTTTGCGTGCATGCTCTTCAATTATTCGACGGCCGCTCCAGAGTGCTTGTTCTACAGTAACTCTTGTCCTTCTTTCGTTAGGCGCGTCAAAGGCTATGAAATATTTGCAAATCCCATCATGAATCACCTGTAACAGGTACATTACCCCTAGAAGATACTCAACTGATGTTTATTCTTGGGTACCGGCCACTCAGTGATTCCCTTGGTCATATGTACAGCCCCTACCTTAGGAAATCCTGGAATTTCTTAGGGTTAAGTTTCAGGCTCGCTTCTTTTAGCCTCAGGAAAACTTCCTCCAAGTTTCTTGTGTGGTCATCATAAATATTCTTGACCACAATTATGTCGTCCAGGTGGACTAAGCAAGTTTTCCATGTGAGGCCTTTTAACACAGACTTCATGAATCATTCAAACGTTGCGGGCGTATTGCATAAGCCGAAGGGTATTACTGTAAATGCCAAAATCCGGAACTAAGCGTAAACGTAGTCTTTTCCGTATCCTTCTCGGCTAATTCAACCTGCCAGTAGCCGCTCCACAAGTCCAGGGTTGAAAATGCCTGCGATCCAGCCAGAGTAACCTACGAGTTATCAGTCCTCGGTAATGGATAACTGTCCATATTTGTGACGTTGTTGAGCTGACGGTAGTGTACGCAAAATATTATTGTTTCGGCTTTCGTCCGCACCAGTACAACAGGAGAAAGCCAGGGGCTGTTAGACTGCTCAATCACTCTTTCGTTCTTCATTTCCTGGATAACCCGCTTTTTGCCAATGGTAGTCTTCTCGGTGGTTTTCGAACAAGTTGAGCATCACCGGTGTTTATCTTATGATGAACAACATGGCCTCTCCCTCTCGTTCCAGATCCTGAATTGAAGATGTTCTGATACCGAAGGAACAGACTTTTGATCTTCTGCTCCGTGAATACTTCCAACCTATACTACCAAACCTCCTTCTTCTTATATACCCCGTGAACACTTCTTACCAAACCTCCCTCAAAATGTAAATATCAATTCGTTGTTTTTTATGCGGACCGTTGCTTGACTATGATGCAAAAGCATTGAAAATGGTCGCATGAAAAACTAGTTTAAAATAGTTGAAAACTGCAATAATTCTTTCATTTATTATGGAAATAATTCGGAAAAAGAAAATATGGTTTCACTACTGCAAAAAACGTTTCCAATAATGGAAAGACTTAAGATTAGATGCTATTCGTCGATAGAAATTATTGTGGTATTTTTGTAACAGATCTGAGTGATGTTAATTTTAATATCTCTTCTGTATTCAATAAATAATTTTCATTGGCTGAACTCTTGCTTTAAATTTCACATGTTATGTTATTCTAAGAGATCATTGAAACTGGAAGAAATTTTGTAATAATTGCATTTTATTCGTCTGGTATTCGTTCAAATTGTCTGACTACCAAAAGGTGATTTAAAAGTGTTCAATTTAGCTGGATGAAATTTGCGGCTATGAGGAAAATTTCAAACATGAATGCACAATTGCACAGTGACGGAACATTTATATGTCCCTATTGTACCCAGTCATTCTAGGCTGGAAACCAATTATTTTTTTTCTTGGTTATTACATGCACCTGTAGGATTATAACCCCTCCTGCTTGCAAACTGTAAGCGCCCCTTTACTATCTTACTATCTATGACATTATCAAAACTACATACAGTCCGATGCATAACTGACTCGTGTATATAAATTCAAACCCACCTGGTAGAGCTAAAACCTTGATATTTGGCACGTGGATGCGTTTTGATGAGTGATTGACGTAAAAATTCCTAAAATTGGGAATTTTTAATTTCCACCTCCTAAATAAATAAAAATGGCGGATTTTACGCTCCTTGGCGTTGTAGGCCTATGATTTTTCGGCTCTAGCAGTTGTTACTTTTTTGGGACAACAAGTCCCCACATTTAGAATTTATTCAATATTTTCCGCTTTGTCACGGTTTTTTAGATCTAGCGAATAGACGGTAGGTCTGACCTTAATTTTACTGTTAAAATATTAACATGCTTTAAATTACTAAATATTTTGTTTCTATTCCTTAAAGTTTATTTACAACAAGTTCCCAAAATGTATGCTTCATTTGAAATTTTCCAAGGTTTCAAACTTTTTGTTTGATTTCATTTTTTTCGATCGAGCTAGAAGCTTGTTATTTTGCATGCAGATGCATTTTGCAATGCTATTGACGAAAACATTCCGAGAACTGGGAATTTTTATCTTTTACCTCAGCAAAAAATATGAAAATGCGGATGTTAGCACTTCGTGATGGTGTGGGCCTCTTGTTTGAAATCCGGTTAATAGGTTCTAAAATCTATGTTAAATTACGAATGTGAGGAGAAGTTGTGGTAAGTATTTAAATGTTTTCCCGTTATCATGCCTTCCGTGTTTTTGTAGATTTTTTTCTCATACATTTGAAATCAATAATTTTTTCATTTCTGAATATCTATACCATTCATAGTTTTCTTCATATTCTCCAAACTCGTATTTCTCTCATCTCCTTAGATTCCACTTTCTCAAACAACCTGCACCCTTCATCAAGGCCTTCAAAAAATACAGGAGAACTTACTCTGGGGATTGGTGCCGGCAGTTGGCCCCCCATTCACCATCCATTTCTATCTTGCTACCGAGCTCAAAACTTCCGCTCCTATCTCTTTTTAGAATTATCTTACTTTCTCGCACCCTCGCCATTCATTCTATTGCGCCGTGTATTTACGTTGCAATCTATTGCCAAGAAAAAAAATTCCGCATGTTATTATGGTTTGGTTACGATGTCATAGTTTATGAACAATAGGTTTTTGCCGTAAATAACTTGCAAATTGTTCGAACACATGGAGTGAATTTTGAAGCATAGCTTCTTTTGATCACAAACCTCACCGTTTCCAAAGCACTGCGGTCAATCAGGGTCCACCCTCCCGTGGACCGCCACTCAGCGGACCCTGCAAGCTCAGTAAGGGACATAACCCTCGCGAGAAATTTCGCGACGGGCATCACAGGGTGATGACGTGTGTGGCGTGGGGAGGAAGTCGGCGTGGTTTGCACGCGGGCATGGAAGCTTCAGCGTTTATTCCTGCCAACGCAAGGCAGTCTCCCCGGGTCGATACTACGAGGATGCCTTTCTCTCTCTCTCACTCTCCACGGGCCGGAGGAGAAGGTGGCTCGGGCTTGCGAGAGGTGTGTGTGATAATAGCATGTTGCCTCATGGTGCGAATCGAGGCACACGGTACCTACTCTGCCCAGACGCAAACTCATTTGACACCTGCTCTGCGCTGCCTCTTCTTCATGGCATTTGAGAACGTCTGTCTGCCTTCATGTCGTCGTGAATACCATTCTAACGCTGCGAAGATAATACTGTTTGAAATTAGAAGCTAATTTTGCTCAAATCAGAGCGTATTGTGCTAAATTTTCATTTCTGGCTATAGCAGCAAAACATTTGGGGTTTTCGAACGTTCGGAAACAAGAATTGGCACAGACCGCGCACCATTCACGACCACTGAACAAACGGCGAGGAACCATAATATTTCGGAGTATATCCTCGTTCTGCATCTTTTTATCGACTACTGATACTGGCATTTGTTAATTGGCTAGATTGGAAAACTGAATAGTCTATAGTGTAAGTTGCACGAAAATGATTATAAACGTATTCCAGTTAAGGTAAAATAGAACTAATTACAAGTGTCAGCTTTGTTATTGTCTAACAATAAGACGCGCTTATTTTCTTACATGAATTGCAAATACTGACGTAGCACATGCTCGCATAGCTGATGATGCCGTGACTGATTTTTTGGGTAGTTAACGGTAATGTTTAGCAACGCAACGCGTTTATAAGTGGAGTTTACTACAAATATTGTAGTTTTATTAGTTTAAGGAAGAGTAAAACATTATTTATTTACTCCTCTACTTTTTTTAAATTACCGCTAGGCTGATTTAAAATTGTCTCCAGTGCAGATTGAAAGCTAAATTCGCTATCAATAACCTGAGCACAGTATGTCAGAAGCATTCGTTCCATCAAGTTGTCTAAATTTGAAGGTACACTTCCTCTAGTCTTACTTTACGCTAAGAATAATTTTCCTAACATGATAACTTGTCTCAACTTAGATGTGCGCGTGCAACCTGTTTGAAGAAAAGCACATAAAGTATGTAGAAATGGATAGTAAAATTAGTTAATTTCAGCTTCATGTCGTAATGTAGGCCGTAATGGGTACATCTGACCTGTCAGGTAAAAATACCACTTTCCCAAGCGTAGTTTATTGCAAAAACGTATGTTTTGAAAATTCAATCCGTTTGGTCTCGCTTGACTATTTTTGTGTGGCAGGACTGGGGCAAGAGCGACCCATTTCCAACCATCCTCGTCTTCCGTCCACCGCCTCGCCTACACCTCAAAAATAGATGGAGACACTTTCGAACAACGAAATCAACTTTCCATAATCTTGAAATAATCTTGGATTTTTACCTTATAGAAAATTTGAACGCTTTTTCGGGAAAAATGATTAAATTTGATTTCTAAAAACGGCAGTCAAATGCAGATGGCAAATGAGTATTGGTAGGATAAAAAATAATTATTGCTTTCGGTTATTTATAATATATATTTTCAGCAATAACCATTAACAACCTTAATCATGGGAATAAGAGCCAACTCATTTCCGTGGGTTACTCTCAAGCTATGAAGAATTATGTGTATGCTGCCTTCACTCTGTACCTATACGCCACGAAAGCATTTTACCTTGTTTTCGGAGTAGTTTAGTAAGTGTCTGTTTAGTCTGTTGCGAGTTTCGTAAGCGTAATGTAAGGGAGTCATTTTAAAGGAGAATTCATATTTAAATCATTGTTTAATGGAATTATTTTCGTGGGATTAAATTTTGAGGGAAGTTATGTTCACGTCAATTTAATATTTTTCATATATGTGCGCTTTCATTCATAATATGCCCTAACCTACACAAATATTTATTTTTAACAAAATGATGGCATTGGCTACTACACCTTTATTTATCTTCTAAGAAGCGAGAATGAGGTCGCAAGGCAATGAGGACTCTGCCGAAGCCGGGCAGCTCTTGCGTAGGCCGATAGCCGACCAAAGACCCGTCGGAATTCCCTCGGGCCTCCTTCCACATCAGCCGACTGATCTCGACGAAGCAGCTCCTGACCTCCTCTCCCTTTTCCTTCCGTCTCGCTTGCTTCCAGGGTCAAAAGAGAGGACGGTGGACTCTCGAGCGAGTTAAGTTATCAGAAGGACAGGATTGGAGAAGCCATCAGGAACAAGAAGGTTACGTGCCCGACTCGAAGTTATTGGAATAATTGGAATGGTAAGAGTTTGAGGTTGCCATGGAAGCCTTCATTATGGAGAGTTTGAGGCTGACACGTAAGGTGTAATTTGAACCCCGATTGACGTGTGCCATAAGCTTTATTCATATTCATGAGACAGGTAATGGTGGTGGTTACCCGTTGCCTTCCTCAGTAATGTTATATCGTACGAGCATCACATCGGGCATAGCGTTAATCAGTCGACTCACTTAAAAACGAAACTGCTTATTATATACTACTTTGTATCGTGTCTTCGTAATATAAATGAAAAACTTAAACTTTGTGGTTCCACAATGATAATTTATTTTCACGACCCGGGTTTCGACGTGCTATAACGTCATCTTCAGGTGAAGACTACAAAAACTTGCTGTTATATACTGCCCTCAGGAAGTGGGGGGAGGTTTAGAGGGAAGGAAGGTAGGGGGGGGGGGAGTTTTGGATTGGGTCAGGGAGGTATGAAA